>CM042061.1:57430000-58030000 GCA_023525745.1 Arctium lappa
TAAGGCGAGGTTCATGAATGCATCCCTTTGGGATAGGGAATCAATCGATCTTTCCAAATGTGATGTTGGGTGCTTGGTGGTTCCGGATTTCGAGGACGAAATCTCTTTCAAGGTTGGGAGGATTGTAACACCCCAACTTTTGAAAGGTATCATTCTGAGTTAATACATAAACCGATATATCAAGGAAAAATAAGATATTTAATTTTGGACTTGAATCCTGGATTTTATAGCTTAGATAGATGAAGGATTCAATTACGAGTCCAACGGTTCTTTCCAGAGCGAAAACGGAGCTATAACGAAGAAGTTACGGCCAAAACAGTATCGGGAAGAAAACCAGGGAAGCGGGCGACTTATGCCGCGAATTAAGGTCGCGGTACAAGTCGCGAAATCCACTGGATGAGCTTAAAACCGAATTTTCAGCCCCAAACTTCATTCCTTCATATCTCCTTCATCCTAGTTCCGATTTGGGTGATTCAAAGTGCTTCGGTTCGTTTTTGAGAGCTTTTCAAGGATCTAGCAAGAGATTGGAAGTCTATTGGAGTATACTAGAGTATTTCGTGGTGGTAAGTTTCTCATCTCTCACTATTCATCTTCTTCACCAAAGTCTTCTAGGGTTTCATCCACCCTTTGTTTTCTATTGCTTGGATTGGAGGTTTGTAACCATTTTGGTGAACTAGAGGTGTTTTGGTTGGTGGATTCAAGCTTGGGTCAAGGTAATTTTCTATTCTCTTCATTTATGGAAGTTAGGGTTTCAGTATCAGTTGGGGTATTCATGTATAAGGTTAGGGATCGAGTATTTGTGGTTGTTTATGTCTTGATGGTTGGAAACTTATGGATCTAGGTTTTTGGAAGTTTTGCTTGAAGATTCAAGTTTCTTCAAAAGAGCTCAAAGTGGGGTAAAATCTAGATTTAGCCTAAATCTAGCAAGGTGAGTTCAAGTTGATTTGTTAAAACGGTGTACATGCCAAAAATGGGTATTTTGAAGTAAAAGTATGTTTTACTTGATATTTGTCAAAGTGTGGGTATTTTAATAAGTTTCATGTTTGGTAAACTTGGGTTGTGGAATTATATAAAATGCTCATATTTGGGTTCTTCGCAATTTTGTACAAATGGAGTTCATTTCATGGCATTATGCATTCTTAATGACTTTGTACAATTGAAACCTAAGTTCATGTGTTATGCATTCCGAGAGTGTTGCATTCATAAAACCGTTGGAAAATCTTTGGTCCCAATATGTATCGAGTTTCGGTTTAACCACGTCTTTGGGGTATGTGTCTTCATAAACGATGTTTAAAAGCATTTCATTATTTGGAAGACGTCAATTGTTGATAAAAAGGCTTTTGAGTATCTTAGCTCGGTTTTCACTAAAATGAGTCGTGTAGGCATTTGCTATTTCAAGTTGCCTCTTTGGGTGAACCGGTTCTAAAGTGTTGTCATTGATGTGATTTCTCAATCGTTCTTATTTAATGTATAAGTGTTTGGGGTTTATGTGGAAATTTGTATATGATTAACTTACCATGAGTCATTTATGCATATCTGGATATTATGATGATTCCTCCTTGGAATGCATTTTTGGCGACCTTATATTCTCACGAAGTATTTGAATGGATATTATGTCATATGATGGATTTACATGCTTAGGATGGTAATATTGTGTTCTTGGTTGATACCCGAATGACTAACGGGATGAAACACATCTTTGAGACCTCCTATATGCTTATGTGGACGAACCAAGTCTGTGATTCACTATAGGAATGTAGGTGGGTGACTTTTGGAGAATTTCCGCAGGCGGTAGTCTCCTATGTACCTAGACCTCCGCCGTCGGGGAATTTCCGTAGGCGGTAGTCCCCGGTGCGTGTCGGACCTTTGGGTTGCCAGAGAAAGTGGCTTCAAGGTGCATTGCCTCTTTGGGTGAACCGGATTGGAGATATGGGTCGCTCCCGTTGACTCCACATCTACGTGATTAATTGGTTAACTGCTGATAAGAACTGTAACTGTTTCTAGCATGATTTTACTTGTGCATTCATTCATTTTAAAACTCTTGAGCTCACTAGGCGTTAAGCCTAACCCTTTTTATTTGTCGGCATGTGCATCAGGTTCCTGTTGGGGGTTCGGTTCTAGCAGTGCTTTGGGGAGTCGAGCCTTAGCCTTGTGCAAGAGTAAGTAGTTGATGAGGTCTTTCGCAGATTGGAGATAGTAGCTGTCTTTGGGTTCAGTAGCACCCGTCCTTATCGTAGAATGTTATATAGGATATGTATATGTATGGAGATTCATTCTTAAATTGTGATTGCAGACGAATCGTTATTGATGTGTTTAGAAAATTTTAAATAAGTTGCTATTTCCAAATTGAGGGTGTTACACAACCGATTCGGAGCTTGATTTACAACTCGATAGCCAATGGATTTAGAACCGATTCAAAGCTCAATAGCCAATGGATTTAGAACCAATTCAGAGGTTGATTTAGAATCGATTTATAGCTCAACAGCCTAACAGATTTTGGACAAATTCAGAGCTCAATAGCTAATGGATTTTAAACCAATTCAAAGTTGGATAGGCAATGAATTTTGAACCGATTGAGAGCTCGATTTAGAATTGATTTTGAGCTCGATTGCGAATGGACTTTGAACCGATTTAGAGCTCGATCTAGAATGGACTTTGAACCGATTTAGAGCTCGATCTAGAATGGACTTTGAACCGATTTAGAGCTCGTTCTATAATCGGTTTAGAGCCTGATAACCAATGGCTTTTTTAACCTATTGAGAGATCACCAAGACCTCCACCGAACACCTTCTCCTTTTATCTCTTCCCTCTGCTTTAATCTGAACCCTCTATTATGACTTATAAACCTTATTGTCCTAGTCGAACCCAGTCACCACTATGTTTCTCCGATAAGATCTCGCTTGTTCTGGATGGTCATCAGTTCCCGGTAATCTAAGTAGATTGTTGTGGATTTAAGGTCTATCAGTGACTTGAAGGTTGCTATAGACAAGGTTTCAAGAGCTATTCCTAATATGGACAATCAAACATAGAAAAAAATGTTAACCAGTGACAATTAGATCGATATTTATTTAGCCTTAAAACTAACCTATCGATTTACTTTATCAAATCTTAAACTTGTTTAGAGGTTCGATATGTCATGACCTTGTTGGGTTGACGAGGTGGTTAAACGTAGAAAACACGAAGATGGAGACCGAGATCCCAGGGGAAGGTGTGGACTCTGGCAAACTAGCTAATAAGCTAGCTGGTAGCTGATAAGCTAGCTTCTCAAAACGCTTATGTTTGGCAAACTAGCTGATAAGCTAGCTTATGACTGATAAGCTAGCTGGTAACTGATAAGCTAACTGGTGACTGATAAGCTAGCTGGTAGCTGATAAACTTGTTGGAAAATTTAGTAAAAATTGTGATTTTTTACTAACTTTGGACACAAATAAATACATGTATATGTATTGTATATATCTAGCTCTTCGTGGGTTTATGTTCTCCTATATGAGAGCTTCAAAACGATATATTATGTGTCCAAAACGGAATATGTGTGAATGAGATATCGATGCTCAAAGTTGAGTGTTTGGGATGAAAATTGGCAAAACCAAATGGGTGTGGGAACTTGTCCCACATAAGAAGGAGGACCAAAGTTTTAGTGGTTTATAACTAAAAATGTGGGAGGGACTTTCAAGTCCTTAGTTTGGTTTTACTCCATCACCTACCCGCGCACAGGGGGGGTGCCGATTGCGGCCTTCGTAGGCTAAATTCGACGAACTTGTGCGTGGGCGCGACCTGCGGACACGAATGCAACTCCGAAATCTTGTGCTCGCGCAGGTTGTTTTTTGCGAAATTTTTTGTTGTGAACCAGTGTATTTCGCGAGTTAGGTCGCGGGTTTTACCCGCGCCATTAGTCGCGAAATGCTCTGTTTATGGACGATAAACAGTGAGTTACGCGGGTTAAGCCGCGGGCCTTACTCGCGCAGTAAATCGCGAAATTCACTGTTTGTAGACGAGAAACAATGAACTACGCGGGTAGTGCTGCGACTTCCACCCGCGTGGCAAGTCGCGAAACACACTGTTTCGGTTTTCTGTAACTCCCAACTGATACTCAATGAATACGAAGATAAATATGATTAATGGTCAGTTAATTATTCGTTAAATACTGATTAATATCATATTAATATGTCGGTTTCATTTACAAGTATAAATAGAGGAGTCTGGATTCGTTCCAAGGGTTCAAAATATACTGAAAACACATAGCTCTATATTCTCTCTGCATACAGTTTTCTCCGGCGACATTTTCAGGCAAAGTGGTAATATCTGGCAGTACGCTGCTTACGCTGTTGTACCCTGGGAACAGACGGCAAATCTGTTTAAGGGAATCGTGTTCAACACGAGCCTCAGCATCGTTTGAATATACGGTTTATCCATTTACGTTTTCTGTCGATTCCCTTTCTATTCGTTTACTAATCATTCGTTGATTGTGTTCAGTTTTACAATATTTATATTTTATATGTATTAATTGAAATACATATCTGGAATATAACAAAACTAGCTGATGAAAAAGTCACGTTTGGTAAAAACTAGCTTATAAGCATTTAAATTACCAAAAAGGACATTAATTATTTATTTATAATTAAAAGTTAATATACAATTATGAATATTAATGAGGGACATAATTGGAATAATGACAAAAAGCTTCTCATAAGCTACTCCAAGTAGCTTATAAAAAAAACTAGCTTATAAGTTAGCTTATGTGTAACACCTTAGGCATATACCATATCGACCGTGGACAGGAGTGATGCTGGGTGTTATAAGTAATATCTTGGCCTTCCTAACAACAACGCGTTTTGGGGCCATAAGCACGTCAGGTTCTGGGAACTCTGAGGTTAAGCGTGCTTGGGTGGGAGTAGTCCCAGGATGGGTGACCCCCTGGGAAGTTTCTCACCAGGTCGCCAGAAACAAATCCGTGCGCTACACGTTGGTTAAATCCAGGGGCAAAGCGGGCAATATTGTTGTCGAGGCAGGCGGGATGTTACATTATGGTCATCCAAACATGTGCAAAAAAAATTAGCTTATAAGCTAGTTTATGGTCATCCAAACATGTACAAAAAAAAACTAGCTTATAAGCTAACTTTTCAAAACGTTACTATGAGTAGTTTTTCAATAAACTAGTTTATGGTCATCCAAGCATGTACAAAAAAAAAACTAGCTTGTAAGCTACCTTTTTTTTTTTGCCAAACAATGCCTTAGGGTGCGTTTGGTTTGCGGGAATGGATTGGATTTCAAGTAAGGATTTGGATTTGGGAGGATTTGAAATCCCATCCCATTGCAAAGGATTTTCAAATCCATCAACTTAAGGATTTTAAAGAGGTCAAATGATTTCAAATCCAGTCAACAAATTCCTTTCCATCAAACCAAACAAAGGATTGGAATGGATTTGAAATCCAAATCCCTCCAAATCCATTCCAATCCCGCAAACCAAACGGACCCTTAATGTATGTATATGTGGATTGATGAGAAGTATCAAATGGGTTAGAAGAGGGCATTCTTGGGAGGCCTTACATTGAGAAGATGATTATATCATTTTTATTATTATGTTTTTAAATAATATATATAATTTTTATGTTTTTAAAGAAAAAAATAAAATGACAATATTATCCTTAACTTAATGGAGTAATTGTTAGTGGAGTTAGGTTGAGGGACCTAATCCATAACAAAATGAAAACCATGATGATTGTACATGTAATTATTTTGTTTGAGGAACTTAATCCAAAATTTTCAATAACCACAGGGATGAAATTTGTAATTTACTCTAAAAATAAAGAAAAAAATTCTTACCCATTTAGAATTTGAATTCTTAAGCATAATTTTTTTCCTTTATTTTTTTCCAAGAAATTAGTTTTTATGCAAATACGTAAAACATTTACATAAACACTGCTTAAAAGATGAATTTAATTAATGAAATTGACTATTTCAGTCAATTTCCCAAATATGGCACATCAATTGTTTGTTGTTTCTTCAAATTAGCCTAGTGAAATGAGTGATAAAATGAAAAGAAATACAATGGGATCTATTTTTTGTTTTATGTTGCTATAGTAAGCATAAAAATGATAAAAGGAAAACATTTATAAAACACTAATTTAAATAAATATTTTTAACAAAATAATAGAAAACAAAAAATATTTATTATAAACAACCAATCTAAAAATTGTTTCTAACTTATCTCATTAAACTATAAATTAGTTTATATATGAACATAAAATTATTTATTACTTATTTTGATAATTATTTTATTCATTAAATAAAAATATTATTTTGTTAATAATATAATATATTGATATTAATTGTAATTTATAATATTTAAAATATATCCTTTTAAGTTAATATGACATTTTAAGAAATTAATGATTCTATTACTATAGAGGATAATTGCAAACTAATTGTTAAAATTGACTCTATAAATGTTAATAAATTAAGTTGTAACTAGAAGTATACGCATGCAATGCAACGACATACATCTTGATTTTAATGTTTTATTTTAATTTTTGGACTTCGTCGATTTTATAATACGATTTTGTGTGGTTTTGATAACACGATAATGGTTTTTTAACAAATTTATTTTATTTTTTTAATTTAATTTAGATTTAATAATCATGTAATTTATAAAATAATTATTTAATAATGTACTGTTTTTTATAAAATAATAATTATGTATCATATTAGAATTCAATGATTATCCTAATTATATTTTAGATTCTTTATATTTAAAATGATATGTTTATCCTATATTTGATTATGTTTATCAGTTAATTATTAATACAAAAATGCAGCCTCAAAAAGTTATACACATGCATCATTTACTTGTAATATTTAATTTTAAATAATGTGCATCAATAAACAATACTTTATACATAAAAAAATGTTTTTAAGAGTTTTTTTTCAAATGTTTTATAATATAGTAATAGTATAGATATAGATTGAAGTGATATGGATAAATAAAATAACAATGTAGTTGTAGAAAACCCAAAAATCACATTTGTAATTTGAATTTATTTTAGTTATAATTGATTTAAAACTCAAAATTTAAAACTGATTTAATACTTAAGAAATTATTAATTTTATGGGTTATTTCAGAATAACTTTTAAAAACAATACAACACAAGAAAAACTAAAGATGTAATTGCACTAAAACAGGTAATTTAACCTTGTAGTTAATTTTAACTTTAAAATACATATAAGAAAGGATACGTGTGTCTCCGTCTGAAAGATATGACAATAGAGATAGATTAAAATTGAGATCTCTCGTAATTATCTACTTATAACTTGTCATTATTTGAAAGGCTTGTAATTAATGAGAAAGATATACTATTTCATATTCTTTATGTAATGTTATTCTGTTTTACACGTTATCAGCACGAAAAGCATAAAACCAATTTTCACTGCCACTATAATTGACAAAAATGCCCCTACTTTTACGTGATGTAGTTAGAGCATCTCCAACAGCTATGCTAAAATAGAAAAAAAATGTAATATATAATATTTAAAATATATCATTTTAAGTTAATATGACATTTTAAGAAATTAATGATTCTATTACTGTAGAGGACTAGAAATGTACTCTCGTAATGCAACGGGTTTCTAAAATCTAGAACTCGAACCCTCGATCATTATTCATACTTTTTGTTAGTCTTTTTTTATTTTATTTTACGATTTTGAGAAACCTATATTTAAAACAAAAATATATTTTAGTTTAAATATGTTTTTTTATAAAAAAATAATAATAAAAGATTTTGTTACGGGTCAAAAAATGTTTAATTGAAATGATAACTATATTTAAGATATTTTATATTTAAAATTAAAAAGATAAGATACTTCAATAAAAAATAAAAATAAGGTGCTTTATTTCGAATTTTCTTATATTTATCGGTTAGTTATATCAATAGTTAAAAAATTTAGATATTTTAGAAAATAAAAATAAGTGTTTATCTGCAGTTAGTTACACGAATTCAAACATTTAGTTTTTATAAGATGTACTTATGTTTAATCAATTTGTATTTTTGGATTTTAACTAATATGCATTAATAAGTGGTACCTAATGCATAAAAATTAGTTTTTAAGAGTTTAGCTTAAATGCTTTAAAATATAGTATAGATATATTAGTTAAAATTCAAAATTACAAGTTAATGAAACATAATTATAACTTATTAAAGTCTCATGTTTTTATTTGTATAACTAACTGCAAATAAACATATTAAATACAGGATAAACACTATGAGATAAACTACCTGTTTTATTTATTTTTAAATATATTTATTAGATCAATGCATATTTTTATAATATAGTATAGATATATTAGTTATGAGATTATAACTAATATAGATATAGATATATTAAGAGCAAATCATAAAATAAAAAAAAATTGATAATAGTAATATTGATAATAGTAATATTGATCAAATCGTCCAATAAATATAAAAAATAAATATTGATAATAGTAGATAATATTGATCAAATCGTTCATTAAATATAAAAAACAAATATTTATATTATTAAATGAGTATTCATTCTACAAATAGATGATGATGTGAGATACTATGCTTGGATAAGTTGTACCAATGTATTATGAAAATGTAAATTAAGTAATTGGTTTTAATTAGTTGTATTTTATGCTTAAAATATTGTAATTAAGAGTTTTTATGTCTTTTTTATAATATAGTATAGATATAGATAATTGCAAACTAATTGTTAAAATTAACTCTATAAATGTTAATAAATTAAGTTGTAACTAGAAATATACTCATGCAATGCAACGAAATATATTTTGATTTTAATGTTTTGTTTTAATTTTTTGGTTTTTGTCGATTTTATAATGCGATTTTGTGTGGTTTTGGATTTTAACAATTTTTTGCTCGAGCAACTATGCTATTTTCTATGCAAAAATGGAGAAAGTATGAGAGAGAAGATAAAAATCTCCAAATTTGGAGAAATCTCTAAAACTCACTTTTTAAGAAAGAGAAAAAAACATTATAATATTTTCAGAGCATCTCCAACAACATTGCTAAAAAAAATCTCTAAACCTCTCAAACAACTTTGCTATCTTGTTTGCTATAATAGAAAAAACTTGAAAATTTTCAAGTTTAGAGAATTTTCTAAAACTTGATGGTAGGAGAGATAAATGATTATTTTATTCAATCTCAACAATGAGTTTCAATTATTATCATTTTACATTAAGCTTTTTTTAAAGTGTATTGGGATGATAAATTAGAGATTATTATAATAATATAAGTTGTTTTAAAATCTCTAAAATAGAAATTTTGTTGGAGTTGAATGTAATATTTTTTAGAGATTTTCACTTTTGGTTTTCTATTTTAGAGAAATTATAGGAAAACTATTGAAGATGTTCTCACCAATAAGAGGCATTGGAGTAAAATATTTAGGTGAGAAAAATAATATTTTATTAATGTATTGATTATTTTAATAATATAATCAATGTTACAATCTCCAAAATAGAATAGTTGTTGGAATTGGAAGTGAATTTTTTTAGAGATTTTGATTTTTGATACTCTATTTTAGCAAAAATATAACATAACTATTGGAGATTCATTCTTAACTCCGTTAAAGATAGGGACCTAAAATGCAACGAAATATAAACCATAAGGGGTTGTTTGGTTCATGGAATTAGAAGGAATTTGAAGGAATTGGAATGATCAAATCCATTGACCAAATTTCAAGCTCCTGTTTGGTTCACGGAATGAAAGCGATGGAACCCTTTCAATTCCATTCAATTCCACCATTTAAGGAATTCATCATTCATTGACCTTAAGTGAAGAAATTGAATTCCTATCAACCAAACGCGTGGTCAAAGTTCATCAAATTTCATTATAATTACTTCAAAGTCAAATTCTTTTGTTGAATTCCAACTCCATCAAATTTCATTTTGTGAACAAAACACCCCTAAGAATTTTGGTGCTATATGTACTTATTTTGAAAGAAGAACCATATCGAGATTCTAAGCAAACTACAGGGACCCAAAATGTAATTTACTCAATTATTAGAACTTTTACAAAAACTTTGAAATTAAAATTAAAATAAATTCTAGATAATGTTGAAAAGAATATCCGAATCCAAACAAACGATGATTCAAATTTCAGGTAACTCGGCGTGGAAAGAGAGATTGATCGATCGATCCCGATCGTCAAAATCTCAATAAATGCGCAGTTTTGCTTGGTAAATCCCAAGAAGATCGCAGGTTTTTTTGGGAGTTACAGATCAAAACAACATCGTTATCAAACAGAGAATCATAGTGGAAAAAGAGGAGCTAAATCAGCATGAATTCATCTAGTAAGCATCTAATTTTGAACTTCATGTTCACACTTTTTGATATCTATCGTGTTTGTTTGAATCTGTTGTATTCAGATTTTGCAATTGTACTTTGATTTGATTTGAGATTTGTTTTTGATGAAATGCTAAAGCGTTTTAAGATGTTTACGATTACGAACAACGCTAGGCTTAGATTGCTAGTACAAGTACACTTTACGGTCAAATAGTATATTTGAACTCCAAATTCGTGAGGGTTTTTGAAGAAGAAGGATGTGATTATTGGATTACACTATAAAACTAATGCCTAAATGTTGAATTTTTTTGGTGTAAAGTTTGCTACAAAGTTCATATCGAAATGAAACTATGAAAGCATAAGTGTTCGCTTTAGATAAGTTCATTCCGATTATGCTTTTTGATTTGAAGCAATCAATAGCTAATGTTTTGCTTATTATTCTGTTACCTGTTGCCTGATTGTTAAAAACTGCAGCAATTTTGAATAGAATAGTCAGTTTTTACATCAATTTGGCTGTCTATGCCATTTGAATCTTACAATGAACTTTTAGGGAATTTCATTTTAATTAGCATTTTTATCAAACAGATATATTTTCGATGCTTAAAATATACCGGGTTAAAACATTCTGACCGTTTATTAAGACGTGTATTCAGCATAACAACCGAATAATGATATATGTTAAATCACGCAGACAATTTAATCAATACATCCATACATGATGTAATGGAAAACTAACCGAACTGCCCCTTAGATCCTTTTATCAGAAGCTTAAATGAATGTTTGATTGTCCAGTTTTTATTGGTATTATTATATATTTGTAGTAAAATTACGCTTATTTACTTTACATTTTTACATATGTGTCAATGTTGATCAATTTGATATACTGCATGGTATCCTTTACTTCAAATGGCAAAAAAGTCCAAAACAAAGAATTAGAAGAAAATTTGTCACTTCTGGTTTATATGGATGGCAATGAATAATAATCACAAGGAAATGGTAATTGATTAGCCTGCCACTTAATCCTTTGTTTAGAACATTGATTTACCTGTATGTTTGATATAATTGGAATTATGCATATCACTAACATTTGATTTGGGGACACTTGTTCGATGTCATTCGTACTATATTTGGGTATGTAAAGCTTTCAGGTTGTTTTGCTTTTGTAAACAGCTTGTTTTCGCAAGAAACTGACCACTTTGACATTTGAGCTCAAATCTACTACTTTAGAAAGCAAAATTTGTATAAAATCCTTTTGCAAATTATAAACCAGTATTTTGCATTCTGTGATACTTGTTCTTAACTTTTGTGTAGCATTCATTTTTTTAAACTTTATATACAATTATCAATTTGAAGTTTAAAAAACCAAACTTTTGATCTCAAAATATGAATATACCTTCTTCTGAAAAGGTGTACAAAAAATTGGACTTGAATGGTTGGATCGGGTGGTTATTTCATGTCTGTTTAAAGTTGTGTAATGTTTTCATTTGGTATAATGTTTTGCCAGGTTGTGGCATCATTGCTTTTCTGCTACTTTTTATCGGGTGTTCTGCAAGAAATATTTATCGACTTCCAAGTGATAAGAATGAGAAGACGAAAGAACCCTTGCAGACTTTTCGTCCATTTAATGTTGCTCATCGGGGTTCAAATGGAGAACTCCCAGAGGAAACTGGTCCTTCATATCTGGTACATCTTTTATGGCATACACCTTAAACAAAGTCAAATTTTGATGTCTTTTTTTGAAATTCAAGCGTGCTATTTTTTACATTCAGTGTTGATGTAGACATTTTAGTTATTTCTCTTAGCAATATTCATTCTATCCTGCTAATTTTAGGAAATTGACCAAATTAGCCATTTATAGACGGACATCTTCGCTTTCTAGCCAACATTTTCATGTTTGAACCAAAATAGCCTGTAAGAATATGGTCAGAAAACCGTGTCCCTATTCATTCACATTCACCGGTATATATAATGATAATATTTACACTTTGGTACCACCAACTTTACAAATTAATATCTTAGTCTAATATACCCCCTCAGTCTAAGGAGGAGTACGACGGATGCTTAGACTGGATCTAAAGTCGTGAAAGAGTACTCGAGGTAGGCCTTTGGTGAAGATATCTGCTAGCTGGTAGCGTGACGGGACATGTAAAACCCGAATCTGGCCGCGTTGAACCTTCTCTTGGACGAAGTGGATGTCGATCTCAATGTGCTTGGTCCGTTGATGTTGGATTGGATTCTCCGACATATAGATGGCGCTAACGTTGTCACAGTAGACCAAGGATGTGCGTGTGGGATGATGGCCAAGCTCGAGAAGGAGGTTTCTGAGCCAGCAAATTTCGGCAACGACGTTAGACACACCTCGATACTCAGCTTCAGCGCTCGAACGGGAGACTGTTGACTGACGCTTAGAGGACCATGACAGTAAGTTGTCTCCCAGAAATACACAGTAGCCAGAGGTGGAATGGCGGGTGTCCGGACAACCCGCCCAATCAGCGTCGGTGTAAGCCATAAGAGTGGATACTGAGGTACGACTCATGAATAATCCCATGTCAATGGTGCCTTTGACATATCTAAGAATGCGTTTCAGGGCATTCATGTGTGACGTCCTCGGAGCGTGCATGTGCATGCAAACTTGTTGGACGGCGTAGGAGATATCAGGACGTGTGAATGTGAGATACTGTAGGGCACCTGCAAGCCTGCGGTAGGTGGTGGGATCATCGATCAATTCCCCAGAGTTGTGGCTGAGCTTCCCGTCGGTGTCAACTGGAGTGTGGACAGGATTGCATTCAGTCATGTTTGCCCGAGTAAGAATGTCAGCAGCATATTTCTGTTGAGATAAGAATAGGCCAGTGGGGTCACGCTTGACCGAGATACCCAAGAAGTAGTTGAGATGGCCCAAGTCCTTCATAGCGAACTCATTGGACAAATGAGTTAGGATGTGGCGTTTGAGAGCCGATGATGATGTAGTGAGAACGATATCGTCGACGTAGAGAAGAAGATAGGCCGTGTCTCGGCCGTGTCTGTAGATAAATAGGGAGTGATCGCAGGCACTATGTCGAAAGCCAAGCTTAGTGACATAGTCAGTGAAGCGTTGATACCATGCACGAGGTGCCTGTTTGAGGCCGTAGAGAGACTTCTTTAACCTGTAAACATGGTTAGGATAAGACGGATGCCGAAATCCCATGGGTTGATGCATGTACACTGTTTCCGCTAAGTGTCCATGGAGAAATGCTTTTTTAACATCCAGTTGGTTGATTTCCCACTGGTGGGATAACGCAATGCTGAGGACCGTGTGAATGGTTGCCGGTTTGACCATCGGGCTAAACGTTTCGTCGCAGTCGACGCCAACCTGCTGTGACCTGCCATCACAAACTAAGCGCGCTTTGTAGCGCTCAAGAGATCCGTCAGATTTGGTCTTATGTTTGAAATTCCACATGCACCGGATGATATTCATCGCCGGTTGGGGAGGTACCAATTCCCATGTATTATTGTCGATAAGGGCATTAAACTCATCAGTCATGGCTTGGTTCCAAACGGGAGTTTTGAGTGCCTCGGTAGGGGAGCGGGGCAAAGGCTCAAATGGGGCAGAGGTATGGAGATTGAAAGGTTGTTTTGGTTTTGAAATGCCGGTCATGCTACGTGTGTGCATGGTGCGGGTGGGTGGTGGTGGTAGGTCTTGGATAGGTGAGGTTGTGGCGGGTGGGGGAGGCGGTTGGTGTGTGTCGGTGGGGTGTGGGTTTTCGCGTGGTTTGGGTCGACGTGAGTAGGTTTGGAAGGTGGGAGTCGGTTGAGGTGAAGTTGGGGACGGCGAGGGAGGGGGGTTTCGGCTTGTGGAGGATGGGGGGAAGGGGTAAGAGGTTCATTTGGGGATGAGGATTGGTTTGTGGAGGTGACGGATTCCCAGACATACGGATGGAGCTCACTGGATTGGTGGGAGTGAAGAAAGTCGTAGGAAGGGGGGGAGGAGTGAAGTGTGGCAAACGGAAACACGGTCTCATCGAACACGACGTGACGAGAGAGGATGATTTTTCTGGTGGAGAGTTCGTAGCATTTATACCCCCTATGATTGGAGGGGTAACCGAGAAAGACGCACGGGGTGGACCTGTTTTCAAGTTTGTTAATAGATGGAGATGGGATGAGGGGATAGCAGAGACAGCCGAAAGTTCGAAGATGAGTGTAAGCATCCGATATTACCCTTTTAATTGACCGATTACTGGATATCATCCCGATCATTCTGGAGATGGACGACGGACAGTAATACCCTTTTAATTGTTATTAATATTCCTTGTAGGAATGAAAGATTTTGGTCCTCTGAATGCTTAACTAAATGCAGTCATTTTCTTGAAATGGTTAACATCTTCTGAAGTTTTGTTTTCTTACAGAGAGCAATTGAAGAAGGAGCAGACTTCATAGAAACAGATATATTAGTTAGCAAAGATGGTGTTCTTATGTGCCACCATGATGTTATACTTGATGAAACAACTAATGTTGCAGAACACAAGGAGTTTGCTGACCGAAAGAAGACCTATGAAGTTGAAGGGGCTAATGTAACTGGACTGTTCATATGTATGCTTACTTTCCTTGAGCTTTTACATTAAAAATCAATTTTAATTTATTTATTTATATCTGTGATGGTGGCGGCCAGCTTTGAACATCTGGTAAGGTTATTTTTGTTGAGCGGGTGCAACTTTAAAGTGGATCAAAGACCCGCAAAGTCGTTTGATGTGTTTTTAGGCGAATTCCACTGTTTCAAGGGATTTTTTAAGGTTTTTAGTTGATTTCAAGGGACGTTTTAAGTTTTTTGGTTGATTTTGAGGGATTTTTAAAGTTTTTGGGTTGATGTCCTTTGCATTTTCTAATATCCCGGAGCACCCCTCAAAGTTTAGAGTGTGCACCTCTCATACCCCAAAAAAAAATCTATTTGCGAAGATCGGTTGAGCGGGTGCACGGGACCCCGCTAGGGCCTTCATAGGTCCACCCCTGGGGCTAATGGCAATTTTCCTGGCTGTTATCTTGAGGGCCCCAAGGTGGCCCAGACACCCACACTTATTAAAAAAATAATGAATTTTGATGCATTGAGGGTTGGCTTTTTGTTTGCCTATGAGAAGTAGGATTGATTGATGTCATCGCGTAAATAACTTGCTAATTACTCGACCATTTGCAGTTGATTTTACATTAGAAGAACTAAAAACTTTGAAGGCAAAGCAGAGGTATTCGTTCCGCGATCAACAATATAACGGTTAGTTCCCTTTTGCCTTGTAAATAGTCAAACATTTCTTCTATGGTTCTGGTTTCTAAACAGTCGCTCTACTCGTTGGAGTAGAGGTCAGGTTTGCTTACATATTACCCTCTCGACCCCACCTCAGGTGGGACATACTGGGCTTGTTTGGTTTGTTTTTCTTTATGGATCTAGTTTCTAACATATCAATATGCATTATCTCCATGAACAGGAATGTTTCCTATAATTACGTTTGAAGAGTACATTTCGATTGCGATAAACGCTCCAAGGGTCGTTGGAATATATCCAGAAATTAAGAATCCTGTATTGATGAACCAACATGTGAGTAATTTTAATGACATTTGATCTTTGTCAATGTTACGCCGGTTAACCACGGGGGTTATGGGGTAGTGGTTGAGGCCAAGAGGGATCTGGTGGATTATCCCATCTGCCCCGCCCCAGGTTCGATTCCAGGCATCCGCTACAATTGTGGCCACTGAGTTTATCAGTGTTGATGTCTTATAGTCGCAATTTTCCGGAATTAGTCTGGGTATAGCCTCAGATTCCCTTCCAAAAAAAACACGTTACACCAGTTTCATGAATTAAACTTACATTTCAACAGGTGAAATGGCCTAAAGGGAAGATATTCGAAGATGTCTTTGTGGAAACCCTCAAGAAATACGGGTATAAAGGTTCATATTTGTCGAAAGAATGGCTTAAACAGCCTTGTTTTATTCAGTCATTCGCTCCTTCATCACTCGTCCACATCCACAAAAAGACAGATCTACCCAAGGTCTTCCTCATCGATGATGTGGATGTAACAACCCAAGACACGAATCAGGTAAAAGTATCATAGCATGATTCATGAATACGTTAACCTTGAGGGACAGCTCAAGGGGTAAATAATAAAAGCTGGGTCACTTGGTTAAACGACCTTCTGTCAAGTTTTTTTTTTTTTTAAATCCATGACCTTCTGACAGATTTGAGAATATCACTGCTTAACAAAAGAATGCCAAAAAAACTTGACAGAAGGTCATGGATTTAAAAAGCACTTGTCAAAGAGGTCATTTAGCTAAATGATAAAGGCTAGGGCTTGGGGTCCACCCATAGGTCACCGATTCGAGTCTCCCCAGGGCCATTGAAGATGTTTCTGGTTGTTATCTTCAAGGTCGCATGGGATCAGTCGAGGTATGCCAAGCTGGCCTCAACACTCGTGATTGTCAAAAGAATGTGTTAAGAAGATCATGCATTGCTTTGCAAAGGTTTTTGAGAATCAAATTTTCTTTCTTTTTGCAGACGTTTTGGGAAATCACTTCAGATAGTTACTTGGACTATATCAAGGAATATGTCGTCGGGATTGGTCCATGGAAGGATACGATTGTTCCAGTAAAAGATAACTATCTTCAAACGCCTACCGATCTAGTGGCCAGAGCACACGCTCATAATTTACAGGTAAATTAGATTCGCATTGGTATTCCGTATTCATTACAAACATGAGACCTGCATGCACGTTCTTGGCATACGAAAGTAGCATGCTTTCGCTCGTTATTCCGCGTGAAAATCTACGCAACTCTGTTTTCCAAGACGAGACAGAGTTTGACTTTGAAGTCAAACCATCAGTTTTTCGAAATCCAAATTGATGTGAATTCCATCACTTGTTCTTATCACCATTCTTTTCCCATCTGTAATGCTTTAGAAATTTCATCGTAATCTTTGATATTTTCGTTAAATCACGTAAACTTTGTATAGAAATGGAGTTGCTTCTTTTTCGGTTTGACCTCAAAAAGTCAAAACTTATTGGTGGTTGTATCTTAACTCTCTACTATATACAACTTGCAGGTGCATCCATACACATTTCGCAACGAAAACCAGTTCTTGCATTTCAACTTCTGTGAAGACCCGTATATGGAATTCGATTACTGGATAAACGTAATTGGAGTTGACGGTCTTTTTACAGACTTCGCCGGTAGCCTCCACCATTACCAAGAGTGGACCGCTCCTCGTTCTAAAAATGATCTTGATGCAAACAAATTATTGCAAAAGATTTCTTCGATGATTCTAAAGTTCGAGTTGCCGAGCAGAAAATAGCTTTGCTTCCAAACATCTTTCTATTTCAGGTGTGTTTTCTTGAACATCATTGATTAGTAGTAAACATGGTTTAAGATTTTCCTTGTTTACAACTAGTGTTTTCTTGAATTTAAGTCATGGAAACATGTTTTCTTGAAATTACTTTACTACCCTTCCCACCACCACCAACAACAACAACCACCACCACCAGAAGCCAGTGAGCTGCAGGGTTGTCTTTCTAGATGGGGTTTCTTGATAACAAATTCATGGGTTTAAGTTTAAATTACTTTACTACCCTTCCCACAACCACTACCAACCTGAAGCCAGTGAGCTACAGGGTGGTTTTTCTAGATGGGGGTTTTGATTCAGTAGTAAACAGTTTGGTTTAAGATCCACCTTGTTTCCCATTGGGTGGTTTCTTGATAACAAATTCATGGGTTCAAGTTTAAATTACTTTACTACCCTTCCCACCACCACCACCAACAACCTGAAGCCAGTGAGCTGCAGGGTTGTTTTTCTAGATGGGATTTTTGAGTCAGTAGTAAACAGTTTGGTTTAAGATCTACCTTGTTTTCCACTGGTGGTTTCTTGATAACAAGATTAAATAATTTCAAGTTTAAATTACTTTACTACCCTTCCCACCACCACCTCCACCAACACAAACCTGAAGCCAATTAGCTGCAGGGTTGTCTTTCTAGATGGGGATCTTGAATCAGTAGTAAACATTTGATGACAAGATTAATGTGTTTTCTTGATAAAAAATTCATGTTTAAATTACTTTACTGCCCTTTCCAACCACCATCACCACCACCAACATGATGAAATTACTCTATTACCCTTCCTACCACCACCACCACCACCACCAACCTGAAGCCTTGAGCTGCTGGATTGTGTTTCTAGAATGGGATTTTGAATCAGTAGTAGTTGAGAATTAGGAATTTGAGATGCATAAACTAAAGAAAACAAGTTTAAAAGGGGTTGGTGTTACTTAACAATCTCCTAATCTTAAGTCATTCTTTTGATTTTTCGGCATAAATATATCGATAAGAATCTCCCTACATAAACGTAAGACTTCGGTTTAACCCGAAGTAGAAATATGGCTGGCGGCGCAGACCTTGGTGCTATTACGTCAAAAACAGGCGAACACGTAGTTAGGCGACCACGAGGCCGCCCTGCCGGCTCCAAAAATAAGCCAAAACCGCCCATCATCATCACCCGAGACAGTGCCAACACGCTACGGGCTCACGCCATGGAGGTTAGCTCGGGGTGCGACGTTGGTGAGTCCTTAGCCACCTTCGCTAGGCGTAAGCAACAGGGTATTTGGGTGCTAAGTGCCGCCGGGTGCGTGAGCAACGTCGTGTTGCGTCAACCGTCCCCGTCGCCGACCAATCCAGCTTCCGGACCGATAGTCACCCTTCACGGCCGCTTCGAGATTTTATCGTTGATCGGTTCGGTGTTGCCGCCACCGGCTCCGCCAGGCGTCGCCAGCTTAGCCATATATTTAGTTGGCCCGCAGGGCCAGGTCGTGGGTGGTGCCATTGCAGGCCCACTCATGGCCTCGGGACCCGTTGTGATCATGGCGGCCACTTTCATGAACGCCACTTTCGATAGGTTGCCAATCGACAAGGATGAAGCAGTTGCAGTGGCGGCGGCAGCCACCGCCACGACGACACACGATCAACATCACCACCGCGTTATCGGTGATATCTACGGCTCCCCACAAAACCTGCTTTCAAACACCACCCTCCCGCCTCCCGAGATTTATACTTGGTCAACGGCTCGACCGTTGTCAAAGACACGAGAATATGTTTAACGGCGGATACAAAATGGAGAGCCAAAATTTGAAAATTCAAATATAACATAAAACTTTGGCATGTGTTTTTTCTCAACATAACGTTATTAAGAGTAGAATTTAGTAAAATTCCAAAAAAAATATTTTCCACTTTATCTTTCTTTTACAAAATTTAGCGTAACCAACAAAAAACAGTATATATATATATACACATACATACGCGGTTATCTGTGTGGTTTACTTTTAAAAGCCGAAGCTAGAGATCTTGTTCGTACAAGCCGCCAAACTAGTATTCACAAATCCGATACCTTTGTAATGTGCGGGCCGTAAAATTGTATTGATTTAAGATTCCGACAAGTGATTTATATGACAGTAATTCCTTATCTATGGTAAAAGCGAATGTTAAAATGTTGTTTGGGCTTGTGATGTTAATATTTTTAACTAATAAATATTCACATTTTTTAACAAACAACAGTGACAAAAACATAAATTTTTTCTAAAAAATATTATAGGTTTTATTTAATGCAAAATAATTTTTATTCTCAATCAAATATAATAAATTTTCAAAATTTGTAATTCGAATTCATTTGATCTAGGTCTTTTGGATAATTCCATCCATTATAAATAAAATTTGGTTTAACGAGTATTAATTGCCACCTCTAATAACTTTCGGGTTTTTAATCAAATTAGTTTTTCTATAAATCGTATAATTTATAAAATTTAATCAATTAAACATGATCTTTGAGATACGGATGATAAAAAAAATATATTAAATTTGATTTAAATATTTTGTGGTTCAGATATTACGATCCAATTATACATATTAAATTAAATTACTAATAAACTAGAAACGTATTCACGCAATGCAGCGAAATACATCACGATTTTAATGTTTCATTTTATTTTTTTGTTGATTTACAGTACGATTTTAGATGATTTTGAGAAAGTGATAATGTTTTTTTATAAATTTCTTTAATTTAAGCTTAATAATATAATGTTTTTTATATAAAAAAAATAAGTATTTTGTTAGAATTCAATGATTATCTTATATATTTTAATGACATCTAGAAAAAAAATAACCAATTACATATTTAATAATATAATTAAAACAAAATTATAGTAATATAATATATTAATTATTAGTGATACATGGAAAGATCTGCATAAAAGGAAGACCCTACACATATCAAATTGATTGGTGTTAGAAGTCTGCAGTAGTAATATGTATCTTGTGCTTTGATACTTGTAAATTAAGAGATTTTTAAAATCTTGCATAAAATGCTGGTACCTTGTGCCTAATAATTTGTATTTAAGAGTTTTTTATATGTGCTTTATAATATAGTATAGATATAGATAAACATGTTAAAAGTTATTTTTGATTTCGAAACCTATTTTAACTCGAAACTGAAAATTGAAGGGTACGTTTAGCAAAACTTTTTATGCATGGTTTATTTATTTCATACGGTGGCACCATATTTTTTTATACGGTTTTTATCGACGTGTCTTTATTTTTTTAACGGCGTTCAATATCGCCCGATGTATTTTTAGCCTAATTCCGCCGTTTCGAGGGATTTCTAAAGTTTTTTGCTTGATTTCGAGACATTTTTAAGTTTTTTTATCGCTTTCGAGAGACCTTTTCGGTATTTTTGGTTGATTTCAAAAGATTTTTTCGTTTTTTTGGTTGATTTCAAGAGTTTTCTTGGTTTTTTGGTTGATTACGAGGTACGGTTGCACTTACACCTTCTAAAACGATACGGTTGCACCTTTCACAAACCTATTTTTTTTACCTTACGACGGAGAAACGATACGGTGGCATGTGGCACCATGGGCACCTATACAGGTCCGTCCCTGGTTTATTTGTAAGTCATGTATAGATAAAGTTGTATGTTTGATTAATTTGTCTGGATAGATTGTATATGTTTTTGTTTGAAAGAGTTTTTTTTATGGATAGAAGGAGGATGTTTTTTAAAGCTATCCTTAAAAGTTAATTAAATAAGCTACTTCCTATATTATTAAGTCATTACCAAAAAAATCATGTATAGCTAATCGAATAAGCTATGCGTCCAATTAAGCTAATTAGGGGTTGTTTGATTTTTTATCCATTAAGTTCTGAATCTATTAAGTTATATTTAAGCATTAAGCTGTATGGATAAATTAAGATAATTAAGTTGTTGTTTGATTTTTCTTTTGAATGAATAGTCTAAACAATTAAAATGACCATTTTAACCTTATATCTACATAAGTGTTGAATGAAAATAAATTGTTTGATAAATATTAAAATGACAAAAGTTTATAATAATATGATTATTTAAAATAGCATAAATAAAATGAATTCAACCAGTTCATAACTCAATACTTAATAACTTAAAATATATTTAAAACAATAAAGTATTATTGTTTGATTATAATTTTTTTTAATTTATGCATGTTAGTAAATTTTCTAATTTTTAATGGGTCTGGTAATTAAAAAGTGTAGGACAATGGTAGTTTTGGAAACATATCTAACTTAATACATTAAGATATAATATGCTAACTTAGGGGTTGTTTGTTTTTTTAAAAAAACCTCTTAATGACTCTTAAGTCTAAATCGTTCAGATCTTTTTACACACCACCTCTTATTAATCATAACTAAAATAAGACTTCAGACTTTATACCTCTTAAAAAACAAACGGCACCTTAACATGTTAAGCAATCTATTAGTATTAAGTTAAAACCAAACACCTTAATATAACTTAACCAATTAAGCTAACCACCCATTAAACTTATTAAGTTGAAGACAAACACCCCCTAAGTTGTTAACAAACAGATCCTTGCTTAACACCGATGGACAGGGATTGAAAATGATTATTCTATTTGCACAATGATTGTAAAAAAAATAAGTTGATGTACTAAAACTGAAAGTTGGTAGATAATACAGGGACTACTTTTGTAATTTACTATAAATCCTTACTATAAATACCAGGATTATGAATTGTTTGTTCGTTACGGTAACTGGCCACGAGACTCGTTTCGTAACTGCCGGTGTCCGGAGATGATCGGAAAACATCAAAACCCTAATTGAACCTGCGGAGAACTTAATTCAATGGCGTCACCGGAAAAACGATGCTTGTATGAAGTATTGGGACTCAACCGCGACTGTACCGCCGACGAGATTCGATCGGCGTACAGAAAGCTCGCTCTTCATCGTCATCCCGACAAACTCGTCAAGTCCGGCGTCTCTGAATCCGAAGCGACCGCCTCCTTCCAGGAGCTCGTCAACGCCTACGAAGTCCTCTCCGACGCCAGAGAGCGTGCGTGGTACGATTCTCACCGTTCTCAAATTCTGTTTTCCAATTCAAGTGCTAATAATAGTTCATCCAACGCAATTGTCCCCGATCTATTCAGCTTCTTTTCAAATTCTGTTTTTTCCGGCTATTCGGATAGAGGCAAGGGGTTTTATAAGGTTTATAGCGACTTGTTTGATAAAATTTATCGAAATGAATTGAATTTCGCGAAGAAGTTAGGGTTAGGAGATGTGGTGAAAGAGGCGCCTTTGATGGGGAATTTGGATAGTCCGTACGCACAGGTGAATGCTTTTTATGCGTATTGGTTAGGGTTTGTGACGGTGATGGATTTTGTTTGGGCTGATCAGTATGACGCCATGGCGGGAGCAAATAGGAAGTCCAGGAGGTTGATGGAGGAAGAGAACAAGAAGATCAGGAAGAAGGCTAGGAGAGAGTATAATGATACAGTTAGAGGATTGGCTGAGTTTGTGAAGAAGAGGGATAAGAGGGTGATTGATATGCAGGTGAAGAGGAATGAGGAGATGGAAAGGAAGAAAGAGGAGGAGAGGGTGAGGAAGAAGGAGATTGAGAGGGAAAAGGCTGAAAGAGCGAGGGCCTACGAGGAGCCTGAGTGGGCAAAGGTGGAGGAGGAGGAGGAGGTCGAAGAGGAGGAGGAAATTGAGAAGAAGAATGAATTGTATTGTGTGGCTTGTGGGAAGAAGTTTAAGAGTGATAAGCAATGGAAGAATCATGAGCAGTCTAAGAAGCACAAAGAAAAGGTGGCGAAGTTGAGGAATGTGTTTGGAGAGGAAGATAGAGAAAGGGGAAATAAAGAAAATGGTGATGAGGAGCTTGCGAATGATGTAGATGAGTTTGTATCTGCCGATGAGGTCCATGAGGAGATTGATGGGCCAATGAATCAATTCGTAGGCGAGAAATTTGAGGGGGAAAATAAAGATTATGATCAAGAAAGCCAAGAAATTATTGATACTGATACTGATAATGGTGGAAAAGGACAAGGGATGGGGGTTGCTGAAGAATCAGGATTGGATGATGATAGGGATGAGATTGGTGCTTTAGAAGCTATGTTGTCGGATCATAACAAAGGGAAAAATGTCGAAGCCACAAGGAAGCCAATGGCTTCTTCTAAGATACCTTATGTTGAGGTTGAAAATGAAGAGGTAAACTTGATGGAGTATAATCATAAAAAGGGTAAAAAAAAGAGGGGAGGTTGTAAAGAGGGAGGTAAAATAGCCGAAGGAGATAAAGAAGAAGAGAAAGAGCAACAAAATCAAAGAGTTCTTAAAGCTGAAATAAGTAGCAAGGTCGAGCAAGATAACGGATGTGATGGTGCTGATAAGCCATCATCATCCCAGCTTCATGAAAATGAGAACGATGATGGTCAAGGTGATAATGTTCCTCCTGGAAAGATTAATGTCTCAACGCAAGCTCCATTGAAAAAGGTTGCCAAGAAAAAAGACGTGGAAGCCAAATCGAAAAACGCATCTAAAGGAAGAAAACAGAAGGTATCAAGCTATCCCACATTACTTACCAAAAAGTAGTAAAATTATTTATTTTGATCTTCCTTTATTTACCAACTTCACATAACCTACATTTGACATCAGGCAACATCAAAAAACTCTAGCCATGCATGTGATACTTGTGGAGAAGAGTTTGGATCAAGGTATTCACATAATTACCTCATTAAGTTTTGGCCCTCGAGATATATCCTTTAGTTTGAGTTTTTGCATGCTTCATTTTTCTATTTTACCTGTTAATCATTTATGCTTATTTATTGTTAATTACCCGGCAGGAATAAATTACATAAACATTTGAATGACACGGGTCATGCTACACTCAAACCACGATGAGCATTATATAGTGTTCAACAAAATTTAAGGAGATCATTGTGTATGAAACACCTTCAAGAAATCCGGGGATTGACAGGTATGAATTTTTATTTCACATTTATGTTGTTTGCAAAAAAAAAAAAAAGTTAACTTGGGTGTATATCTTAACATAACTTGTACATTTCTTTTCCTTTGGTGATATATTGATATCAGCTATCTAATTTGTATGCAGTTACTCATGATGGCTATGACACAGTGGACTTCTTTTAGATTCTATTGTTGCACCTGGATATACCCTGTTAAAATCTACATATAGAATAAATTCCATAATGTCTATTGAATGCTGTTAATCCTTTTTATTTAAATGAAAGAAGAAAAAAAAACCTTCATAAACTTCCTCAATGGCTAGGGTTGGCTTTCTTTCAGTTCCCTGTGGAAAATAAATGATTGTTATCTGAAGATAACAATATATTATTGTATAAGTTATTATATCGCATCACCTATATGCACTATAATGCTATATGGATAAGACCAACACATCAAAATTGACATAATTGAAGTCCGATATTTGCAAATTGCAACATATTGACTACATTGTTTTAGGAAGAGATATCATCTTAAATGTAAACTTTAGAATAATTGATCTCAAGTGATAATTTGATGCATATACATGGTATTGTAAGTCAAACTATGACAAAGGAGCAAGAAGTTTTGGAATACTTTTGTCCCGTTTCGTTTGTTGTTCCTTCTCCAAGATGGAGTTTATATGCAAGAGCTACAATAGTACAATGAGTGAGTGACATATTAGGAAACGAAACAAAAAAACAAACTAGAAAGAGAAGTCCTAGTTATCCATTTTAACACTCCCCTTCAAGTTGGAGCATATATATCACAGATGCCCAACTTGTAAAGTGAGCCATAAAACGCTTTTCTTGAGATAGCCTTTGTGAGAGTACCTGCCAATTGTTCTTCCGTAAGAAAGAAGGTATATATAACGACTTGTTCATACTTCATATAGCTTCTCCTTTATGAAGTGTCTTATCTATCTCTACATGCTTCATGTGACCATGTCGAACCATATTGTGAGCCTTATTATCACAATAAGGCAGCATAGCTTGTTTCTGCCTGAATCCCAAATGCTTCACCAATCTTTTTAACCACAACATATCACAGAGACCTTGGACCATCCCTTGATATTATCCTTCTACGCTAACCAAGCCACCACCTTTTGTTTCTTGCTCATCCAAGTAACCAAGTTACCGCTCACAAACTTGAAATAACGTTTAAGTAGACCTACAGCCTGCCATATCATCCTCCTGAATCGCCTACCATAATATCCTAGTGATTGTGTTTTGAAAAAGAGTAATCCGTTCCCTGGAGCTGACTTCCAGTATTGTAGAATACGAAACACAACATCCATATGAGTTTTGTTGGGCTTATATATAAACTAACTCACCATACTCTCTACATAGGCTAAAATCTGGTCTAGTGTGAGATAAATAAATTAACCGATCAACTAATCTCTGGCATCTTCCTTTATCTATAGGCACTTGACTTAAATTCTTCGTTAACTGATGGTTGTGTTGATTGGTTGGTAGTCATGAACATACTTCCTCTTACTTGACATAATACAATCCTTGCCGGTCGACACTAGTTACTTCAATTCCCAGGTTTAAATTGCCCGAATCTCTTTCATCTTAATTCAAAAGACAATTGACTTTTTAGCTTTTGAATCTTCTCAAAGTCAGGCAATCACTTTACCAGGCACATGTTTAAGAAACAATGTGTGATTTGAGTTGCCCTGTCGGTCTCAATTTGTAGCAACTCGTCCCACATCGATTGAAAAGTAGATTTGTGAGATCCTTATAAGTTCAAAGTTGTAACTTGTAAGATACGAATAACTTCCACCATGTTTTAAGTTTATTTGGAGGTGGGCCAGTTTGCTACTTATGGCTATGGGGGTTATTAATGGTATCATAGTCGATCCTTGTACCATCTGGATGGTGGGGCAAAACCTCCTCGGACATGATGAGTCCTTGGGGGATGTTAAAGGCATCACACCACCTTGCTATCCGGTAGAAGTACCATATACAGGATGAAAATCCATATAAACCTTTTCACGTAGATCACCAGGTAAGAATGCATTCTTAACATCAAATTCCTGTACAGGTAACCAAGATTTTTTTTGGGAAGGGTGTCCTACGACCTAGGCTATGCCTAACCAACCAAGATTAGCAACTAATGAAACGGGTACTTGAATAGTGTTAGTTTTGGCTACTGGAGCAAATGTTTCTTCATAATGCACTTGAGTGTAGCCTTCAGCTATTGCTTTGTGCTTGTTGACCGATCCATCCGAATGATACCAACTCCCATGTAAAATTCTTCGATATGGCATCTATTTTGACTATCATTGCATCTTGCACTTTACTAGATAGACACATAAGATAACTGATTGACAAATGCTACATATGGTTTAGATAGTCAACACTAGTACACTGTTATAACTTGTTCGAAAACTCGATTAAATTATTTGAGTCAAGTTGAGCCATATGAACATACACTTTTTCTAGTTCAACATGTTCATAAGGTCATAAAGTACAATCATAATGTCGAGCACTATTGAATTTGAGTTCGAGCCTATAAACAAGCTTATAAAGCTTAAATTTTATATAAGAATGTTTAACTCAAAATTGTTAAATGAATATTAAGCTCAAGCTTAATAAGAATGTTTAACTCAAAAATATTAAGCTCAAGCTTGATATTAATTTTTTCAAGCCAAACCCAGATAAGTTGTTACTCGACTCATTAATACTCTTGACCACTAGCTTTTAGACCTAGGACCCGTTTGGTTTGACATGATGTTTTTGAGGGATGTGGATTTCGTGGAAGGATTTGGAATCTTTGGTGAATTAGGTTTGCAGGATTTGGAATGTAATTGAATTATAAAAATAATTAAATTACCTTTTTATGAATTGATTATTACAGAACAAGTGTTTTTAACATATTTTAAAACATTACTGCAAACAAATCCTATAAAATTCAACCAACTACCCCATGGGATTTAGAGAATAGGTACCCAAATAGAATAGGATAGGACGTGACAGTTGTTCAGCATTTGGTAAGACATAACTGTAAAGATAAAATGACCATTTTCTCCCTAATAAGTTGTTTATATCTTTTCTATATTTTGATTAATTTTTGTAATTTATTAAATACTATGATAAAAAAATAAATACTTTATAGTAAAATATATCATTATAAAGTTTTCATTTAAATGACACAACAATATGAAGTTTATGTAATTTTCAATTTTTACTCTATGTCGTTTATATATTATTTTTTTATTATTAATATCTAATAAATTATATAAATCAACCAAATTAGAGAAAATGTGTAAAATAATATTTTGAGGACACTATAGTGAAAGTTTTAAAGATTAAAAATACAATAAATAAAATTTAAAGATTGGATAAAATGTAAAGACGGAGACGTAATTGATGTTTTAGAATGGAAATAGGTTTTATTTTAAAGGTGTGTCTGTAAAATATAAAATATAGGTATGTTCCACTTGTTTCATGGGATAAGGTTGGACATATAAAAATTCATGCCAAATTTAGAACAATGATCCATGTTCTGTTTTGTTTACTATACCAAACACACCCTTGTTGATTTTAATTCCCGCACTTTCCTTTAAACACAAAGGTGAGTTTGGAATTGAATTCAACTCCAAATCCCAAACCAAACAAGAGTTTGGTAAATTCTTAGAAAATGTCTTATAAAGACGTCCTAAAAACGGAGTTCCTACCAAGTCAAATACTTAGCGGTCGTTTACCAAAATGCTTACCGGCAAGGATATTACCCTCACTTACCTTGTCGTATAACATTCTAGACCATCAAAATTGATTGTTGGTAAGCGTCTTAAACCCTAAGCCCGGTAAGAGTCATTTTTCTCACTTTCCGAATAAGACTCTAGGTCCTTGTTATAGCTCTTACCGGGTAAGATTCTAGGTAGTTTCCATACTCAATAGATAAGGAACGTAAGGTAAGTGATACCGGTAAACGTTTACCCGGATAAGTATTTAGTAAACGGCCCCTTAATTAGAAACCAGTTTGTAAAATTCGTCATACCTTCAATGAAATTACTCATAAATAGAAATTCGAAATTAAAATAAACCAAGTAATTAATAAAACCAACCCTCTACTCTCCATAAATTAGGGAGGATATATAGGAATACAAAAACTCCATAATTTCCCAATTTTGAGAAGTGGAAACTATAACAAAACCCAAAACTCTTCCCTAAATAGATCATAGTAGAAATCACATGCATGCATTACCAACTTGTACTTCACATCACCTTCAAGGTACAACCATCAAAGCATAACAATAACAACAACTCCTGCACCAACCATAGCCAACAAACCCAAAAAGTTGGTTTCTTGACTTAGACCATGGCTCACATCTGTGTCCATGCTCGATGCCGACGGGCCTAACCCCCCTCCCATTCCACCGCCTAACATGCCCCCGCTATTTGACGGGTTGTTGCTGAATGAGGTGGAACCTGGTGATCTTGTGTCAGTGTTGGTGGTTGGCGATGTGGACCCGGTTGTACGACTGCATATATCAAACATTTTGTAACAAGTGCATGTCGTTTAGATCATAAACACATTAATAAGAAACAACTAATTAATAAAGATTACTAGAAATTTTCAACCGTGAAGGCTAAATGAACCCCTAATTTCATGTTCGTTTTATATTTTCAATGTTATGATTACTTTAAGTGGTTCATATAGTAACCCTTTTATATTTTCAATGCTATGATGACTTTAAGTGGTTCATATAGTAGGGACCCATTTTCATTAAAAGACACTTGGTTGGTATGATGTTACATGATATATAAATTTTTTTTCCTATTTCACAGGTCGGGGGTTTTCATGAAAATTGTTGTTTTCTACTTTGAGGTAGAGATCAAATATGCATACATTATACCCATAGACCCCACCTCTGGGGTGGGATATACTAGGCTCATCTGATTTGGTTTATGTGACCATAGTTCGAGACCCGGAGAAGAAGGTTTCACTACAAACGGAAAATGTGAAGCGAACCACAGTTCCCATTTTCCTTCAAATATGTATTTTTACGGCTCGGATTTGGTTTCTATAAAGTCCAACCTGTTCCCTTATTTCTAAAGATTATGTTGCAAAACAAATCGAAAATATAAAAATGTGTTTATTTAAGAGGTTATTTTATGGTTGCGTTTGGTATACAGACTATATTGGACTAGACAAGTTGTTTGTATGGTGTTTGACATGATTAAGATTGAAATTATGTGTTTTTCCCATGTCACCCCAAACGTGGAATAGTGAGTTTTATCATAATATTAGCCTCATGTACCAAAAGAAGCCCCTAGGGGCCGTTTACCAAACACTTACCCAGTAAACGCTTACCGCGTCATTTACCTTACCGGATGAATATGGTAAGGACCGGGAGTTTTTACCGGGTAAGTAAAGGTGATGACTCTTACCCGGTTAGCGCTTATCAGCTAAATTGTTGCATAATTTGTCATTTTAATGAATTAGAATCTTACCCGATAATATAAGTGAATAAGTGATACCGTTGAATCTTACATGTGAGCATTTGGGTAATCGTCCCATATATTATTAAATAAACCTTCTTATTATTTCCACCGACACACATTTACATCAACCATTTTCTTCTACATTTTCAATATAAAACGAATTAACAAATGATTTGATTAAAAAAAAACAAATCATGTCTAGCTCAGTTGGTTTCCCCAAGGGCGGTAACATCTTGGGAGGGTTGTGGATGGTATCCCAACCTACCCAGGTTCGAATCCAAGGGGAGTCAATTTGAGGGCATGAGGAGTACCCAGTCCTTGGGCCGGTCCAGTCGTTAACTGTGTATTTGAGGGCATGAGGAGTACCCAGTCCTTGGGCCGGTCCAGTCGTTAACTGTGTTGTCCCCTGCCCAGTCTTAAACTGTGGTTGGGCTCTAGGTTCAACGTAAGCTGGGTCGGGACAGCGGCGGATTAGTGGGTTGCCCGTGGATGCCCGATACCGTCGGGGAGGCGTGCGTGTGTGCGTGGTAGTCGTTCGTTGGATCGATGTCGCTATGCCTTCCAAAAAAATGATTTGATTAAAAAGAATTTTTTTATGTCACTCGTTTCATTGTTATAATAAAACAAAGGTTTAAAAAGGTGAGTTGGCACGAATCTCATAGGGAAATTTGGGGGTAATCCAAGGGCTATGATTGTGTGTTTCTATGTGTGGTGCGTGATAGTTGTTAGACATGGACAAATTTATTGGGCAGCAGAGCCTAGTTAACCCTGTTTGGCCGTACAATTATATACTACAATATATATCTATCATGCATATCCATGTGCATGTGGGCCCACTAAAATATTTACAGGTAAAAGAGCATTTCCACAATTATGTTAAATTTCGAAGATTTTAAAGAATTTTTTTTAAGGGTGTCGTTGCGACTAATCTCTTGGTAAATTATGGATGTAAGATATCAGTCTTGATTAGACCTCAGTGGTCACAATTGTTGTGTACGTCTGGATTTGAACCTTGAGGTGGGGTTTTTTTTTCCATCATTTATGTTAAATTGTATGTTAAAATCAAGGTTCAAAATGGCGTGAGGTGTGGCATGGCGACAAGGTCAAACCTTAAGCCTTACACGTCAAGACGAGGATGTGACGTTTTTTCAAGGCGTGACATAAGCCGACAAGTTTGTATGTCATATTCAAAATTATATATGTATATGTTTTATATATATTATTCTAATCAAATATTGATACTAAAGAATGTACATACATATTGGAAGAAGAAAAATCATATAAATTACTAGTATAAAAATAGTTTTTTGATTGAATATTTAAAATAGAACGTAAAAAAATAATTTTACAACTTCGTTTTAATCGTGAGTTCATAACGTTTATGACTTCGTGAAACTGTGAGTGATGTGATTAGATAAATCTATAATAATGTAAAAACACAAAAGATAAAAAAAAAATTAAAATTTTAAAAACAGTTTCAACTTTAAAACGAGATCATATTTCATCAAAAACATACCTGGCCGAAGAAGGAAAAGTGCACCCATTTGAACCTATTAAAACCCAAAATCAAAACCAAAAACAAATTTAGTGATTTTAAATTAAATATTTAAATTAGTTCTCTAACAGTTTTAAAAAATCATTGAAGTTTTAAATGTCTTGTAATGAACATACAAAATTAAGGTTATAAAATTCGAACAAAAACAAAATAGTTTTATTTTAATGCAATTTATCTTTTTGGGCAAACACAATCTAAAACCAATTTTCATTTAATAAAATGTATTTTTTAATCTTTAATTGTTACTATTTGAAATAATTTAAGTAAATTAATTAAAATAGTCATTTTTCATTGGTGGTTTTACCTCTTAGTCACTTTTCTCCACGTTTTACCAAAATAGCCCTAGGTCCGCAATATATAGGTCCGTAATTGCGGATCTAACTCAAAAACACTATAAAAACGAATCCGATCGATTTTCCTAAAAAAAAAATTTGACTCAGATCCATAATTGCAGACCAAGTGCACAATATACAAAAAAAATGATCAGATTCGTATTTTTTGGTGTTTTTGAACTAGGTCCGCAATATATAAGTCAGTAATTGCGGACCTAGAGCTATTTTGGTAAAACTTGGAGAGAAGTGGCTAAGAGGTAAAACCACCAAGTGAAAATTGGTTATTTTAATTAATTCCTCAATAATTTATTTTACTAGAAAAAAAATATATATATATATATATATATGTGTGTGTGTGACGGAGGTTTAGGGGAAAACCTCAAAAAAATAGAAAACTAAAGAGCACTCTGGCAGCCCTTCATCTGGACAGTATGCATTTGTGCATGCAGGTAAATTATGTTGTTTTTTTTGTTTTTATGCTTATGCACGTGTGCATGTTACAAATTACTTGTATGCATTATTTCATACCGTCCAGATAAAGGGTTATCAGAGTGTTCTTCAGTTTTCGTTTTTTTTTTAGGTTTTCCCCCTGAACGTGACTCATACGTGTGTTTGGATTATATATGGGAAATAATAATACTCAAGTGAAGTGAAGTGAAGAGAAGAGAGACTAACTGGGGTCAGTGGTGACAACCATGGCTGCACCCTTGAAATCGCAGGTGCCAGGGGTCTGACCCTTGTTCTGGAAATAGCTATTGACCGCATAGTTGCAGTGGTCCATCACTGTATCCGGGTTGAAACATTTACCACCCTGGTGGGTTGGGCTGCAGTCTGCTCCATTTCCACATGCATAGTCTATTGCTTCTTGTAGCACTTTGTCTTGACCACCTTTTTTACACACACACCAATTTGCACCTACACACACACACTTAATTAGACTGTATTCTAACAAATTATACCAATAGAAAATAAAAAAAGATTGATTTGATATTCATATTTTTAATTTTTTCATCATCAGTTTTCTCACTTTCTAGTTTTATTGGGTTGTTTTTTTTACCTCTTAATAGTTCCATTAAAAGACAACCTTTGAATCGCTATGAGGTGAATCTTGTTTCGCACACTTAAAACAAGTCTGCCTTTTGATGGTTCCATAACCCTCTGAATGATTTTGTATTTTGGGTCTCCCTTGAAATAACCCTCTCCATAACCCTTTGAATGCAGTGCTCTAATTTCATTTTGAACTATTACCAGAACCATATTTCATTTTACAGTATATCTAAAGAGCCTCTTATTCATTCAACAACTCCCAATAGCCCCTCACTCTTTTATATATATATAGAGAGAGAGAGAGAGATTAAGGGTGTGCTTGAGGAATACTCTGATAACAGTTCATCTAAGATGGTTACATCCATCTCTAAGAGATTCCCCGTTTTGGAGAACCCAATATTAATTATAATATTAAAATATTTTATTTAGTTATTAAAATATTATTTCTCTCTCCACGTATTAATTTTCAAAGCTTCCTATTGGTCTTTTCACTCGGTAATCATTTTTGGGGTAACTCCATATTTGGAGAAAAAACCTATCTCCTACTTTCTCCATTTTGGAGATAGTTTTGGGAAAGCCGTTGAGTCTAATTTAGACCCAAATTCCCCATTTTTTTCATTTTCTCTAAAATCGAGAAGCGGTTGAAGATGCTCTAATAACCTAGAGAACGGGTGCATCTATTTCACATGATTTTTTTCTTCATGTACGGCCTGGATTTAGGGTCTTGATTATCATATATTTATTTTACGATGTGAACATTTTATATGTTTTTTATAAAACAAAAAAATACAACTAAAAAGTTTCACGTTATGAACCAAACACATTGTGAAAATAAATAAATGTTAATCAATATATTAAATTTTAGGTGACAAAAGATATCATAAAACAATACCTTACAATAACAGGTATCACAAATACATGAGGTACTAACATGATTTAGAAGTGTACATATATAATCAAAGTTTGGTTAAATATTATGAAAATGTAAAAGAATAAAATGTTCACATTTGAATCACTGAAAAATCCATTTAAAGATTTAACATCACTTCACATATGTCTTTCAAATAGATTTTCTCAAATATTCACATATGAACTTTCTTTTCTTCGCTTCCTACGTTTTTTATTTGAATCGACTCCTACATATATATATATATATACAAAATAAGTTTCGAAAAATGTATGAGAACCATAAAAAAAATCCTCCACAAATCGAACAAAACAGGTTTTTGTAATTGAATGGACGATATCTACGAGTCGGATCCAAATGGAGCAAGTTTTAATTAACAGAAGTATGCGAAAATAAGTACATATATACACTATATATATATATATATATATATATATATATATAAGGAAATGCTTACTTGAGTGAGCAGCCATGGACAAGATGAGCATAGAAACAACTAAAACCGCCATTGATGACCAGCAGAAAACCAGAAGCTTTAACTATTAATTTGGAGAAGAAGAAGAAGTTAGAGAGAGAGTTTTGATGAAATGAGGATTTTATTTGATTTGATTTATTGAGACCATCAAAATTTTGGGGTAAATAGGTGAGCTCTTTCTTCAATGACTCAACGATTGTTTTTTTTTTGCAGTTGAATGGGCTGTTTACCAAATTTTCCATTAAGTTCTGTATGGATAAATGTGTCTGTCTGGATAAATTTGTCTGTCTGGATAAATTGATGTTGTTGTTTACTTTTTTATCTGAATTAACAGTCTGAATAACATAAATAACCAATTTACCCTTGAATATGAATTTTAAGCTGTTTTATAAACTCTTGTTTATTTTTTAAGCCATATATTCATAAATTCATTGATATAATCCAAAAATCAAACAAAAATTCATTAAGTATTTAAACTTCCAAGTTCAAACACAATGTAGCCAAGTTCAAACAAAAAGTAGCAAGTATGAAACAAGTATGAAATCGACATTGTAGAAATCATGGTTACAAAAATCTACATTGCAGAAATGTCGAGCAGCTATGGAGAAGAAACAAGTATGGAACAATAATCGACTGAAAAAACAAGTAAGGAACAACAAATCGACTGAAGAAAACAAGTATGGAACAACAATCGACTAAAGAAAACAAGTATGGAACAACAATCGACTTAAGAAATAAGTATGGAACAACAATCGACTAAAGAAACAAGTATGGAACAACAATCGAGTATGGAGAAGAAACAAATATCGAACAATCAGTAAAATCATTACCTTTGGAGAAATCGACCAAAGGAAATTATTGTCTAGGGTTGAAATCGAACCAGCAGTGAATTGAAATAGTGTAATGGAACTAACAATGAACTCGAAGCAGTAAAATCGAACGAGCAGTGAAGGTGAAATTGAAATCCTACAAGTAGTGAAGGTGAAATCGAGCACCTAGGTTTTTATTGCGTGATTATTGAGTAGGAAGGTAGGCATGTCTTTATTTTTAAAGGGTATAAATGTCAAAGATGTGTCTTAATGGGGATAACACATCTTTCCCCAACTTAGTGATTAAGCCGGAAATGTCTGCGCAAATAAGCCGGTTTTGTCATTAAGCCCCAAGTAAACACTCCAAACGTCTGCGTGAATAAGTCGGTTTTGTCATTAAGCTCATTAAGCCCCAAGTAAACACCCCCTAAATCAACTTAATGGAACTCATATTTTATTCGGTCAATTATACATTATTATTTAGAAATAGTTTAATGATATAGAAAGAGGTTTATTCAGTAAACTTCTATGGGTAGTTTTATACAGAAAATCAAGTTTTTTTTTTCTAAACTTGGTTCTCCCAATAAAAAACACGTTTCTTCCATCTATGAAAAAAAAATCTCTCAAACAAAAACCTTCTAAATCTGTACGGACAGATTAATCCACATAGATAGTTTTATCCATACAGGACTTAATGAAAAACCAATCAAACAATCTCTTAAGGGTCGTTTACCTAACGCTTACCCGGTAAGTACTTACCAAGTCACGTTATCTTATCGATGAACATGGCAAGGACCATGAATCTTGTTGGAAAATTTTAGTAAAAATGTAAATGTGATCTTTTACTAACTTTGGACACAAATAAATACATGTATATGTATTAGGGGTGACAATTTTGTACCAAACCAAACCAACCAACATGTGTATCAGTCGTACCAATTAAATTGGTACCAATTAAATCGGTACCGACTTAAATTGGCTGGTTATACCGTACCAAGTGTTTGAACTTGGTTGGTACATGGTTTCAATATTGTGTACCACGGTTGTACCGTGGTACCGATATTTTTAATAATTTAATTAATTATTAATTTTTTATTTTTATTAATCAATACTTTTATTAATTTTCAGTTAAAAAAATTTGAAAATGTTCAAAATTTCACTTTCACCTTACCACCTCTAAAGGCCCCAAAAGTGAAAAACCTAATTAAAAAAACAAAACCCAATTGTAGTTGTTGTTTGGTATTTTTGTGAAGATCCCACGGATGAAGAAGCGTTCCCTTATTTTGAATTAGTTAATGTATTGAATATTAAACAATGCTACGTTTAACTTTTTTGTTTGATCATTTGCGTATTTTGAATTAGTTTTTTCTTGTTTCGTACATGTAACATGAAGTTGGTACAAAACCGGTACCAACATGTACCAACCGAAAAAAGTCGGTACCAATTAGAGTTGGTTGGTACATGGTATAAGATTTTGCATACCAATTATAAATGGTTGGTACACGGTATTGGCGAAAAAAAGTCGGTACCGTACCGATTCCACCCCTAATATGTATTGTATATATCTAACTCTTTGTGGGTTTGTGTTCTCCTATATGAGATATTCGAAACGATATATTATGTGTCCAAAACGGAATATGTGTGAATGAGATATCGATGCTCAAAGTTGAGTGTTTGGGATAAAAATTGGCAAAACCAAGTGGGTGTGGGAACTTGTCCCACATAGGAAGGAGGACCAAAAGTTTTGTAGTTTATAACTAAAGATGTGGAAGGGACTAACAAGTCATTTGTTTGGTTTTACTCCATCACCTATCCGCGCGCAGGGGAGTGTTGTTGAGACTTTTGTAGGCTAAATTCGGCGAACTTGTGCGTGGGCGCGATCTGCGGACACGAATGCCGCTCCGAAATCTTGTGCTCGCGCAACTTGGTTTTTGTGAAATTTTGTTTTGAACCAGTGCATTACGTTAAGGACAATAAACAGTTAACCACGCGGGTTGTGCCGCGAGTTTACCCGCGTGTTAAGTCGCGACGCGCACTGTTGAGCGGTTTATGTAACTCCCAAATCGTTGGTATTGAAAACATGATTACTGAATTAATTTTGAGATTAATTCTTTAAATCATTGTTAATACCGAATTTATTATTTCGGTTTCAGTTTTCGATATAAAAAGGGAGGAGCCTAGACACTTGAAAACCCCCGAATACCGATCACGCATAGCTCTCTCGTCTCTCTGCATACGTTCTTTATCTTCAACGGAATTTTCGAGCAAGAGGTTACATCCGGCAGTTCAACTTCTTACGCTGTTGTACCCTGGGAACAGACGGCGAATCTGTTTAAGGGAATTATGTTCAACACGAGCCTCAGCATCATTGAATTAATCTACAGTTTAGTCGTCTTATTTTAATTTCTGTCGATTCCCTTTCTATTCGATTTTACTAATCATTTGTTGATTGGTTTTAGTTTTTACATTCTTGTATTTTTTATATGTATTATTGAAATACATATAGAGGGAAATTACTAACAATCTTAAACAGATTTTGTGTATCGAGTTTATCTTGATACATTTGGTTCTCTGTTTTTTATAAACAGATTAATTCGTGTGGTATCGTATTCTGTTTTGTGTAAACATATTTTTTTTGTGGTACTAATTGTACACGTAAGTTGAATCGAGTTTAGCTCGATTCAATTGGTTGTTTGTTTTGTATAAACAAACTTTATATCGAATTTAATTCAATTTGATAAGAATCGAGTTTTGTCTCGATTTAAGAGTATAAACGGATTGATAATCGAGTTTATTTCGATTAATTCGTTTATGTAAAAAAAAAATTCTATCGACGTTGGTTCGATTTAATTCTTTTTATGTTTTGTGTAAAGATATTATAAATCGTATTTGACGATTTAAATTATTGTTTGTAAACAGTTTGTAACATCGAGTTTGTCTCGAAAGATTCTAAATCGATTTTGTATCGATTATGTGGAAATAGAATCTAAATCGTTTTTTGTATCGATTTAAATTGAGCTTGTTTCAATTTATAGAAAGAGATTCTAAGTCGAGTTTGTCTCGTTTTGTGGAAACGAAATTTAAAATCGAGTTTGTTTCGATTTTGTAAAGGAAAATTCTAAATCGATTTTGTTTCGATTTTGTGGGAAAAGGTTTATAAATCGATTTATTTCGATTTTGTAAACAAATTCTAAAACGAGTTTGTTTTTTGATTTAAGACCTTTATTGTTTGTATAAAATGATTATCAATCAAATTTGTATTTGATTCAATTCCTTTTCTGTTTTGTGTAAACAGATAGAGATTTCGTTCACGGGAAATTTATTTTCCACGATGGTGAACGAGTATGTGGTGGGAATGATCACGGATCCCACGGCCATGGTCTCGGAGTTGAATGCGATTGGTGCAAACTCTAGAGAATGGTGGATTGATACCGGAGCGACCCGTCATGTGTGTCATGAAAAGAGAAACTTCAACACTTACAAGGATGTTGATGTTGGGCAAAAGCTCTTTATGGGAAATGCCGCCACCTCTGATGTTAAGGGTATTGGAGACGTCATTTTGAAGATGACTTCCGGGAAATAGCTTAAGCTTAAGGATGTTTTGTACACCCCGGAACTTTGAAAGAACCTCGTTTCGGGTTGGTTGTTAAACAAGTTTGGTTTCAAACTAGTGTTTGAGTCGGACGAATTTGTTTTGTCCAAAAGTGGTATGCATGTGGGTAATGGAAATGCTTTGAATGGTATGTTCAAGTTAAATACAATAGTTTTCAATGAAATGAATAAAACTATTTCAAGTTCAGTTTATTTGCTTGAATCTCCAAATGTTTGGCATGGACGTTTAGGACATGTAAATTATAACTCCATTTGACATTTAATTAAATTAAACTGCATACCAAAATTTGATATTGACTCAAATCACAAGTGCCCCACATGTGTAGAATCCAAACTTACTATAACGTCTTTTCAATCGATTGAAAGGAAAACCGAACCCCTTGATTTAATTCACACTGATGTGTGTGATTTAAAATCGATTCCTACTAGAGGTGGGAACAAATACTTCATCACGTTTATCGATGATAGTACGAAATATTGCTACGTGTATTTACTTAAGAGTAAAGATGAAGCAATAGACAAGTTTGTCTTGTATAAAAATGAAGTTGAAAATCAACTTAACAAGAAAATCAAGGTCGTTAGAAGCGATAGGGGAGGTGAATATGTTTCACCGTTTGCTGAATTTTGTTTTAACAATGGAATTCGACTTGAATTCACAGCACCCTACTCACCTCAGCAAAACGATATGGCTGAAAGAAAGAATCGCACCTTGAAAGAAATGGTGAATGTCATGTTGATCAGTTCTGGACTAAGTCAGAGCATGTGGGGGAAAGCTATTTTGTCGGCTAATTATCTTTTAAATAAGATACCCCGCAAGAAAAAAGATGAGACCCCGTATAAACTTTGGATGGGTAGAAAACCATCTTACAAGTACTTACGAGTGTGGGGGTGCCTAGCTAAAGTGGTTGTACCTCCTCGTAAGGTACAAAAGTTAGGACATAAAACAGTGGATTGTGTATTCATTGGATATGCACAAAATAGTAGTGTTTATCGGTTTCTTGTGTATGAATCTAAAAATCCCGAGATACACAAGAATACAATTATGGAGTCAATAAATGTTTCATTCTTTGAAGACGTGTTTCCTTGTTTGAACAAGGAAGATCAAGCGTCGTCTTCTAGGTTCAACTTCTTCTTCTAGGTTCAACTTCTTCTTCTTCACCTCAGTTCATATGCACTTCTTTCTCTCAAGACGCATCCAGACGTTACAGAATCATACAGTCTTGTTGATCTAGATTTCAGACTTCAGCACCATCTCTTATTAAGTAAAATAAGACTTCATACTTCATACCTTTTAAAAAACAAACGACGCCTAAATCTAAAATATAAATCATCCCTAACTCATGAACATCCAATTCGATTCAAGTTTTCATCGTAATATTCAACTTAACGTCTTATATTTGAATTATTGTATGTTTTGAGTGATTAACTACAAATTATTTGTCTTGTTGTTTAACCTTTCCTCCCTTAGTCTAACAAATGTTCATAAATATGAAAATGGCACACATTTGTAATAATGTGTAATTATTACACTTTTTAAATAATCAAATGACATTTTTACTCTTCTTAATAAAAAATTAAAAAGAGAAAAATTAGCTCTCATAACTAAGGGTAGAATGGAAAAATGAAAATTGCTTTTTAGAAATGGTCACTTATTTGGGATAAACTAAAATAGAAACGTGAACATTTAATTTGAGGATGATGAAGTAATTTTTAGTCGAAACGTCTTATTAAAATATATTCAATCCGACTAGCATGATTAATTCAATCTAGTTCGAACGAGTTGGCTTTCGTTGAATCATGTCCAACGAATTGAAATTTTACAAACCGAATAAATTGAGTTGGTTGTTCAAATACAACTGGTAATTTTAAGGGAGTGTTTACGAAATACTTACTGCGTAAATGCTTACCGACTAGAGCCACCACTTTCACTTACCTTGTTATGTACCATTTTCGGCAATCAAAATGGATTATTGGTAAGCATATTTTATCCCGTAAGTGCTTATCAGGTAATAGTTTTCTCCTTTACTTACCGGATAAGACTATTGGTCATTGTTATGCCTCTTACGGGATAAAATTATCAATCATTGTCAAGCTCAATTGATAAGGTAAGTGACACTTAGTAAGTATTTCCAATAAGAATTCGGTAAACGGCCCATAAATCATATTTAAACTAATTTATAAGTTTATTATGAAATCAAATATTTTTTTCAATAAGTAAATTGCATTTCTCGTCTCTGTGGTTTGTTAAAATTTATGAATTTCGTTCCTATGGTTTTGAATTTTCAGTTTTCGTCCCTGTGGTGTGCAATTTATTTCTATTTTCGTCCTGGAAGCGAAAACACTACTTTCAAGTATAAATTACTAAAATATAAATGAATTGTAGACCATAATATGAAAAAAATAATAAAATTTAAATCAAAAGAATGAAAAAGGTAATTGATTATAAGCTATAGGGATGAAAATCATAATTTCAAAACCATAAGAACGAAAATAGAAACTTTCAACAAACCTCAGAGACTAAAAATGTAATTTATGGGCCGTTTACAAAATGCTTACCCGGTAAGTGTTTACCGGGGAATTTACCATATCGGATGAACATGACAAGATGATAGAATATTACCCGGTAAGAGCGAGGATAAGAATGAAGAGTTTTACCCGTTAAGACATAGTGACAACTATTACCCGGGTAAACGCTTACCGGGTAAATTGTTGTATAAGATACCATCGTGATGATTAAAATCTTACCCAGTAAAATAAGTTAGTGTGTCGAATTTTATTGGTAAGCACTTACCGGGTAAGAATTTGGATAAACGGTCCCTTACTCTTAAAATAATAATAAAGGCTACCATTTTTTCTCATAAACATAATTAAATAAAAATGTTCTTTTTGAAAATAAAATTATGTTTTTAATAAGATTTGATTGAATTTGGAAATGGACAAAATAAAAAAAAAACAAAAAAAAAAACAAGGAGAATCGTGCGGTGACATGGGTATGGTGGGTACTGACAAAGGCCTCTGGCTCGAATTAGTACTATTTGTCGGCTTACATACATTACTCTTTTTTTTCTAACGGATATATTGTGTGTATATATAATTTATTTTTATTATTATTATAAAATAACTAAATTTTTTTAAATAAAACAAAATTTACAGTTTATATATAGAGTAATGGTAATGTTAATGACATCCTTATTAATGTCAAAATCAAGTCAATTCATGCATTGGAAATAAAAAGTAAATTTTGATGTTGATGAGTGTGAGGAGAAAATCATTTATAAGGGTGTCATTAACAAAGTATAGAGTGTCATTAGTCTCCTCCATATAGTAAACTACTATTTTCGTCCATGTGATTTGATGTTTAAAACGATTTTCGTCATTGATCTTTAAAAATTATTTTTTGGGTCATTGTGGTTTGCAACTTCTTTCGCTTTTAATCCCTGAGAATATTAGTTTCAGCCTTTCAGGGACGAAAAGGGAAATGAATTGCAAACCACAATGACCAAAAAAACAACTTTTAAACCCAGGGACGAAAATGGTTATAAACAACAAACCACAAGGACGAAAATCATAGTTTACTCTTATATATATTCGTACAAAATGACTACATGGTTGTTTGGTTGGTTTTTTTGTTAAAGTTTTGTATAGTTAGGGGTTGTTTGGTAGCCTCTTAATGGTGACATTAAGAGGTCGCATCTGAATCGGTCAGAGGTTAGAGTTGTTTGGAAAAAAAAATGCACCTCTTAACCATTACAAAAACCTCTTAACGGTTGAGCCTATAGGGTTTTACAAAATGGTTCAAAGCCTTCTTTTTTCCACAATTGCCCTCTTTTCATTCCATTGCATCCTCATCCACGCCTCTCACGTGAACGACACGACCAACAGTCCAGCGGCCACCTCGTCGACGACCCTCTCTCCGTCGCAGGCCACCTCATCGGCGAGACTCTCTCCGTCGCAGACCACCCCTTCGGCAGCCGATGATTGAACGAAAGAACAAAAAAATTCTTTGGGAATTCTAATAGCAACTCGATCGAATTCTAGGAATTCAGAGATTTTAGATTCGATCGTTGTCCTGTTCCTAATAACAAAGTTGCCACTTTTTACCCCATCTGCAATCAATGTCATTTGTCTTCTCCTTGTGTGTTGTTTCATTATATTATTGTTGATCAATCATTCACAGGGTTAAAATGGTAATTTGTTGTCATTCAGACCGTCCATTCAGAGCAGTTACCAAACAACCATATTTCATTTTGCACTAAATCATACAGAGCCTCTTAAGTATTTTGACCTCTTAACTATTCTGCACTCAACCATTCAGCAACTACCAAACAACCCCTTAGAGTTGTCTATGTGAATTAGTCCGTCTGAATAGATTTGGAAGGTTTTTGTCTGGGAGGATTATTGCATAAATGGAAGAATCGTCTTTTTTAACTGGGAGGGGAAAATTTAGAAACTCGCCTTCCTGCATAAAGCTCCATTTAAAAGTTTACCGAATAGCTTTATATATCATTAATGCACTATCAAACAATCATATAAAGTTGACCGAGTAATTAGTGAATCTCATTAAGCTCATTAAACTACTAACAAATAGGTCCTAATGGGTTGTTTGACAGCTTCGTAATCATTTGGTGCATAATGATTAAGTGGCTGAATGGTTAAGATGTTTTAGATAATTTAGGGCGTGTTTGTTAGCAGCTTAATGAGCTACTCACAACTTATGTGGTAAGATATACATGACCATTTGGTAGTGACTTCGATTATTTATTAAGTTTCTAGGGGTGTTTTTTTTCTAAACACATCCCTCCCAGTTAAAAAACACGTTTCTTCCGTCTATAAAAAAACACTCCCAAACAAAAAAAAATCAATATATATAAACAGATTAATCAACACAAATATCTTTATCCATATGTGACTTAATAGAAACCAATTAAATAACCCTTAATGTCAGATAGAAAATGATTGATTGGAATCTCTTTTAAATCAACATCCTATATGAGGTAAAATTGACATTTTACCCATAATCTTGTGTGAATGAAAAACTTATCTTTGACAATAGTTTTGAATGAAAAATAAAAAATAATTAATGGGCCAAAACAATACATGATAATCATATCAATCAAAACAAATACTAAGTTTAATTGTTTAAGTTTAACAAAAAACGACATGAAATGTAAGTTCAAACACGATGCACACCATCTAATTTGAAACATTTAACACCAAATTATTTGCAAACTCATCACGAAAATTAGTCATGAACTTTAATATATTTTTAAATTGAAGATTTTAAAGTTTTTATCATGTTTTTTTATCCAAAAGATTTTTAAAAGTTTTTTCAAAATAAAATAAAAAAATTAGAAGAGTGTGTGAAAAAAAAATTAGTATTTCTATTGTATAGGTGACACATTTTATATAAAAATTTGAATTTTTTTTAGGTGTAAAATATATTCAAAATTTTAATAATATGATTAATGTATAAATTTTTAAAATTAAAAAGTTATTGTAGTTGAATGTATTTTTTTAATGTTTTTATTTTAGTTTTACATTTTAGAGAAATTATAAATAATTTGATCGAAATGATTTAAATATATTAAATTGTTTTGACTTTTTTTCTTCAAAAACATGGATTTCAATTCCAAACGTAAACCTACAATGTTGAAATCAGATACTTGAGCTATTTTTAATAGACAAGAAATCAATTTAATTTTTTTATTGCTCTACCTCTGTGTCTGTGCACAAAAATCTCAACAACTGCCATAACTATTAAATAAATTGTAATTATGTTGGTCTCAAAGTACTAAAGAAAGAGTCTCAAATGATATTGACACTGTGAATTCTTTGTTGCAAAATATTTCTCCTAAATTATTTGGCAGAGACTTGGTTTGTTGATTCTTGAACGATAATGGAGCTTTCAAGGTATCTCTTCTTAGATTTCTGGTGGATAACAAACTTCTTTAACCTTCTAATTGTCGACTTGGCTCCAAGGAAAATAAACATATTTATTTGGAGGGTGCTTCAAAATCGAATTCTCGTGCTCCAAAAGCTTAACATCGAGTGGGATTTATTGGGAGTTATCTCTCAAAATACCAAACCTTGCTTTCAAAATACCAGAACATCTTTCTATAACATTTCGTGCAGAATAATGCTTCATGTTGGAAAATTCTCTTGTCGCTGTTGGTTGGTGTCCCTCACGCCAATCATTTAGATGATACATTTGACCTCTATAAGGGGCGAGAAAACCCTCCCCATTTGTGTATCCAACATCTACCAAGCAATAACATGGTCTTGGCACCTTCAATCCATGTGGCCTAAGAAGTGCATAACGTAGAACTCGACCATATGCGGCTGAACCTTCCCATCCAGGTAACACATACATAAATTGCATATCTTGTTAACACACACCTAATACATTTGTAGCAATATCACCTTTTCTTGTTCTGTATCTAGGTTTGTCTTCAAGTGGTACTAAACAGTTGATATATGTTTCATCTAGAGCTCCTAAACAATTCTAAAACCAAAAAACAAACATCATTAGAAACAATATTGTGTTACGTGTTAATAATAAAAATAAATGACTACATATACCTTGAACCATTTCCATCTTCCATCCGTAGAGTCCTCAAGAACAGGTTCAGGTTTCTTAAACAAATGTGGATGTAATCTTATAACCGCGCTGCAAACTCTCCTAACAATTATACTAATGGTTTATCCCGAACGATGAAAACGACATGCGATGACCCGATTCTTAACATTATGAGCACAAATGTGAAGGAAAATGAAAACTTGTTCATCAATACCCATATTCCTACTTGCTCGTAATCCTCCTAAAGTTTCAAGCATATCACATAGCTTCTTAAAACAACTTCTATTCATCCTAAGATATGATATGCAAATAGTATCACTCTCATAAGCATACCTATGTAATATTGAATATCGATCACCTAACAAAGAATATCGAATACATGGTTTATCCATTTGGTAGTTGGCTATTAATTTGAAAATCGTAGTAAAATACCAAACAATAGCAATCATAGCCTCGTTCCAAAACAATCTAATAAGCCTACGTCTACGTGTTGTCGCTAAACTAAGTTGGGTTATTTCCTATTCCAAATACATAAAAATAACAATAACAAAAATCAACACCCAATAACACATAGAAACAGTATAGAGACAATACCCGAATAAAAGAGAACATAAACCATAGTAACCTTTCATATATGTTCATAAAACAATGAAGATAAATCCTTTAGATTAAATCAGTGTAAAACTGTTGAGGAGAAATCCCAACATTTGCTGGGAATGCCGCAAGCATCCAGCGCCCTCACCTTCGACTCGGGAGTACGTAATTGGCCGGGACTAACAGCCCGACCCGCTGGCTCCACGAAAGTGGTGCAGCCCCTCATGTCCGCCTGTCGCTTAGTGTAACACCCGTAAATTCTTAAGGTAAGTATTTTGTGGTCTAAAATATATTTAATTCGCTTTTGTGAGAATATGTGTCATTGTGTACGTCTTATTATCATGTTCAATCTAAATGGCATATAATTAAGTTACTTTCGCTGATGGTTCAAACCTTGTGCTCGTTATCGTTTCGATTTAAGTTTTCGGGCTGTGTGGGTGACCGGCGATTGTGCCCGCGATTGTGCCCCTGGCACTATCGCGAAGGGCACTATCACCAAAGAGGTACCGCGGGCTGGTGAGGGCCGGCGACTGTGCCACGCGATAGTGCCTTGGCACTATCGCAGAAGGCACTATCGCCCAGGTTGTACCGTGAGCGGGGGGAGCCTCGCGATTGTGACCCGCGATAGTGCCCTTGGCACTATCGCCGGGCACTATCGCCCGCGTGGCCAGACTGCTGATTTATAGGAAACAATGCCTCATTTCTCACTGATCACTTTACAAAAACGGGAGCTCTCTCTCTTTAGGCGATTTTTGAAGATTTCAAACACATACTCATTTATTTATAGGGTTTGGGTTGTTGAGAGCATTAAGTGCTCATCCAAGCTTCTTCCAAGTGTTATCATTGAAGTATCATTCAAGATTCTCATCTCCTTGCATTCAAGTCCCTCCATCTTCAAAAGCTAGGGTTTCATCTTTTCTAGGTTTTTGGGTTCAAAACCTAGATAGTGAGTTTACTAACCTTTGTTAAAACTAGATACACATCATATGCTTCTATTGTTGTTATTTGTCTCCATATGTTCAAGTATTTGGGGTTTTGATATGAAGGAATGTGAGGAAGATGATTATGTGGAAAATGCCATGATTCACTTTATTGGGTTGAAATGTTTTGGGATATATGTGGTATAGTAGATGATAAACTCTACTTGGAATGCATTTTAATGATTGAATATTTAAACATTGATTATATTGAAATTTGAGTCTCATATTGGATTTATGCATTAGGATGGTAATATCGTACCCATGGTTGGTATTGAAATGTTTTGGTTGGAATATATACCGCAAGACCTCCTATATGATATGTTGGACAAACCAAGTCAGTAGACACTAGGAGGATGTAGTCTTGGGCGCCACTGTGATGGTATGTGCCTAGACCTCCGCCATTCGGGGTAATGCCATGGTTGTAGTCCTCGGGTGTGTCGGGCCTTTCGGGTGTCCCTCGTTATAGGGCATCAAGGTATATCGACTCTTTGGGTGGAACTTGATTGGTGCTATAGGTCTCCCCTATTGACTCCACAATTGTTGAACTATGGTTAACTGCTGATAAGAACTGTAACTGTACATGCATGATTATAATTGTTCAACTCACTAGGCTTTTTGGCCTAACACTTGTTTTGGTGTCGATGTGTATCTCAGGTTCTAGCGGCGCCGGTTCTAAGCAAGTGTAGGTTGCCTTGGGGTGAGAGCTTGGGGATTTTTGCACACTGACGCGTTATGCTTTTGGCTTTAGATCCTTTGGGTTTATAAATGACAACCCTTTTTGTAATCTCTTTTCTAGTTGTAGAAATTAGATTAGTTGGTTGTTGTTTATTGTCCGTTAAATTACAAATTGTGATTAAACAGGTTATTCATTTATGTTCCCCACTTTTGGGAGGCTCTTGCTATGGCAATTTTTGGTATACCTCATGTCCGATTTTCGGACTTTTGTTATCCCTATTTTTGGGGTGTTACACTTAGTACGGGGCTTTGCGCTACCATGGTATAAGGAAATAAAGTAGCGCCTTCACCATAAGGAATTTGCTTTTGGAGTAGTGGTAAGCGTTTGATCCTAACAAGTTAAGCGTGCTCGGGCGAGAGCAATCCTAGGATGGGTGACCTCCTGGGAAGCTCAAGCCTTGGGACCTAACAATTGGTATCAGAGCGAGGTCGCGGGTTCGAGTATTCCAGTGTGCAAATGTTGGGGGGGGGATTGTTGAGGAGAAATCCCAACATTTGCTGGGAATGCCGCAAGCATCCAGCACCCTCACCTTCGACTCGGGAGTACGTAACTGGCCGGGACTAACAGCCCGACCCGCTGGCCCAACGAAAGTGGTGCAGCCCCTCATGTCCGCCTGTCGCTTAGTACGGGGCTTTGCGCTACCATGGTATAAGGAAATAAAGTAGCGCCTTCACCATAAGCAATTGCTTTTTGTGTAGTGGTAAGCGCTTGATCCTAACAAGTTAAGCATGCTCGGACGAGAGCAATCCTAGGATGGGTGACCTCCTGGGAAGCTCAAGCCTTGGGACCTAACAAAAACATAAAATGCATATCAGTGACCACAGATCACCACTAACCACACTAACCACAGATTGAAGTGTAAAATAGAAAACAAATGCAAATGTAAAAAAGTGTAAAACATAAAACAGATGCAGGTGTAAAACAGAAAACAAATGCATATGTAAAACAAAAATCGAAGTTGAAAATCAGATGCAAAAAAGAAATGAAAGTTGAAATCAGATGTAAGAAATCGAAGATGAAATCAGATGCAGAAATCGAAGTTGAAATCAGAAATCAGATGCAGAAATCGAAGTTGAAATCAGAAGTCGTGCAACATGTTAGAATGGAGAAGAAATCAAAGCTTTTCGTACCTGAAGAAATCGATGGATGAAAGCAGTCGTGCAATGGAGGCGATGGATGGAAGAACTCGTCCAATGGAGGCGATGGATGGAAGAAGTCGTCCAACAGTTACGGATGAGGAATGAGGTTATGAGGGTATTTTTGTCATTTTCAAATTATTGGATGGAATGGATTTCAATCCCATCACTTTTAAGAAGGAATGATCAAATCCACATTTGAAGGAATTGATGGATTTCAATTCCATTCCATGGGTAACCAAACATCATGATGGAATTTGGTCAACGGAATTGACCATTCCAATTCCATTAGATTCCGACGGAATCCGACGAACCGAACGCCCCCTAAATCCTTCAAAACCATTACATCAAATCAAATGCCCCTTAGAATTTAGGGTAATCAGACTTGTATGCACCCCTAAATTTTATATTTTTATTGTAACTAAAAGGCCGTTTACCAAACGCTTAATTGGGTAAGTGCTTACTAAGTCATGTTACCTTACTGGATGAATATGACATGAGCCAAGAATGTTACTCGGTACAAGCTAAAGGGCCGTTTAGCTAAACGCTTGCCCGGTAAGTGCTTACCAGTAAAATTCAACAAACTCACTTGCCTTATCAAGTAAAACTATAGTCTATCAAAATGGTGTCAAATGCAATAATTTACCCGGTAAGTGCTAACCGGGTAGTCTGGGCCAAAGGCCCAAGATACCCTTTCCAAAAAAAAGTGCTAACCGGGTAAAAGTTTTTTGCGTTCACTTACCGGGTAAGACCTTCAGTCATTGACATCGCTCTTACCAAGTAAGATTCTTGTTACTTTCCATGTTCATATGCAAGATAAGTGACTCGATAAACACCTACCGGGTAAGCATTTGGTAAATGACCCCTAAGGCAAGGATCTAGAGTTTTACCCGGTAAGCGAGGGCAACAACTCTCACCATGGTTAGCGCTTACTAGGAAATTGTTGCATAAAATATAATTTTGATGGACTAAAATCTTATCTAATAAGTAAATAATGTTAAATTTTACCCCCCAGGTAAGCATATGGTAAACGGACCTAAATATTCGTGTGTGATTGTGACGGTTACAATTTTATAATTAGTCATTTGAATTTAACCCACTTTTAAAAAGCCCAAGCCTGCAACCCGAATAAGGCCGCGAAGTACCCGGCCCAAAACAAACAATAAGCCGACCCGGTCCGAGCCTTGGAGCACACTTCTTCACCGTTCATCCACCGCCGGTCTGTCTTCCCGCCATCACGAAGAAGAAAAATGTTGATCGAACTGCCACGATTAACGAACTCTCTCAGGGATCCATTCGACGCCGATAAAGCTTATCTCAATCGGAAACATGTTCTTCAATCACTCAACAGACGTCGCAGGTACTTGATTGCAAAACCCTATCGTAATTCAATCATTTAATTCACAATTTGTTGATTTTTTTTAAAAATCATTTTAGTGAACTAAATTTGAGTTATCTCTAATTAGCTCCGCAAAATCACTTGACGAATTCGAAGTTGCTCGAAAGATTGTTCATCGATGGGACGAAGGTACTCGTTAATTCGTGAAGCTGTTGTATGTACATGCTTATACGTCGTAGCATGTTGAATATATGATCAGTCCTTTAGTTGTATTGAAGGAAACTTTTGGTAACTATGTTAGAACTTTATAGAACTGAAAACACTCGGACACTATGAATGGACTCGTATTGACGTGTAATTTAATCTATTTAAGACTACTAGGTGTTACCTAAAACTTTATAAAAACAATGAAATGCTATGAATATAGCAACTTTCTAGTTTAATGAAGTTTGATATACATTACTGCAAGGTTTGACCTCAAAAATGACTTACAAATTTTGTTAGGACTGGTGGGTGTGTTAGCTTGTTTATGCTTATGAGTGTGGCATTGATAATTATGTGATTATCTCATTGGTTCTGAAAAACACATTTGATTTGACCTCAGTTGAGGTCAACCATGCCACTTTCTGAAATTTTGTATGAATATTGTTGGCTTCCTATAAATATATACAATCACAGTAGAGGAAACACTTTGTATAGGAAACCAAAGTGTTAGATTTTGTAACAAGATTTGATCGACTTCACATTAAGGTGGGAGTGTTGCTCATCAAACCTGGGTATGTGTATCGTGGGAACTAGTTATGAGCTCTTGCAATAGGAATCTGCAATTCTCATGGCAAGCAGTACAGCAGCTGTATGATCTTGAAACATTTAAAGTCTGTATTTTTTATGTGGGTACTTATAATTGGTGTAGCTTCAATCGAAGTCCGCCAAGCATATAGACAGTTTGTTGGGGCCGTGGTTGAGTTGATTGACGGAGAGGTGATCAATGAGGAGTTCAAAGAGGTGGCATTGACAGTGTATAGGCTTTTTGGTGCTCGTGGTGAGGAGGAAGAAGAGAACAGAAGGATCATAGAGAAGAAGTAAGTTATTCTGCCTTTACCTTGTAAAATTTCTCTGTAACAGGGTAGTTTCGGAATATTGAATGTAAATAAAATTAAATAAAATTTTTTGTAAGATTTTGTGTGTGCCATATGCATTGTGTATGCTTCAGAATTCCTGTCAATTTGAATAGTAAGCATTTTCATTCATCAATGTTGAATTGTGGCATCTGTGACGCAGTTGATGGCTATTTATGAACTCTTTGATACGAAAAATGACGTCAAGTGATTTTTTAAATCTTATTAACACTTGAGTAATACAGATCTGAACTGCAAAAACTACTTGGTCACGATGTTCCGGATGCAAAGCTACAGAAACTTGTTCATGCTGTGGAAAGTCTTTCCACTTTGCAGCCAGACAACCATGAGGCAATGTCCTTGGCTGAAAGCCAAGTAAACGGGAGCGACGATAGTCAAGAATTTGGTGCTAGCTTGGTTTTTCACCACCCGACCCGGTTCTTGGTTGATGCTTCTTTCGAGGATGGAGAAATGTGGGCGGAGTGTACAAATGTTCCTTCTACCTCGCTTCATGGGGAATGGTATGATCATAGTGAGAGCTCAAATCATCATCCTGTTGGTGGAACATTTGATTTAGGATGGTTAAGAGATGAATGCAATAGAATAGTAAATGGTAGTACTTCTCAGCTTCCTCAAGATGAACTAGCAATGGCTATTTGCCGGGTACTTGATTCAGACAAGGCTGGTGATGAGGTAACGATAATGTTAATTTATTGGATCTTGTCAATTCTGAAGATGTTGATGTTCTAAAATTGTTTTGCGTAATGGATTCTTAAGTTATTCAATGCTGTTATTTTTGTTTTGAAGATAGCTGGCGATTTGCTGGATTTAGTTGGTGACAGTGCATTTGAAACGGTTCAAGATCTTATCACGGTGAGAGAACGAACTATCCTGTTCTTGCATGCGGCTTAGAAACTCTCTTTTTTTTTATTGCCACTGTCATGGGAGCCTTCAGCAATAGAAAGGTTGTTGCCTCGTGATGCGAAAAACATGTGTTCTAGATGATTGGAGTAGGTCAATATACACAACTATGTGTGACGCAGCGTAGGTTTGCGGAAGGATCGACAAGCGTCTAAACCCTTTTACGGTTGAGAATTACGGAACGTAAAACTCAAATCTAAGAGAGAACTCTTAAAAACAAAAGCTTTTATTAATTGATACTTGATCATAAACAATTAAACCTAATAGTCCTATTTATAATCTAAACTAATTCAAAGATAACTATGGAAATAAATCTATCCTAATTCTAAACCAACTATAAAAGTAATTAAATAATTAATAAAAGGAAACTAAATAATAATCCTAATAATAATTATAAAGATGATAAATAATTACTAAAACTAAATAATTATCCTAAACTAATTAAGAAACAAAATAATCAAATAAACAAATAAATGCAATTCGTTCGGGACCCGTTAGGACACGCCCCCGACCCGGCACGCGACCCATGCCGCGGGAGAAGTCGCGTAAGAGACTGGTTTTCCGTTTCCAATTCATAATTACGAGCTTCTTTTGAGCTCCTTTTCTACTCTTCCAAATATAGAAAAAATACCTTGATAGCTTTCGAATCCTCCCTGTATCAATGTGTTCTAACAAAAGTATCCGTCACGTTATCACCTGAAAGTGATGAATCATAATATCTGATTGTTATGCAAGAGATGGATTATAATATAATAAAAAAGATACTTCTTAAGTTCCTATCTTTGAAGGTTTGTTCTATATCTTTACTCATTGTTATCAGTTATCATCAGTTTTTTTTTCTTTATATCCCCCATACAGCATAGGAAGGAACTTGTTGATGCCATTCATCATGGGATGCTGAACTTAAAATCTGAAAAAGTGGTTTCTAGCTCTCAACCGCGCATGCCTAGCTACGGTACTCAGGTATGAAGTTGCATGGATGTTGTTTGTGGATGTTGTTGTTTTTGTTGACTTAGTCATTATCACATGCCTAGCCGTCAAATTTGGGTGTCAACAATTCATACAGGTTACTGTTCAAACAGAATCAGAAAGGCAATTTGATAAACTAAGACGCAAAGAAGAGAAGAAACATAAACGTGCAACAGATCATGGGTTTGACAACGAATTATCTGTTACGAGTTTTAGTTCTTTACTTCAAGCAAGTGCAAAGAAAAGCCCCTTTGATGATCTGATTGGACATGGTGAAGGGTCCAACACATTAGCAGCTACCGCTCTTCCTCAGGGAACTACTAGGAAGCATCATAAGGGATATGAAGAAGTTTCGATCCCACCAACACAGACTGCACCCATGAAGCCTGGAGAGAAGCTGGTACCTTCCATTTGCTTTCTTGATTTATGATAATTTATGATATATATTATGTAATTAACATAAGACATGTTGCTTTATATAATATGTTTATTGCTAATACATTTAATATCGTCTACTTAGAGGGGTTTCTACCTCTTGGCTGCTTATGGAAGAAAATAGCTTATTTTAGGTCATCAAATACATTTTTGATTGATAAAGGAAGGCTAATGATTATACTTGACATGGACTTGAAGTCCTGAACTCAATAGAACACAACTCAGTCTTCATGCCAATTACTTGGCGTCAGCTACATTAAAAATTTTCTCTGCATCCTTTCTAAAGCGTCATGTCTGTTGGCTTTCACCGATCGTATCCTTGCCAACTTATCACTATTAGCTAGTTTCACTCTTCCAGTACCTCTATGACTATCATTATGAAGCATATTTGACAAGTTAATGATAATGTAGAAGTCAAAATATGATGCACAGAGTATGTAAAGGGTCAAAGCTTGTGGCTAGATAATGAAATCAAGTGTACTTTGAAAGTTAGATCCCTGTTTTGAAAATTGCTTTCGTTTAGTGTTCCTGTATTCTGCAATATGAAATAATGGTTATGGTCTCCATTCTTTAATATTACTTGATGCCTCCTTCTCAAAGCAAGAGGAACGTTGCTGTTAATTTAGTGATTCATATGGTGTTTATATTATTGTCTTTCTTTAATGGGATTATTTGTATCCCGTTTAAATTTCTTTTAAATGTTGTTGTGTTCCTCAGATTGAAATAAAGGAGTTGGATGAATTTGCACAAGCTGCTTTCCAAGGCTACAAGTCACTCAACCGTATTCAGAGCAGAATATTCCAAACAACTTATCATACTAATGAGAACATTCTGGTCAGTTTGAAAATCAGTAAGTTCACCAATACAAATGATGCCGATAAATAAGATCCTTTGTCCTTAAGCAGTTGTCACGTGTTCCAGGTTTGTGCTCCAACAGGAGCTGGCAAAACAAATATAGCTATGATTGCTGTTCTGCATGAGGTGCGCACAAACTCAGATGTCATAGAGATTCAGTTCTTCTATAACACTTGCTTGACAGTCGAATGATACCATCATTACCATGTATTGTGATGTTGTCTCTTGAATATAAAATATTTTGACCAGAGATGTTGCAGAGAATGAGTCATCGGTTTGTCCACGGTGGAAGCTTGAGTGGACGAGCTAAATTAATTTGTTTTTAAATCTTTGTACCAAAGCTCTCATTGAGGAATCATAACTCCATTTTTAAATGTTGCCTTGCTGCTTGTCCATTTGTTGTTATTGTGTAGGAAATCATTTTGCTATTGTGCAATTTATCTGACCCAAATGTGATGCTTTTTTCAGATTGGACAGCACTTCAAAGATGGTTATTTGCATAAAAATGAGTTTAAGATAGTTTATGTTGCTCCTATGAAGGTAGGACTGATATTATCATTTGACCCATGTGTCTTTGTTATGCTTACTGTTTGACATGCAATCTCTAGGCGTTAGCTGCTGAAGTTACCAAGGCATTTAGCCATCGATTAGCTCCACTGAACATGGCTGTGAAAGAACTTACTGGTGACATGCAGCTTTCTAAAAATGAACTCGAAGAAACTCAGGTTTTTCACAACCCATATGAAGGTTGGAAAGGAATCACGGAATTTCCATATCAGTTTTAAGTTTTAAATGTGTGTCCACAGATGATCGTGACAACACCTGAGAAATGGGATGTAATTACTCGTAAAAGCAGTGACATGTCACTTTCGATGCTGGTAAAGCTCTTAATTATCGATGAAGTACATCTACTGAATGATGATAGAGGGCCTGTAATAGAAGCATTGGTGGCTCGCACTCTTCGTCAGGTAGATCATAATGCATCTTCTTGTCTCAGTTACGTTACTTTAGGTGAGGAGTTTGGGTTAGTGTCTAAAAAGAAGGTTAAGTTTTATGCTGCAGTAATTAGTAGTCTGATGGTTAGAGGTACTGTATAATTTATGTTATATGAGCTTACTCAAAGATATGGAGATCTGTACATAGGTGTTGTGAATGCCATTTATTGAAAGTGAAGGCTGTTAATTCAACTGTAACATTATCTTCTATTCAAGTTCTGAAGAATTAAGTAAATATACGTGCAAACAATGTCATTTATGGTTTAAAAATAACTTGATGTTTAGGGGAGTATGTACTACGTACACATGCAGCTCAGCTATGCTTATGGGATCCTCAACACTTCTTCAAATGATCCTTCTCTTTTAGAAATATCATTGTCAGCTGCTTCTGTTTTTTTTTGTTTGCACATCCTTCTTGAGGCACACCAATATAGCGCGGAACTTAACGGGACTTGTTTTTTCTATTCTTAAGTACATTTCAAGAAAGTATTGAATTCTTTCAATGGGATGGTTAATGCTAACCTGGGAATAATGCTTCTTGATGGCTTTGACAGGTGGAGTCCACACAGTCCATGATCCGTATTGTGGGCCTTTCAGCTACTCTTCCCAATTATATGGAGGTTGATCCTCTGTCAACCCCTTGTTGGAAATTCTGGCAATACCCTTGATGTCTGTATCAGATGTGATATGTAGTTTGATTTGCTTGCGTTATTCTCAACTTTCAGGTTGCACAGTTCTTGAGGGTTAATCCAGATGCGGGTCTCTTCTTCTTTGATTCTAGCTACCGTCCTGTGCCTCTAGCACAACAATATATTGGAATTACAGAGCCAAACTTTCAAGCACGGAATGAACTGTTGAATGAAGTTTGCTACAAAAAGGTTTGCTCTTTTTCCCCCCTCATGGTTACCTGTTTTGCGCATTTAGATTGGCATTTGTTTGTTCAGTGAATTTTTTGCGCCCAGGTTACCGATTCATTGAAGCAAGGGCATCAAGCTATGGTGTTTGTTCATTCACGGAAAGACACTGGGAAAACAGCTGATAAACTGGTAACATCTCCTCTCATAAACTGGTTACATGTCCTGCCGCAGGTGACACATTGTGTCGACATGCTGCAACACCACATATTTTTGCTACACTTTGGCTTCACTGGCCTTGAATTCCCACATCAAACGACAATAATATTAGGTACCATACTCCAATGATGTAGCTTAAATAGCCAAAAGGAAAATAAATTATTGTTCAAAGGTGCATACATGCAAAGAGAAAAGGATTAACAAGGTGGAAAAATGTTTCCAAATTAGTCCAACTTCGTACCTTTCCGGCATAAACCATGTATCTCAAAAAGATATCGTGATGTAAGTTTATTATTCCTTGCATCACAGGTGTTGCTGCGTCTTGAGATCCTTCCAACCACAAACTACACTTGTAGACAACCTAAGAGGAAAAGGAGTATCACCCAGTTTTTCATAAGCATAAGAAGCAGAAACTAGAAGAATAAATAAAGTCAACTGAACTTGACTTAAGACGAAGGAACCGAGTGCCAAAAAAAAGCCCGGTTGGGCGCACTTGCTTGACTAATATAAAGAATATAGATCGGCCTGTTTTATCTTAGACTAGCCCTACTCCATCTTGGCTAAATTGACAATATAGTATGATCTAAATAGGTCGTTCCGGTCATTATCTAAAGTTATCATTGGTAATGGTGGGTTCTCCTTATTCTTATTTCTGAAGGTTACATATTTATCTACATGTGTAAAAGATTGTTTGGATCATGTTTTCCAACTCATCTAGGTCTTTTTGGTTGTTGCTAAGACTGCCACCTTGTGTTTAGGTCACAAAAACATCCTTATGTGATCAAGAGTCCGGGCTTGAGTCTAGGCCAGACATGCACCCTTGGTCTTGATCTATATATAGCATTGCATAGGCTCAACCTAGATGACCTATAACAACCAATTGCCTTGCAACTAACTATTAAGACGGTTTCTAGTTCATTGCTTTACTTTTGAACTAGATGATTCTTTTATAAGCCACAAAACTAATGATTTTACTAATTTAAAACATGATTGCAGAATTAATATGACTTGATATCTATGAATTAACAAAGACGATATGGTTTTTGCAATATCCCTATATCTAATATCTTGAACTAGTTATATTTCAAAAAATGTAGTTTTCAATATACATACTAGAACTAGGGTCTTGAAGGATTCTTCAAGGAATACAGAGAGCCAAAATGTTTAACACAATTACGTACAAACCTTTTTAAGTCGGATTGTGTTTTCGTTAGTCGGTGCATTGATGCTATCTGCCTCGAGTTTTTCAAGATCGGAGTGTGGTCAGATAGACTTCATAACGTTTTTGTAGAAACATGAACTTCTACTTGTTTATCGGCATATTGTTCAAAAACATAATGAAAGTTGTAGGGAACAAAAACGAAGAATTTGACTGTGAGAAATATACTGTCATGCAACTTAGTCGGGGTTGCTAAAGTGGAGGACTGCTACGACAGTGCTAAAGTGGAGGGATGCTATAGAGGTGCGGTGTAACAAGAAGGTGCTGCTGAAATTGAAAGGGAAAACGTTACAGGTAGCCATTGGAACTCAATCTTGTATAGGTTTGAGTGTTGGGCGACAAAAAGAAGGCCATGAGAGGAAGTTTGAAATTGCGGGAATGAAGATGCTTAGATGGAACTGTGGCCGAACCTTGTTTCACAGGATAGCGAATGAGGTTTTTCGAGCGATGATGGGAGTTGCACACATCTCGGATAAAGTTGAGACAAGAAAGATTACCGTGGTCTCTTCATGTTTGTAGGAGGCGATCAAGGAGGCGAGGAGGAGGGTAGACCAAGGAGGACATGGCATGAGCAACCGAGGTCAAACATGACAACTATAGGCATTTCCGAGGACATGTCCTCTGATAGAAGTTATTGGAGACATAGGACTAGGGTCTAGGGTAGTAAACTAGGGATGGGGATCTGTATCTAGTGTAGACGTGAGCTGGAGAGGTACAGGGTGGGCGGTAGGGTCAATGAGCATTCTGTTAGGTTACCAAAATCCTAAGTTAGACTAGGGGTGTCTCATAAATTTTCACCTTGGCCATAATTTCTTGTACCTACTTTTGATTGTATGTTGTTACTTACTTCATACTCAATTTTCTTGTTTCAATTTCTTTCTTTTCGAAACTTCTCCCTTTCTCTGTTTTCTTAATTATCTTGGGTAAACTCTCTTTATTTATCACACTTTTCACAAGATGGGGGGTCTTCTGGGGGGTCTTCAGGGAAATGTCCGCCCTACTCCTTGAGGTAGATGTCAAGTTTGCGTACATCCCCGACCCCACCTCCAGGTTTGATATATTGAGCTCGTTCGGTTTGGTTTGGTTTGGTAATTAAGTCACTATTGCATTCAAGTTATCAAAACGAAACATAAGTTAATTAGAAAGGATATTCTAACCCATTTGATTAAGAAGATATTTGTAAATTAACATGCAAAAACCGACCAAGATTTTTACATTAACCAACCATAATCACCTCTGCCTTCAAAGCTGTTAGAAAGAGTGTGCATAAGTTTCTAATGCATAACCCATGCAATGTGAACTTAAGAACTCCTTGGAACTTCATGCACACCTGGGATGATTTTTTCTTTCATTGCTTTCTCTTTCTTCCTCTTTAAGCTCTACTTGTTCCATATGTCTTTGAGATGCTAAGTTAAAGAACTCACATAGCTGCAGCAGAAATCACATATCTGCTAGGCTATGAATGTTGCTATTTGTTTTAGATTGTGGAGCATGTAAAACCAAAAAGGGACGAAGAAGGAGAAGTTCAAACGAGAATTAACACTCAGTCACCACAATTAAGCCTTGCCTCTTCTCTCTCTCTCTCTCTCTCTTCTGGGCTATACATGCAATAGATTGATGAACCCCTCTCAGTTGACAAATAAAATAGGTTGGCTGACTCCTAAAATCCTATAAAACTTGAGGTTTTTAGGGCCTTTTTTGGAACTACTTTTTATGGGGCTGGGGATGTGTTTGGTAGGATGGAATCATTAAAAACGGAAATGAAGAGAAAGATAATGGACCTCGAGAAATGGAATCAATTCCACTGTTTGGTACGGAGGATTGGTTGTTTTTTAGAGTGGAATGCAAATGGATTTTAATTACCTCATCATTTTCAGCCATTTATACTCGGTCCATTTGGTTTGGTTTATCATTTTCAGCCATGTATTAACAATAATCCCCTTATTAGTTTGTGCTTTTAATCTTTCTACATTTTTGTGATATGTACTATAAATTTCTGAGTAACATCGAAATAATATATCATAATGCCTTAAATTTTGTAACCATTAATGGAGCCCAACCAAAAGATCATATACCTAACACCTATAGAAACAGTGTCATGTTCATAAATATCTCGAGTCTTTAATTGATGCAATCCTATAGACTATAAGAAAGGTTTTAAATATACTCCAATGCTATTGTAATTAACTTGCAGCAAACAAGCACTTCAAAATTTTGGAAAACAACTTCAGAAAGTAACAGAAATCTGTCATTTGGTTTGGTTTGAACAACATTAATCTTTTTGTACCATAACAACAAAACAACCTAGCCTATTGAACCACTCACAATCGTTTTGTATCATGTGAATTTTTTCTGCATAATCCAACGAAAAGAACATTTTGGATCATGTTCCGTTACTGCCAATCACGTTCATTGCTTTAAGACGTTGATCGAGTGTAATATTTGGTAAATCTTCAATCTCCCTGACAACCCTTGTACATGAAGTCAACAGATGCCATTTGTTCACTAGCCACCACTTTTGACTCATGGCTCAAATTTGTCCCAAAGTAGTGAAGATATCGTTCATCACCATGCATGAATCGATACAAGTACGACTGAAGTCAATACTCTCGCCTTTTTTCCATTTACTCCTCTAACTACCCATGACTCTATCAAACAAAGGAATATCTGTATGTGAGACTTCAACTTCAATAGATGAACTTCTTTGCATTGCTCTAACAACATCTTCACCTTCATGATCATCAACTCAACTACTCAAGAGCCCATTGCTTTGTCCTTACAAGATCACGACTCATACCAGTAAAGCCACATACATCAGAGAAGGAGCACAAAGGAAAGCAAAGATGGTGGAAAGCTTCTCATAGAAAGGAAATGTTTTGTCTCTAAAATAAGTTTCATTTTTTACGAGTCTGCAAGACAATTAAGAACACATTAGTTTTTATGGTTTACACAAAAGTAGCCTTACTTGGTCATGTGCACTATTTAAAAAAACCCTAGCCGACATCGTTGGAACCCTACCGGAACTCTAGCTGCCGCTGCCGGAACCCTACCAGAGAACCTGCCTCTATCGCCGGAACCACCAGCCGTCGTCGCCGGAACCTCCAGCCGCCATCGCCGGAACCTCCAGCCGCCATCGCCGGAATGTGCCTAAACCTGCCGGAATTCTCCATAATCTGCCGGAATTTCTCGGTACCTACCGAAACTCCAGCCCCAGTCATCAGAATCTACCAGAACCTGTCCGACATTCCCAGAACCCGCCGGAATCTTCCAGAACCTGCCGGAAGCGCCTGTCAGATCTAGCCGGAATCTTCCAGAACCTACCGGAATCTGCCAAATCTAGCCGGAACAAGCCCAGATTTGCTGGAATCTTTCAGAACCTGCCGGAATCTGCCACATCCAGCCGAAACACGCCGAAATCTGCCGGAATCTGCCAGAACGTGCCGGAATCTGCCAAATCTAGCCGGGACACTCCCAAAACCTGCCAGACCTGTCGGAACTTGCCCCGACTTGTCGGAACCTGCCCAGATCTGCCGCAACCTGTCGGAATCTGTCCGGACCTCCTGCTAGAACACACCTGAATCTGTTGGAAACTGCCGGAAACTCGGTCGTTGTTGCTGTCGGAACCGCCGCCTAAACAACCATCTTAGATCTAACCCTTCTTTGGCTTCGTCTAATCGAGATCCAACCTTCCGAATTTACAACATAATGGGAGACAAAGTTCAGGTGCAACAATTGACATCAAACGAAGGTAAAGTTTCGGGTCATTATCGAGGCCAAGTTCCATCTACTTTTTGTGCTAGTACAACACAATCAGGTATCACATCTACTTGTTTTTCTGCATGCTCACCATCTTGGATTATTGATTCGGGAGCCACAAATCACATGACAAGGAACAAAGACCTTTTATCTAATCTTGAAACTAATATATCCCATAATCTAGTAAGACTTGCTAATGGATCTTCATGTCAAATTATAGGCATAGGATCTACTAGCAACTTGTCAAACTTAAACTTATCGTTTGTTCTTTATGTTCTTACATTCCCGGATAGTCTAATGTCTGTTAGGCAGATTACCCGAAATCTTAATTGCTCTGTCACCTTTTTCCCTACACATTGTGTTTTTCAGGATTTGGGAATGATTTGGGAACAAACTAGTTGATTGGCACAAGTTTTGAATCTCAAGGTCTTTATCGTTTGTCTATGTTGCGATCTTCAACTACACATCTTTGTGATTCCAATATTAGGGAGGTTCATTGTCGGCTAGGCCACCCTTCTTTGCCTATTCTAAAACAACTTAGACCAGGCCTTTCATCCGTTCATGAGTTACCATGTGAGTCATGTCAGTTGGGTAAACACACTCGTTGTCATTATCCCCCTAGCAAGTCTAGTCAAGTCAACAACGTGTTTGAACTCATTCACTCGGATGTATGGGGACCGTGCCCTATTACTTCTACAAATGGTTTTAAATATTTCATTACGTTTGTCAATGAATTTTCTCGTGCAACATGGGTTTACCTACTTAAATCTCATAATGAAATATTTTCTATCTTTCGTGAATTTTATGCATATGTCAGAACCCAGTTTGATGTTTCCATTAAAACATTGCGATCTGATAATGCAAAAAAGTATTTCTCTCATGATTTTACCAGTTACCTGTCTGAGCATGGTATTATACATGAATCTTCATGTGCATATACACCCCAACAAAATGGCATTGCGGAACGAAAGAACCGCCATCTACTGTATGTGGCTCGCACTATGATGATTCACTATAATGTACCACAAAGCTTTTGGGCTGATGCGGTTCTTACAGCTAATTATCTAATTAACCGTATGCCATCTTCTGTCCTTAAAGGGAAGACACCTTTTTCCATTCTATTTCGCAAAGGCACTTCTTTTCCCTTGACTCCTAGGATGTATATCTTATGTTCATGATTATTGTCCGGGACGCAATAAACTTGCAGCACATGCTATCAAGTGTGTGTTCCTTGGGTATTCGTGTGTCCAAAAAGGCTATCGTTGTTATAGTTCAACTCTTCGTAGATATTTCACATTTGTCGATGTCACCTTCAATGAGTCAACTCCCTTCTTTGTCAAACCTACTAACAATGCTGCAGAGCCAGCAAATCCTGTTCATGACCCTTTTGAATCTTCTGATACAACAGTCTTACAGTTCCCTGTACTAACATCAAATCCCTCTATTCAAACAGCTCCGACTGATACTCGGTTCACCAAGGTGTATGTTCGACAACACCAAAGACAAGTGCATGAGACCCAAAAGTCCTTACCTGTGCATCATGATTCTGATGAGTCTCCAGTTCCACCACCTTATACACACATATCACCGCCTACTGATATAGTCCTTGATCTAATACCTGATATACCTCTACCACCACATACCGAGCCTTATGACCCACCTGGTGCACCGCTCCCCGATATTCCAATTGCTTTCCGAAAAGGCACAAGGACTCGTACCTGATATCCCATTCAGGATAATCTTGCTTACTCTCACCTCCCTTGCGAGTCGCGTGCCTACACTACAACCATTGATAGCCATATTGTTCCCAAGAATGTGACTGAGGCTCTTAATCACCCAGGATGGTTTAAAGCAACGCAGTAAGAAATGGATGCCCTTCAGAAGAATCATACTTGGGATTTGGAACAACTTCCTCCTGGCAAGCGCAAAGTAGGTTGTAAGTGGGTATTCACGGTGAGATTTCATCCTGATGGTTCACTGCATCGGTTGAAAGCCCGATTAGTTTCAAAGGGTTATTCTCAAGCCTATGGAGTTGACTATGATGAGACATTTTCCCCGGTGGCTAAAATGCCGTCTGTTCGCATTTGTATAGCTTTGGCTGTCATTAATCATTAGCCGCTTCATCAGTTGGATGTTAAGAATGCCTTTCTTAATGGCATTCTTGATAAGGAGGTGTACATGGAACATCCACCTGGGTTCGATATTGAGGAGGAGACCACAAAGGTATGTCGATTGCGACAATCATTGTATGGTCTCAAACAGTCCCCTAGAGCTTGGTTTGGACGTTTTTTAGATGTTCTCCAAAAGTTTGCTATGACTCGCAGTTCTCAGGATTATTCTGTGTTGTTTAGACACCATGAGGGTCGACGAATCATACTAGTTTATGTAGATGACATTATTATCACTGGAGATGATAGCACCGGAATTTCAGAGTTGAAACCATTTTTGCACACTCAGTTTCAAGTTACTGATCTTGGACGACTTCGTTACTTCCTTGGAATAGAAGTATCCCAATCTCCACAGGGGATTCTTCTATCTCAACGGAAATATGTTCTTGATATGTTGACCGAGTGTGGTCTATTGGGGTGTAAACCAGTGGACATCTCGATGCTCGCTACAAGAAAACTTCTTCCAGATGATGGAAATCTTATGAAGGATCCAGAGAGATACAGGAGACTAGTTGGAAAATTAAACTATTTGAAAGTTACTCGACCAAATATATCATTCTCGGTTAGTGTCTTGAGTCAATTCATGTATGCTCCTTATACAGGTCATTGGGATGCAACACTTTGCGGTTTGAGGTATCTCAAGGCCACACCAGGCTTAGGGATACTTTATTCAGATCAGGGTCATTGCAGAGTGGGTGCGTTCACTGAAGAAGGAGATGGTCGGATATCTGGCTTCTCCGATGCAAATTGGGCTGGTTGTCTAGTTTCCAAGAGATACACTACAGGGTATTGTGTATTTGTTGGAGGAAATCTAATTTCTTGGAAAAGCAAGAAACAACATACTGTCTCCAGATCAAGTGCTGAGTCAGAGTACAGAGCCATGGCAGATGTGTCATGCGAAATGACATGGGTAAGGAGACTTCTAAGAGAGCTTGGTGTAATCACAAACGACTTGATGAGACTGTATTGTGATAACCCATATTGCCAAGAATCAAGTATTCCATGAGAAGACCAAACATATTGAGGTTGATTGTCATCTAATCAGAGACCGTGTTGTGGGAACCCTGACAGACCCTCCATTGATCCAACTGATACATATCAGGACCGAGTACCAACTTGCAGACATCCTCACGAAGCCAATACGAAAATCACAAATAAGTTTTATTTGTAACAAGTTGGACATGATTAACATATTTGCTCCAACTTGAGGAGGAGTGTTAGATATAGTAAATTAGGGTTTTGCTTTCTTAGTATCCTTTCCTTAATTAGGTTGTTTGGTTGTATATATATTGTGTAGTGTTCCCTACTTGTTTAATGAGAAATACATCACCTTATTTGAGTGATAACATGCACCAACAAAACATTTCTCAGGATTCTAGCCGAATCCACTCGTGTGTGTGCCGACCAACATGTCATGCATAATGCTGAAGCTAGACTCCAACGTCTTCATTCTGGACTTTATGAGTCTTTGTTTTTAACCCTGGGTTGGAAAGACTTGCATCCAACAAATGTCACGATCTTTTCTATCGTGTGTGTGATTGGTTGACACTTTATATTTCAAGAGGGTCTTTGGTCGTTGTTGTTTGTATGAAATGGTGCATCTAACGACAAACATTGATGATACGTGGTATGGACTCTATTGGATGGTATGAATTATGAAGTATCACACAAAATGGTCCATCTTGCTTTGATCAACCTGAAACATCTTTGTATAACATTCCTTGCCAATGAGTGTCTCATACTAAATATAACTCCTTAACGGTGGTAAGTGGACGAGACCAATCATGTAGAGATCTTTGTCGCCCTTTTATGTTATAGATATAGGCCTTGTTGTAAGTGGTCATTTCCCACTTGCATAAGATGCTTAAGTAATGGAAGAGTGATGAGTAACAGAACCCTTTTGTATTGGTATGCAAAGCTTTCCTATGATTGCTTTGCAAGATAAGTTAATCAATGTGTTTCTCATTATCCTTTTTCCCCGTACCTTTGGAATTACCAACAATTGATTCTCTAGCCAGAAAGGTCTCGTAAGAATTTTTTTGATAACTTCGCTGCTGCTGCATTATATAGTAAATGGGTATAACAATCTCTATAGTTCAGTTTGATTGTATTGCTAATCATAATGGTGCTTGTTCTCTTCAAACATTGTTAGCTTCAATCATTATTCACCATGCGACATATTACACAGGCTGAACTTGCACGGAAGTATGGAGAACTTGAACTCTTTAAGAATGAGGAACATCCTCAGTTTCATTTGGTCAAGGTAAGGACATTTTCAGACTCGCCACTTTCTGGCAGCAGTTACATCATGGTCTAACTAGATGTGTTATTATCACCCCCTTTCTTCACTTTCAGATGGAGGTTTCGAAGTCTAGAAACAAAGAGCTAGTTCAGCTATTTACATCAGGAGTTGGCATCCATCATGCAGGGATGTTGCGTGCTGATAGAGGTTTGACCGAACGGCTTTTCTCTGATGGATTGTTGAAGGTATGTAACTCTACTTTTGACTTGCTTTTGTAGCTTCGTTGGTATAGTATTTAATGTTCCACCGTTTTCATTTCAGGTCCTTGTTTGTACAGCAACTTTGGCATGGGGAGTAAATCTACCTGCACACACTGTTGTGATTAAGGTTGTTAAATATGTGGAATTCCTATGTGTGTGTATTTGGTTGAGTATTCATGCAGTGTATGCCAACTTTTCGTGATTAAATTTATCAGACAACTAATTTTAGTGTGAGACATTTATTGCTTGTCCAAGACCATTGAAGAATTAGGTAAATGAAAAAGAAATTAATCATTTAATTTTGTCGATATTTTGGGAAGTTCGCACTTCAAATCTACACCTAACTATGTCGAGCACTCTCCTCAAATATATGGGATTTTTCTTTTCTCAGTTGAATGTGGAAGATAAACTGAGATTTCTGCACCTCAGATGACTTAAAGATATCGGTGAATAGCTTACCAGAGTCACTAGTATTGAAATGTGAAGATAGTTAACATGGTTAATGTTCATCCCAGTACTTGATTGCCACATTTAAGAATACATTGATTTTCAACCCTTGAAAGCTTAAATTTTAAAATGTTAAATGAGATCCACTTACTCGGTTAAGATCTGCCACAGTTGAAGATCAACATTAAAATACGAATTCATGTTCACTAAGTTTAGCTCAATTAGATGAACCCTTTAATTAATCAGCGAGATTTTCTAGTGCAATCATGTGGCGAAGATTTGATTCCACATGGTGCAGCATTAATAGATTCTCTTATTTGTTTATTAATCATCATACCTGCCTTTGCATCAGGGGACTCAATTGTATGATCCAAAGGCTGGTGGATGGCGAGATCTGGGTATGCTGGATGTTATGCAGGTGCCATTGATGTTTTCACTGAATTATATTAAGATTTTATTGTTATTTGAATTCTAATGTTGTGTTTTCCCTTCTATTATGTGGTGCTGTAGATTTTTGGACGTGCCGGAAGACCTCAGTTTGATAAAAGTGGTGAAGGCATTATAATTACGTCTCATGATAAGTTAGCCTACTATCTGCGTCTTTTGACAAGTCAACTTCCTATAGAAAGTCAGGTAACTGCTTGTTCAGTCAGAAAACTCATCTTGATCAAAATTGGGAAGTATGAGAATTATAATTGTTGCATAATGAAAATAGATTCCTCGGTCCACAAGAAGTGCCACAGTTTTGTTGTTGGGATGCCCCGTTGATGTGGCAATTGTTTGAAGCTAAAAGGCCCTTATCTTGCTTGCCTTGTTTTATCTTAAATGATGTGATACTCGGGTCGTTTGATGTGATATGTCATTCTCTCGTTTTTGCATGTGCTAGGGTTTAGTTAGGGTTTTAGATGGTTATGTGTCCTGAACCTCAGGCCCATCTGTATTCTGAGTTTTCTGCTCAGCACTAAACACATTATTTGACCCCCAAATATTTACATGGTATTAGAGCTTTAGGTTTGATTTTCGGACAACCACAGCACATAGCTGGTTGCTGCCAGCTGACACAGTGTTCTATTCATTAGTCTGTTTTCATTCGTTTTGTTATCATATCAAAGTTGCTGTTAGCTCCTTCATCCTCTTCCATTTCAGATAATCGTTTCTGACCCTAAAAAAGTTTAGCCACCACCTGAGGACCCATTGGATTGAGTTTGACTTCAAGTGCCATTGCTTGTAGACTTTCCTCGTTTGGTTCTCACGGGCCCTCACCGCTACTGTTGTGACCTTGTTGTCATGTGACAAGCCTATCTGTTTTAGTGGGCTTGGATGAGCATCAACCCAACTATCAAAGCTCTGTAGGAGATGCACTTTTGGTGCTCTGGTACACCCTACAGCCTCGTCCTAGACATTTATGATGTTGCAATTCTTTTGTTTTTTAGAAAGTTATCTGACTTGATAATTGGGAATGAGTCTATCTGCACCGATGGGCTTGGTTGAGCCATGATCCAACTTTTGAAGCTCCCACAGCCTCGTCTAAGACATGCCTGATTTTGTTTTTGATTTTTTTTGTTGCGAGATATGAAGTTCTGAAAACTTGGAGTTGTTCGGGAACTTCCAGATAGTTTGGGGGTTCTTTTGTAATTTTCAGGACATTCTGAGATCTTACAGATTTCAAAAGTTTTGGGGAAGATTCTCAAATTCTGAAAATTTCCAAATGTCCAGGGTTCATCTGCAAATTTGAAGTAAACGGTCAGCGTTATAATTTTTACAAAGTCCAGGGGTTGTCTGGCAAGTTTGTTAAATCGAAAGATCCATGAATGTTGGAAACATCTTCGAAATAAGAAAATTTTGATTCCATACAATATTTATGAAACAATTTTTTTTGGATTGTGACTCTTCTTGTTCTTTGTCTTTCCAATCTATGTTCCATGGATTTTTCTTCTTGAAATTTTTAGAAATTGCTCTTCTGCAAATCTTGAATGTTTAAGGACTGATTTGAAAGTTTAATTCAACATCTCAATTTCTTGTCTACTTCAGTCTAGTTCTTTTCAAGGGTCTGTACTTCCTCCGGTTGTTTTTTTCTCTCGATTCTCATCTGATTTATTTCTGTGGAGTACATTGTACCTTCTTTTTTTAAATTTTTATCTCGAATGATGCTGGAGGGCATAGAAGTGGATGGAGTTACGAGATGCTTGTAACCGGTTCATCTTATTGGGCATGTTTCTTTTCCGAGCTACATATTGCTTTATAGCCGCTTTTGGCTGTCTTCCAAAATGATTTTTGCAGTGGCATTCTTGAGGATGAGTTTGATATGGAGCAGTGCCAAATTTCCACATGGATAGATGCTCAAAGTTGTGGGCTACTAATAACTGGTGTTCTAAAAGGCTCGCTGCAACAACCGCCGTGGCTTAAGGCTTGTGTCTCACGCCACGTTAAGCCTATCGCACGCCATGGCCTAAGGCTCGCAGCAACAGACCACCGTGGCTTAAGGTTTGCGAATCCCACATCACCGATGAACAAGGAGAGGACGCTGGGAAAGGCATGACGAGGACGTCAGGAATTTAAGTGGGGGAGTTTGTAACCATCCGTTCACATGGATGGAAGATTAGATTTGTGAACTCCTTATAAGCTCAAAGTTGTGGGTTAGCAATAACTTCCACCATGGTTTTAAGTTGATTCTGAGGCTATTGGGTTAGCCTGCATGAGGCTTGGGGAGTTATAGAAATGTTCTGGATAATGGGAGGGCAAGGAGGATGAGTCATTCTGTCAGGATGAGGCTACTTTCCTTTTCTTTAAATCAGCAAATGGAAGGTGAATTCCAAACAGTAACCTCGAAGGATAAAATTCAATTTAATAAACCCTTGTTGGTGGCTTGTTTTCCTTTTCCCTTTTTTCAGTTTTCAGTTGGTTTTCCAAGTGTTTTTCTCTTTTGAAAATTTTGTTCCTATTTTTGTCATGTTGGGATTGATTGATATCTTCTCCAACTTGAGTAGTGTTAGGCGATGTAATAGTGGTTCTGTTAGGTCTTTCTATGGTTATTAGTCCAGGCCCACGGGCCAATCTTATGTACTCAATATATTCAGGGTTTTCTACTTGGGGATAAACACATTCTTTGACACCTAAGCATTTTTCTTTTTGATGGTTTATTACTTCAGAAAAGATGAGTAACTTCCCTCTTTTTTACATACAGTGTGATGTATGTTTGTTCTTATCTTCTCATACCATACTGGTACTGTTTGTACTAAAGCCTAAAGGCAATATGAGAATTGTATACTGCTTGTATCCCGGTCTTGGTACATGTGAAGAACCAATTTCTACGCTTCTTATGGGCCCGGGGGAGTAATTTTCTTATTACACTTTAAGTTACCATTCTCAGAAGATTGCTTGTATATTACAGTTATTTTTCAAATTTGTAACTCAAAAGATATGCGAGAGAACTAAGTTGAGTTTCTCATGAACAAGATTGTTCCATCAAAATTAGTTAGGTATCCTGTGTAAGTTTCTTCTTGCTTTCCAAGTGCTTCAAATTTTGTACATTTGGAGTAAGATCCTTGTTGGCAGAAACTTACCATCTGATAGAGAATCATAATCCCTGATTTCATGGGATTTGATTATAGCTGATTTTTCTTGATTTTCTCTATTGTAAGAAAGTTCCCTTTCTTGGTTTGTGAATCCCTTAAATTAGGGAATGTATTTTAGGCCTTCGAGTCTGTATATATACCTGTTCATTATCAATGAAAGAGATACAACAAAATTTCTCTAAATCTATATGGTATCAGAGCTAGAGCTTTACATTGTTCTTCTTTTCTTCAGTTTTATTGCTGAAACTATTCTGTAAAGTTTTTTTCTTTTCGTCTATTTTTTTTCTCTCTAAAGAAGCCTATCCATGCCGACATCATCTGAATCCTCGAATATTACTGGACCAGCAGAAGCTGCCGTTGGAGCACACTTGAATGAACTCGGAAATATTCAAGTTGCTTATCGACTCAACGGAACACAAAACTCAAAGGTAAAGGCAAACTTCATCATATTCTTGAACCTGCACCAAAAAGAGAAGATCCCAAATATGGAGAGTGGGATACTCAAGATTTGCTGATTATGTCATGGTTGTGGGACTCGATGCATCCAGAGGTAAGTGGAACCTTCATGTTTTTGACATATGCAAAGGAGATATGGGAAACCGTGAAGCAGACGTATTCTAAAGTGAAGGATGCCACATTGGTTTTTGAAATAAAAACCAAAATTCATTCAACCAAACAAGGTACCACATCTGTCACTGAGTATTATAATACTCTTAATAGCTTATGGCTCGAACTTGATTACTATCACAGTATTCGGATGAAAAACAGTGAGGATGTTGCCTTACTGTTTAAGTTCATCGAAGGAGAAAGAATATATGAGTTCTTGGCAGGATTGAACATGGAATTCGATCAAGTTCGGATCCAAGTCTTTGGAAAGGAAGAATTACCATCCCTCAACGAAGTTTTTGCTATAATTAGAGGAGAAGAAGGCAGGAGATCGGTCATGATAGAAGCCCCGGTTGTTAAACAAGAAGAATCTGCCTTGCTAACTGAAACCTCCAAAGCCCAAGGATCTGCCCTAGTGTCTACGAACAGATATGGAAACGGCAAAGGCTCTCACCAATCAAGACAAAACAACCGCGAGACGGCTCGAAGCAATGGTTTGTTTGCAACTATTGCAAGAAACCAGGTCATGTCAAGGAGATTTGTTGGAAGCTCAATGGAAGACCACAGTTGGGAAGAAACAATGGAGGGAACTATCATGGAAACGATTCTCAGCAGAATTATAGCATTAAAAAGGCATGGAATAGACAAGGAAATGTGGCAATTACATCAAATCATGAAGCATACTTGTTCAATATGGAGGAGGTGGAAAGGATCAGAAATTTGCTTACTACACTTGACAAACCAAGTGACTCATACCCCGCAGCAAATGCAGGTATTTATTCATCTCAAGCCTTTCATGTCTCAGGAAGTCACAGGTTCGACGATGCATGGGTCATAGATTCAGGAGCTACAGATCACATGACTAACTCACCGTCCCATTTCTCAACATACACACTGTGTTCTGGACATTGTAAGATTTGGGTGGTTGATGGAACACTAGCGTCCATAGTTGGGATAGGAACTATCTCTATCACTCCTTTTATCACCATTAAATGTGTTCTTCATGTGCCTAAATTATCTATGAACCTGATGTCTATTCCAAAATTGACCAAAGATTTGAGTTGTAAGGCCATCTTCTCACCTAATACATGCATCTTTTAGAACCAGCTACGGGAAGGACGATTGGGCTTGCTAAGGAGAAGGATGGTTTGTATTACATGGATACCAGCAGTGGCCAACCAACCAACAAACCTGTATCCCTTGTTTCAGAATCATTGTCATCTAAAAAGTTCAGATATGGCTTCACCACTTCAGATTAGGACACCCTTCTTTTCATACTCTTAGAAACATGTTTTCTCATTTGTTTAAGAAAATAAATGCATCTCTTTTTCAATGTGAATCATGTCAGTATGCTAAACATCAAAGAGTTTCATTTCAACCTGTCAATCATAAAGCACTATTTCCTTTCACTATTGTTCATACTGATGTTTGGGGTCACTCTAGAATTGCAAGCCTAAATGGTGCACGTTGGTTTGTCACATTTATTGATGATTGTACACGTGTCACATGGTTATTCTTGATGAAAAATAAATCTGATGTGAGTACAATCCCACACTTTCTAAGCTTGATCCAAAACCAATTTAACACCACAGTTAAAGTCATCAGATCAGACAATGGAAAAGAATACTTTAACCAAATCCTATCTCCTATCCTTCAAAGCAAAGGCATCATACACCAATCCACCTGTCCAGATACACCCCAACAAAATGGGGTAGAAGAAAGAAAAAATCGCCATCTGCTTGAAACCACCAGATCCCTTCTGTTTGAAAGGAAAGTTCCAAAACACCACTGGGGGAAGCAACCTTAACTGCTACCTATCTAATCAATAGGGTTAGTTCGCGTGTTCTCCATAACAACACTCCTATTCAGGCTCTCTCAAGTTTTTTCCCACATATTTATTTGAATCACACCTTGCCACCACGAATTTTTGGATGTATATCATATGTTCATATTCATTCTCATCAGCGTAGTAAACTTGATCCTAAAGCTCTTAAGTGTGTGTTTGTCGGGTATCCTTGTACACAAAAAGGGTACAAATGTTACCATCCGCCCTCAAAAAGGTTTTTTGTCACCCGTGATGTCACTTTTGCTGAAAATCAGTCATATTTTGATGTCCCTTCTCTTCAAGGGGGGACATAGGTGAAGAGAAGCAAAAGCAGCTTGATGTGGAATTTGGAGATTTTCCAAAATTTCCAGATCTGGCCCTTCCGAAGCAGACACCACAACAAAGTCACCATCTTGAAACCAATTCTCAACCACAAAGCGAGACACCAAACCCCATTCTAGAAAACCCACAAGTACCTTTACCCTCACATGCCAAATTCTGATACACAACCAGCAAATCAAACTCCCGGTAAGCCATTGCATGTCTATTCAAGGAGAAAAACTAATCTAGAACCAAAGCAAGTACAATTTTCTGAACTTGCAGCAGGTAATGAAGAGGTATGTAATGATTTTGTTGACCTTGATGTTCTTATTGCTATTCGGAAAGGAACTCGACAGTGTACTCAACATCCGATTGCCAATTACATGTCATTTGAGAATATCTCACCATCGTATAGGTCTTTTCTCACCAAACTGCAGTCAAATAGAATACCTCAAAGTGTGGATGAGGCCCTACAACATCCAGAATGGAGAAAAGCTATGGAAGAAGAAATGGCAGCTCTTAAAAAGAACAAGACATGGGAGAAAGTTGACCTACCTGAAGGGAAGAAACCTGTGGGGTGCAAATGGGTCTACACAATCAAGCATAAGGCAGATGGTTCCTTGGAGAGGTACAAAGCACGACTGGTTGCTAAAGGATACACTCAGACACATGGAGTTGATTACATGGAGACCTTCGCACCGGTGGCAAAAATGAATACGGTCAAAATTCTCATGTCCTTAGCAGCCAACTTTGATTGGCCTCTACTGCAGTTTGATGTGAAAAATGCCTTTCTACATGGCAATCTAGAAGAGGAGGTGTACATGGAAGCACCACCGGGTTTCAACAAGTCTTTTGACCAAAGAACTGTTTGTCGGTTAAAGAAAACTCTATATGGACTGAAACAGTCCCCACGAGCTTGGTTTGGGAGATTCACACATGCGATGAAGAAGATGAATTTTAAACAATCTCAAGGAGACCATACCCTGTTTGTGAAGAAATCATAAGGGGGTAAGGTAACAGCCTTGATTGTGTATGTTGATGATATTATCGTCACCGGAAATGATCTTTGTGAGATTGGAAGGCTCAAGAAGAAGTTGGCAGTAGAATTTGAAATAAAAGAACTTGGAAAACTCAAGTATTTTTTTGGTATCGAAGTAGCATACTCCAAAGAAGGCATATTTCTCTCCCAACGGAAGTATATTCTAGATCTGTTAAAGGAAACAGGGATGCTTGGTTGTAAACCATCAGACACACCAATGGAACAAGGATACAAGCTCGGAGAGAAGCCTAAAGATATGCCTGTGGACAGGGGGAGATATCAAAGGTTGGTAGGCAGATTAATCTACTTATCACACACTCGCCCGGATATAGCTTACGCGGTAAGTGTAGTTAGTCAATACATGCATACGCCAAGGGAGGAACACTTAAAGGTTGTTTACAAAATCTTAAGATACTTGAAAGGTACACCCGGAAAAGGGATTCTCTACAACAAAGGTGCGGCACTTAATCTTGAGGCTTACACTGATGCAAACTGGGCAGGCTCGGCATTGGACTATCGATCAACCTCGGGACTCTGCACTTTTCTAGGGGGGAACATAGTCTCCTGGAGAAGCAAAAAACAGCCTGTGGTAGCAAAGTCAAGTGCTGAAGCTGAACTTCGTGCTATGGCGTTAGGAGTATGTGAACTTTTATGGGTAAAAATTGTCCTTGGTGACTTGGGAATTGATTGGAAAGGAACCATGAAGTTGTACTGTGACAACAAATCAGCCATTAACATAGCCCATAATCTAGTTCAACATGACCGCACAAAACATGTGGAGATAGATCGTCATTTTATAAAGGAGAAATTGGAGAGTGGCTTGTTATGTATGCCATATGTTCCATCAAAAGAGCAGCTGGCTGATGTTCTTACCAAAGGATTATCCGGTACTTCACTTCAAGGGATATTGAACAAGCTCGGGATGAAGGACATTTTCACCCCAAGCTTGAGAGGGAGTGTTGGCAGAAACTTTCCATCTGATAGAGAATCATAATCCCTGATTTCATGGGATTTGATTATAGCTGATTTTTCTTGATTTTCTTTATTGTAAGAAAGTTCCCTTTCTTGGTTTGTAAATCCCTTAAATTAGGGAATGTATTTTAGGCCTTCTAGTCTGTATATATTTTTGTTCATTATCAATGAAAGAGATACAACAAAATTTCTCTAAATCTATAATCCCCAATATGAATCTGTGATGGCTAAGTTAGAGACATCTGCAAAAAAGTTGTAGGCATGCTGACAAGACACATGATATAAATCTTTTTTCTGCGATGATCTGTTTGATAGTGCCTTTCATGACTACCAGACTTGGTGGGAGACTATGCTTGAATGAAGGTTGCGCAAGTGAAGTGCGTAAGGGCTAAAAAACGGTTATGTCTACATCACAGCCTAAAACCTTGAACCCATAAAGATAAAGTTTATTGTATATCAATGATCTGTGAAACGGAAAAGGGTTGAGACTGGAACATCTGATCTCTTACAGGAGGATAGGCTTTCATCACTAAGCTACCATCCCAGGCTTTTTTATAATTATATGGTTTCTTGCAAGCATCAAAATGAGCATATTTGTTGTGCAATGTTTCAAGGATAAGAGTTGCATAATATGTTAAAGTCACTGTTGTTTTGAAAATTAAACCAAATGGTACAATTATCTATTTCAAAGGAGTAAAAAGATAGTATGGTCCTACAAAATTACACTATCAAGTAACCATGTATCGTGACTCCTCTTCTAGCAAAAGGTACCTTGTGTTACTTTTAGGCATTTTTTAGTTGCAAGAGGTTGCCAACTTCAGGCCACGAAACCCCCCTCGGTGGGCTTTTTGCTTGACAGCTATCCATGCTGAATTCTCATAGCAGTATTATTGACTTAACGCTCTAGATATAAATAATTTTACGCCTGTTTGTCTCGATCATATGCCTGATGATTAAAGTAAATTCTTAAATGGGAAGTTGGTTTTCAAGGTAGCATGATGACACTCTCTCTCTCTCTCTCTCTCTCTCTCTCTCTCTCTCTCTCTCCCCCCCCCCCCCCCTCCTCTCCCATCATCACATACACACACAGACAAAATGACAAATATTATGAAGTGGGTGAGAAGACAGAAAGTCCAATCTCGGAACATGCATTGGCATCTATTGATATTGCAAGATACACACACTTGGCTACGACATTCTAATTTTTGTAGGTGAGAAGTGAAAATATTATTAGTTACTTGCAGTTTGTTGCATCTCTCTTTTTTATTTGTAGTTCATAGATTATATTTTCGTTGGTCTTACCAGTAGGAGAGAATTCTCTTTTCGGTTTAAAATGAATACCACACAACTCATGCTTGTTTATAACAAGATTTCACATTAGAACATTAATACGATTAGACTTACAAGTTATCTTTAATTGTTGGCAGTTCATTAGCTCTTTGAAAGATAACTTGAATGCAGAGGTGACATTGGGAACAGTGACGAATGTGAAGGAAGCTTGTGCATGGCTCGGCTATACATACCTATTCATAAGGATGAAAATGAATCCTTTGGCATATGGTATTGGATGGGAAGAGGTAGGATTACCTTGGTGGCACATATATATTATTGTTTGATGTATGTTGTTTATGTTGCTTACCAAACATTATTCTTTTGACTTCTATCTAACCATATGCCGATATCTCCAATATTAGTTTGTCCAGTGTCTCCAAACTTACACTTAATAGTTAATAGTGCCAATGCTATATGTCTTGCTAAATTTGGCATATCCTAATGCTCCCTTGAACAAGCTAATGAGCCCTGTGACGGGAAACTTTTGTGCACGATCTAGAGAAAACTAGATTAGAATGAGTAACTCCGCATCACATTATTGCATGCGTGAGTAGCTTGCTTGATTTGCAGAATTGTCCGACTCTCAATTGCACTTCTGACCCATGTTCAATAACCTGATCATGATGATGCTAATTGTGGTCACATCAATATTTGGTCCATTTTTTGACTTGATATATATTTGGCTTCCATTCTTACTTTTGTATGCCAATGTTCTTGAACAACCCTTGTTAGCTGTTCATGCCTAGCAATGAGATCACAAGGATGACATCTGCAACAACAAGAGTTTAGACGTTGATGATTTTTTGTGTCCTGGACTAGTATTTGTGGCTTACCATCTCTAGGCAGATTCAAATGTTAACCTTATTAGGTGCATGTGTCCATACAGGTACATTAATTACTTGTACTAGCATGATACACCCAGTTTCTGTGCATCTTTTTGGCTGGCCTCTACTATTGTAATATAACGACACTTTTTCCTGACTATAGAACGAATCATTCATGGTTAACTTGTAACAGATACATGTGATTTGTATGAACCTAAATTTTTTGGTAAAATCATCTTGCTGTTTTCTTGTTCCATGTAACAACCTAAAATATGCCCATTTAAATTTTGTTGAGGACGAAGTAAGGCCGACCACTCTACTAGATCTTCTCATGTTGAACTCTATAGAATCTTAGATATTGGCGACGGTATTCCACAGATGTTTGGTGTATATTTCTTCTCCAGAGAGGATAAACAGACATGAGAATGAAGTATTTCCACTACTTATCACTGAATTTATATGCGTAAAAACGTGTTGCATCTTGTTACTGTTATGAGTAGCAAAGTCTGCTGGGAGTACCTCCAGAATTTTATAAATCTGGCTAAATGAAAGCACAAGTGGTATCTCACGAGTCAAGTCTCAGTGTTGACTTTCTTTCCTTGGTTGAGGTCAAGTTGGTTTCTTTTTTTGGTCTGTTAATGCTCAATACAAAAAACAGACATGTTATATCACAGCTGTTAGATGGACATTGCTGCTAATTTCGTTCAGTTGGTCATCTAGAGAATGAAACTTTTCGACACCAATAGAATTCTTTTTTCAACTAGGTTCTGCCTTCATAATAAACTGCATGAGTCTCACTTCAGGTAAATATACCAAGAAGGCTCAAATGCTTGTCAGATTTACAGAAATATGGGCAAACTTAGTTCTGATCTATTAATTCTTCACATATATAAGATTTCCTTAACATACCAACTCATAGAAATGCTCAGCATCAATAAGATAATTGCAATTCGCTTCTTGGAGCTTGCAAATATCCATATCAACATGGACTCCATAGATCTGTCACATGATTATACCGGTGGGACTGAACACTTGCTGCCACCTTTGGAGTTCTTTGACTTGCAGAACTTCTGTGGTATTAGTTTTTTTACCCTTCTTCCACCTATATGAAAATTTTGGCTGAGAATAGAAGATGCCATGAAAAAGAACATATAATAAACTAAATTCAAGACATAAGTTTTCCCATATGCAGAGGCAAGAACATTTTCCTAAACAACTAAATGGTAAAAAAACTAAACTAAAGCCTAAAATTTAAAGATTCAGCTATTGATACGATTTATCTTTGTAATTGTGATGTAATATTTTTAACTTCGTTCTCTTGTATAAGTCTCACTTGCACTTTATAGTGTATTGAATTTCAAAGATGTATGTTAGGAAGAATTAAGCTATTTTTTTACTATGACCATATTAAAATTTTTAAGTAGTTCTTTGCTATTGATGGACCACTTCTATCTTCAGGAGCAGATTTTCATCGACTATTTATGGATGAAGTTGTTTTTTATTCTTTGTTAGTAGAAAGCATAAGTATTACATATTCGTAGATATACTAATCCACCAAATATTGTAAGGATCTTTTTCAAATAAACTTTTTATGACATTCTAATAGATGGCATACATGATAATTGCTTTTGGCGTGATAGGTTATTGCAGATCCTTCACTGGGTTTGAAGCAAAGGGCTCTTGTTGCAGATGCTGCACGTGCTCTTGACAAAGCTAAAATGATGCGCTTTGATGAAAAAAGTGGGAACTTCTATTGCACTGAACTTGGTCGCATTGCTAGTCACTTTTATATTCAGTATTCTAGTGTTGAGACATACAATGAGATGCTGAGACGCCATATGAGTGATAGTGAGGTAACAAGTTCTTGTCAATTTCTTTAAATAACTTGTGGGGTTGTATCACTGTTAAGTCCCAATGCTAACAACATATATGTTTATAAAAACGACTGGTATGGCGAAAGCCATAAGTGGTCATGTTTTGCAACAAAACTCCTAATTTGCATAGAATGGAGCTAGTACCTTTTTCCACTTCTAGGAATCAAGTCTATCTATAGTATTGTCCATAATGATAGCCAAAAATTACTGACCTAGTGATTGAAGATTTTTCAAAGAAACTAATCAAACCATATGTACCCCGTACATCCCACTCGTACCCTTGGGAGTTGAGAGGCTGTTTTAGTTAGAAAATGTGGTCCGACTCCAATGCTTGTTAGTATAGGATGTTGAATATAATCTTAATCATCCGAGTACAAACACACTTATATTGAAAAGGTAAAAATGCTACTGCAGATCCAAGATTAGTGACTAGGTATTGCCAGCTAGAAAATTTTGACAATCTACTTTATTTGTACATCTATTTGGCAGATCCAAGTGTTTCCCCTTTGGTATAATATCCTTGGAACTTGGTTTATAGTGGAAAGCCCTTTTGTTGAAACAGATATTGATAGTAACTTTGTACTGCGACTGGTGATATTCATGACCATTTTTTTTATTTTTGCAGATAATTGACATGGTTGCTCATTCTTCGGAATTTGAAAATATTGTTGTTCGAGAGGAGGAGCAAAATGAATTAGAAACATTGGCCCGCACAGTTTGTCCATTAGAAGTTAAGGGTGGTCCCTCAAATAAACATGGGAAAGTATCTATTCTAATTCAGGTATAGGCTTTTGAAGATCAAGAACCGTACTGAGCTATTAAATCAATGTGACTTTTCTTAATCTAACAATAATGTAGTAATCATGTTATTTGCAGATATACATATCGCGAGGGTCTATTGATGCATTTTCCTTGATTTCTGATGCGTCATACATTAGTGCAAGCTTGGCTCGTATTATGAGGGCCCTTTTTGAAATTTGTTTGCGCAGAGGATGGTGTGAGATGACTTCCTTTATGTTGGAGTATTGCAAGGCTGTGGATCGTCAAATATGGCCCCACCAGCATCCGCTCAGACAATTTGACAGGGATATATCAGCAGAAGTTTGTCTAGCCAGCTCTATGTTGCTATGTTGCTTATGCTTATGATTCATATCTGTTATTTATTACTGTTCTGTTTCAGATAGTTCGGAAGCTAGAAGAACGCGGGACTGACTTGGATCATCTTCAAGAGATGCAGGAGAAGGAGATTGGAGCTATGATCCGTTATGCACCTGCAGGAAGGGTACTTATATTCTCATAATCGGTGTTCTACTTTTATCTCCCAATCTGAACTTTACTTGTGCAAGATTTTATTTGGCTGCATTTCAATTTGAAGGTGGTGAAGCAATATTTAGGATTTTTCCCATCAATCCTGTTGTCTGCTACAATAAGTCCAATCACCAGAACTGTTCTAAAGGTAACTCTTTTGGTTAACAATCCAAGTCTTTACAGCCTAGTATGGAGTTCGATACTGTGGAGGAATTTGTAAATGCAGCATATTGATTATTCAGTCCCCATCTTTCAGGTAGATCTCGTTCTAACTCCAGACTTCGTGTGGAAAGATCGCTGGCATGGTGCTGCACAACGTTGGTGGATTCTTGTTGAGGTTCTGTCTCGCGTCTTTTTTTGTTTGCTTGAGATAGCTAATTCATATTGCATAGGGCTATTTTCTTCTGAACTGAAAATTTGAAAGGAACAACTTTCTTACAAATTCGTCTGCATATTTGTAATACTTCAGTTCAACATAAGAAAAATAATTCTTATCTTGTAATTTCCTCCAACAGGAATAACACTAAAAATGATAACACTGGCGAAGTAGATTGGAATTCTTGTTTGTATGGACTATTCAAATCATTAAATCATATTTGTAACCAGAAAATATTTAGGCAACAATATAAAACTAAAGAATACATTACTAAAAGCAACTATATGGATTATTAAAAAATCTTGCAAATTGCAAAGAACAAGAGTCAACGACCAAATCAAGTTTAGGTGTAAATTAGTATTAGTAGATCTAAATAGGAGTGTTAGTAGTCGGTATTGATATGGTATTTAGTTTGTTTGGTCTTTCAGTCTGTTCAGCCGTAGTTTGATCTTATTAGGGTTCCAGAGCATATAAGTTATGTATTCCACATGGTCCTAGGATGATGTAATATGTTTCGATTATATGATGTTGCATCATGTCTCAATGTAGAACACCTTTCCTGTTTCTGGATGGAAATTGATTTATTGTGTTAAAGAACAGGCAATCGACCATTTTAGATTAGTTTATATGTCAAGAAGGAATTCTTTTCGGTCTACCAGTTTATGAACTTAGGAGATTGTATATGAATCTTGCATTTAGACATATTTCATACGGAATGATTTTTTATTGTCTCACAAAAAGCATCCATTTATCATTTGTGGTCATGTTTGCTGTGCTATCTTGCTAGTTTGTTACATTGGGTGCACTTATAGTCAACATTTCATGTCATCATTTGTGGGTTTACAAGTGCATAATCCTGAAGCGTAATGCCAATCAAGTAGCAACCCCTTATATGGAAGGCCCTAGCTTCTGCAATGGATCTCTCTCTCTCTCTCTCTCTCTCTCTCTCGTAATTGATTTGCTATGGTTATCATGTTCTGTTTATAAAACTAATTTTGGAGAATGGTTTGTGCTGTCAATTCCTCGGTATTCAGTATTGACTTGTTTTTTTATGTTGGCTGTATCATGTCGATTACACTTTTTCTGGATCCAGTCTTAAAATTTAATGGTAGTGCCTTGTATGAGGTTAGTGTTGAATCTCTCATGAATAAATTCATGCAGGATTCGGAGAATGATCATATCTACCACTCGGAGCTTTTTACATTGACCAAGCGAGCAGCAAAAGGGGAACCACAGAAGCTTTCTTTCACTGTGCCAATATTTGAACCACATCCTCCTCAATACTACATTCGTGCTGTTTCTGATTCTTGGTTGCAGGCTGAGGCTTTCTATACAATATCTTTTAAGAACCTTGCCCTGCCGGAGGTCTCCTCGCTAACTTAACATTCAGAAACGTTTGTGATTGTCTATTTTCGTTCAACTGTTGAATTTGGTATTCCATCTTTTTTATTCAGAACCACACAACACACACTGAACTTCTAGATCTGAAGCCACTTCCTGTGACTGCACTTGGTAACAAGGCATATGAAGCATTGTATAAGTTTTCACACTTCAATCCTATTCAAACTCAGGTATGGTTTCCTAGATTATGGACTTTAGCCATGTTGTTATCACCAATTATGTTGTATACTACTAATGCTTTTAATGGCACTTGGCAGGCTTTTCATGTTTTATATCACACTCAGAACAACATTCTCTTAGGAGCTCCCACTGGAAGTGGGAAAACTATATCTGCAGAGCTTGCTATGCTTCATTTATTCAATACAGCCCCTGATATGAAGGTACAAATTTTATTTCTGCAATCAAGGAAATCATTTGTCATGGGTGTCATCTTCGATGATAGGCCTTGAAGTCATCTTTTAGGTTGTAACTTTGCTAGCAGCTCTTTGACATTGAGGCATGGGTTTTATGTTAATGCTCATTTATAGACCACAGGTTTTGAGCTAATAAAACAGACTTTAGCCTTCACCTAATCATAAATGGTCTTTCAAGGTCATTCCTTCTGATTTTTGAAGGAAATAAACGTGTATGTGGCAACCCCGTAAATCCCCCTCAAAAGTAGGGTCTGGTGATTTCTAAAGACATTCAGTTTGGTACTTTTATATGTCCAAGGTTCAATTTTGAAAAACATTTCACAGATCATTAATTTGCTCATTATCATCATTACAAATGGTATTGGTTTGGGTCCACAAAATTCATTTCTTCGTCTTCATTGAAGGTCAAACATTTTATGTGAACTATGAACCAAGTCAAATGCTGCAATTTATCGGTTGGAGGCACTAACCTCTAGGAACAAATAGATGTAAAAGTAAATTTATTCTTAAAAAAGTGAATATATGCATGAAGCTGAGTTTTATCTTGAGATACATACGTGTGTGCCGTGGCTCACATAATATTAAAACAATTGAAGTTCTCATTTGTGGCAAACTCAACTTTTCAGGTTATCTACATAGCACCATTAAAGGCCATTGTTCGAGAAAGAATGAATGATTGGAAGAATGGCCTTGTCTCTAAACTTGGAAAGAAGATGGTGAGTATACCTTTAAACGCCACCTGTCTTTCTAGATTCTCTTTAATGATTCATCCTCTTCTTTACTATATGCATGAAACTTATACCGAGAAAAAAGTACTAAGCTCATAGATTCTCACTGCCCCCTACACCCCTCCCTGTTTAAAGCAACATTGTATTGTCCTTCAACATATTGGCAAGTTCATATAGCAGTATCCATCTAGTTATGATGCCCACCTCATGAAGGTTTATCAAGTTCCACAATGCAGCTATAGATTTTCTCAAAGTTGATAAGTGTATCAGGTGGAAGGAGCCACACAGCATAAATTGAGAAAAAGTGCAACTGTACTCACCTAACACACATGCATTAGCACACGTTAATGCCAATGGATGGGTACTGATCTGTGGTGGATCCTGTGCATGCATAGACATGTCCAGTCTCTCCCCTCTATACTTTGGCAGTGATGGAAGACATGTGATCAGAAGTGGTGGTGATAGGGCTGGAGAGTAGCATGTTTGGAGTGGGAGGGGATAAAATACTAGTAACAAGAAAGAGATCAGAATCTTGTTACAAGTAAAAAGACAGAAAGGGAGCGTATTATGGGTTTGTTGGGTTTGAAAGCCATTTTTTTATACCAACGATTCATGCCTTGTGTTTGTTTTGTATATGGTGAAATTGGTTTGATTGTGCTTCACTGGAAAACAGTTTGTGCTTTTTATTGCTTTGGTCTATTATATTTGGCTGGAAATTCGTGTACCACAGGCATAAAATACATTTATCACCTGTCAAACTTGAATTGATATGTCCACATGCTGCTCTATTAGGTTGAAATGACTGGTGATTACACGCCAGATATGATGGCTCTCATGTCAGCAGATATCATAATATCGACTCCTGAAAAGTGGGATGGTATTAGTCGTAATTGGCACAGTCGAAGCTATGTCACAAAGGTTCTTTTCTTACTTTCTGTTTAGGAATTACTGTACAGAGTTGTACAACAATAATAACATATTATTACTTTATAAAAGAACAACAATAGGCATTGCGTAGTATATCATCCTTTGACGATGTTCAAAGTTACAATTTTGTTGGCAGGTCGGTCTTATGATTTTGGATGAGATTCACCTACTTGGAGCTGATCGTGGACCTATACTTGAGGTACAAATGTACTAGCTTGTCTTTGAACAACATTCATTATGCATAAAAAATAATTTTACAATTGATCTCTCAGATATTACTGCTCATGGTTTTGGCAACTTGACTGAATGCCAAAGCAAATGAAAAATAAGGGGTTCTGTTTTGCAATTTGTAACGTGACAGTCAGCTTGGCTTGGTATTCTTTCCAACGTCTACATTGCATTACGTTAATCCCAAGAAATAGTATAGCAGCACCATAATCTGGCATCTTCACGAACATCTGTACTCCTGACCTGTCCACCTGGCACTCCTCACTTTAGAATGGGAACTCCCATCTCTTGTATGCAAATAATACATAAGAAGTGTGTGCATTATGCTTTATATAATTTGGTAACTAGTATTGTTGGTCCTTTATATTTGCTATATATTGTTACGGTTCTTTTCCTAGTACTATATATGCTTAACCTTTTCCTTTGGTGCATTCAGCTTATAAGATGTATCATCCTTGTACTAAAAAAAATAAACAATCTTGTTTAATAGAAATGGAAAGTGTGGAACTAAATCAATAGCAGACCTAGTTTCTGTGATCTGCCATCTCATGGTTTAGTTTTAATTTGGATTACAACCAAACTGGAGTCCTTTGTTTAGACATGATTTGCTGAGTGGGATATGCTGGGTGCTATTGGTTTGGTTACACACACACACACAAGATAGTCGTTTGGCTAAAATTAAAATCTAAGTTTAACATGCACGTGCACTTGACATACATCCTTTTAGTTGTTTGGCAACAAAAGATTAATAATGGGTAAAAGTAATTTCTTTGAATGTCAAAGTTGATGAAACCTTATTGTCAGGATTTTATTGTAACTAGTCACATCCTTTGGGGTTATTTCTCTGAATCATCCATTGTTTAAATAGGTGCTTGTAGCTTACTTTGAATAGGACAGCTTGTGATATACTATTTACATTCAAATAAAAGATGCATATTTTCTATGAAATCGATTGTGTAGTATGTAGGTATAATTGTTGATACAATCATTTTATGATTTATCAATATAGAGGGAGGATCATGCGAGAAGTTAAACATTTTGCGAGAAGGCGAGAAGTGTTTAATCATATATGATTACATGGCTTGTAAGTGTGTTTAATCATGTATGATTAAACGTCTATGTATTGTCAATATAACATGTGTTTAATCATATATGATTAAGTTTGTGTATCATATATGATTAAACACTTCTCGCCTTCTCACAAAATGTTTAGCTTCTCGTTTGAACCTGCCCCTATCAATATAATATGGTTAGGTATATGTATAATATTTATACTTATGTAGTTAAATAATTATAATTACATTAGGCTCACCCTCACTTAAATTCCTAGCTCCGTCCCTGCATGACATGTGGCTCACCAATATATATTTTACCTCTAGAGAATACAGTATGTATAACACATTATATAGCACTTATTCCAACAAGTGACATGACAAACACTTGAGGAGATTGCTCTTAAAGAAGTTATTTAGAAGTCATACATAGGCACATAAATCATTCTTATGCAGTCATAAGATCACAATTCTTATCATCTGTCCACAATGAAATACATGTTCACAACCATCAACTAAAGTTACATGCACGAAGCATGATCATCTGTCGAAAAAGTTCATCATCTACAACTGTCTTATACACTGCAGACATGCTCTTTTGGGATTAATGCTTTACTATTCTTGACTTGGTAACCAGGTCATCGTCTCAAGGATGAGATACATATCATCACAAACGGAGCGGCCTGTTCGGTTTGTTGGCTTGTCAACAGCATTAGCAAATGCCCAGTGAGTTATTTTGTTTATGAACATCTCAAATGAACTTTGAGGTTTCTCTCATGTTCCATTAACTGTAAACATTGATGCAACAAGTTCGCTATGAATATGTGATGTGTAAGCAACAATTTTATATACGTGTGGGAGATGAGGGTGGCATTTGCGTACAAGTTTCTTGTTTCACAAGTGTTGCAAAAAAAATTCATAATGTATATGTTGTTCTCTACTTGCCAAATTTTACTAGAACCATCCATGACAGTTCTCCATCAAATCAACTATACCATATTGGCCTAAAAGGTTTATTAACAACCACCATTGATCTGGAAATATATTCTACTCTAGCATGCGTTGCGTTATGCGGTATCTAACCTTATGCAGAACGAATTAGAAACCTTGTGTTTTATGTTTCTCTGTTTGGTTCTTTGTTTGTACTCCATGGTACTGCTATCCGTTTTAATAATGGTATGTGTTATATAACTTCTTTCCTGTAGTATTTGATATAATCCCGATTTTGTGATGTCTGCTTAGGAATCTGGCTGATTGGTTGGGAGTTGAGGAGATTGGTCTGTTCAATTTCAAGCCAAGTGTAAGGCCTGTGCCTCTTGAAGTTCATATACAGGCAAGTGAATTTTCTGTTCCAGGAATAACTTTGTTGCACCTGTTGCTTATAAATATGTATGTCCAAGTCTCAGATACACAAGATGTTCTCAACTAATTAAAATCAAGTGTTTCTCACACGTGTGTATGTGTATGTGTATGGGCTCAATACATTTGAGCATCAATTGAAGTGACTTTCTCCAAGTTGAAGTGGTTTGTTACAGTAGAACTGCATCCATGAAGAAACATGTGAGGAAGTTCTGAATACCTTATCAGTTAGTATATTACAACTTTAAAGGAAATGGATGTTAATGATATTACGTACAACTTCAAAGTCAGGACTCTTTTTCATGCTTTTGATCTTCTGTGCACCTTGCATATAATATCTACTTTTGAAAATTGACAACAATCTTGTAAACCGCTGTACCAAATGTTCAAGCTTAAAAAGAGTTTCCTATGTTAGGAAAGGATATTTTTTGGAAGATATTTTTCATCTCGTGCTTGTGCACATGCCATTTGTTCTATGAAGACTGTCTTAAGTATGTTTTATACTTGTACAATTTGTGTAATAACTTATCAACCATTTTCTTTTTAAAATTTTAGATTGTATGTTACAAAATAAATTTTACGATTTTGATTTGAGCACCAAGAGAGAGAATGCTCTGTACACATGCTTATTAAAGTGCTGTCTGAGATCAGCCATTCACCCTACAGTCCTTAATGCAAGCCCTCTAACTATGCAGACTCATGCTGGCATCTGTTCAAACATCTATGTTTTTTTTATGTTGACATTTTCTAGATATGTAACTTGCTGATTAGCTGTTCTTCGCATTTTGCTTTGCAACTCTTTTCTACGGGTCAAGGATGAGGACAAAGTGAATCCTATATTTTTATTGGCAGCCAGAAAATTTCTTATATTCCATGTCACTTCAATTTACAGGGATATCCCGGGAAGTTCTACTGTCCAAGAATGAATAGCATGAATAAGCCCACCTATGCTGCCATATGTACACACTCACCTACAAAACCGGTTCTAATTTTTGTTTCATCTCGTCGGCAGACAAGGCTTACTGCGTTAGACCTTATTCAGGTATATCAATTTATTTTATAGAAGTGACAGCTTCTCTAGACACTTTTTACTTCGCTAGGCATTATATTTTTGCTCTTTTGCAACATGAAGTTTGCAGCTTCAGATGAACATCCAATACAGTTTCTGGCCATGCCAGAGGAAGCACTACAGATGATTCTTTCTCAGGTCACTGATCAGAATCTGAGGCACACGCTACAATTCGGTATCGGGTTACACCACGCAGGATTGAATGACAAAGATAGATCTCTGGTTGAGGAACTATTTGCAAACAACAAGATTCAGGCAATGATTGAACAACCTTTGATTATTATTATTATTATGTTTGGACAAATTCACCTTAATTATTTTGGTTAACCAGAAATTAAACATGCATTGAATTAAGCTTTATGACATGCTCTTTTTGGCATTTATCAATACCTATTATTAGAAGACCTTATGTCATGTACATCTTATGGATAATTAATGTTTCAGGTATTGGTTTGCACAAGTACATTAGCTTGGGGGGTAAACCTTCCGGCTCATCTGGTTATAATAAAGGTTAGTCAAATTATTTATGGCATATTCATCAATATAGAGGAGTTTTGTAGCTTTCAATCTTCTACAGACAAATATGAAATAATTTAGTGAAAAGATTGTTGCCTTGACTTGAAATATCTTATGTTAAGTTGATCATTTCATCTATATTTGGTGTGGTCTTGTCTTCAAGCAATGACGCTCGTAATAGTTACCCTTGTGAACATAAGATTATTGTCCGTTGGAACAGTTTAAAATTAGTGTCAAACCAGCATCATTCACTTTTAGTGGGTGGAGGATCAGCAGCAACATATACAAATTAGCCATGCTAAATTAGGCTAAAGAGTGACGCACAAACTTCAGACTCCTTGATTTGGTTGGTTATTGATATTGGGCTTGTATCGCGTGCATGCAGGGAACAGAGTATTTTGATGGAAAAGCAAAGCGTTATGTTGATTTTCCTATCACAGACATCTTGCAAATGATGGGCCGAGCAGGTCGTCCACAGTATGATCAACATGGGAAAGCCGTCATTCTTGTGCATGAACCCAAAAAAAGCTTCTATAAAAAGGTCAAATAGATGCAAGTGAATAATCACATACATAGTGCACGATGTTGTAATTACTGATGGGCTAGCCTTTTTTGCAGTTTCTTTATGAACCATTTCCAGTTGAAAGCAGCCTTAGAGACCAGCTTCATGATCACATCAATGCTGAGATAGTTTCTGGAACAATTTCTCATAAGCAGGACGCAGTACATTATTTAACCTGGACGTATCTGTTCCGTAGGCTGGTAAGATATATTTAATGCCAATCATTAGAACAGTGTCTTGTGTTGCCAGAAGTGCACTGTATTTTTAGTTGATAGCTACTTACTGGTGCTAATATATTTAGACCATGAACATTTGGTGGATTCTGATATTTTGGATACTTGACTAGTGTGGATGGTGTCTGAGATTTATAGAAGAGTTTTGACTGTTGATGAAACAGCAAAATTTTGGTCCTATATCTAATTCCATTCTTGATATAAGTACTTCTACCAAATTTGGGCACAACCTTCAATAAGGTAATACCAAAGATGGTGCAAAGGATACCTTAATTTACAAATCATTAAGATGTTGAAGATGACTGCAATTCAAAGTATACAGTATGCTCCCTTCTGGTTTTAGTAACTGATGGTGACACTCTTTTCCGTACAAAAACCCTTGAAATATACAGTAGCGATAGTTTTCTCTGATGACCCAAGTAACCACGCCTAAGGGGATGGACTTTTGCCAGTCACCCTGTAACATAACCCTTGTACTTCAGCGGGTAGCACACAAGTGCAGGATTCGATCTTGGGGCCTTTAGGTTATTGTGAGCAAGTTTCCTACCCCTTGAGGAAGCCAGTTGGCCGCAAGTTTAACATCCTCACACATGGCTTTCTGTTTTACACGTAATAGGTAGATTTATGAAAGATCTTTGTAATTACTTGGGGAGTGTTCTGATTTTATGAGGGTGTAAACATTCCCCAAAGAAGTTAGAAATTTCTGTATATTGTTTTGTAGTTTGAGGACAAAGTTAATTATTAGTCCAAAGTTCCAATGTATTTTCTGCAATTAACTCTTTTGTAGAAAGTGTATAGAAAGGAAAACAACATTTTGTTTTTGTCTTGTGTATTGAAGTGTCAAAGGGGAAGAGACCATATTAAGCTTGAAACTAACCAATAGTCATTAATGTTGTTGAAAGAGATGAGAAAGTAAAAATAGCTTTGATCACTGTCCTCATGTACACAAGTCTGTTGAACAGAGGAAGAGAGCACATAGGGAAAATATTGCATGTTGTGTTTATCTTACAAGAGTCGTTTGGATATCACACTTTATTATATAGTGGACCACTTATTGACATGGCATAAAATGGCAACACCTTACGTGTCTGTCACTTGATAAATCAGATAGTTTTGATATAATCAAGAAATAGGATGGGCGTGGAATCAAGTTAATGCTTTAGCTATGAAATAACATATTTTGTTGCTCTCCTAGTATGATGTGTTGGCGTTGTTGACTGAATTTTAATATTTGTTGATAATAGTTGATGAATTTCTAGAATCCTGCTACACTACTCTGGTATCCACATGTTCAGTTCAGCAGAGCCATTGGCGTCACTATTAGCCACTGGATTTATTTTTTTCTGACATTGTTACACATGTGTCAGATGGTTAATCCAGCTTATTATGGATTGGAGGATTATGATCCTGGAAGTCTAAGTTCTTACTTATCCAGGTATAGCATTGCTTCATGAAATTGGAGCAGCACCTATTTAATTTTAGCACTAAATGAGCAATTTACCTTGCAGCCTAGTACAGAACACATTTGAAGATTTGGAAGATGGTGGATGCATCAAGATTAACGAAGAAAATGTGGAGCCTTTAATGTTAGGCTCAGTAGCATCACAATACTATCTGAAGTACCTGACAATTTCCATGTTCGCTTCAAATATAGGGCCAGATACCACTCTTGAAGTAAGTAAAAATGTTATTTGATCAGCGGTTTCCATCTGTTTTCTTTGTCCAACCCTTTTAACAACATGAAAGAACTACCAAAGTTCTATGATTTTAGCTGTTACGTGCAACCATCTTTATATTCATTCTGCCAATGTTGTTGGTTATTGGTGATTCTTATAGTATATCATCTTTCATTCAGGTCTTCCTTAATGTACTTTCTGCTGCTTCTGAATACAACGAACTTCCTGTCCGTCATAATGAGGTAATTCTATTCAAACGGTAATTTTCAAATTGTTTTAGGGGACAATTAAAGTACCTCTCCATTTCCAAGGTTCTTGCTTGGCAAGAGAAACCGGAAATTAGAGAGTTGTAAACAAACTTTCTGAGGAGATTATTCATCTATGACAACAGAAGTGACTACTGATTTGAGTTTTGACCTTAAACGACTTTGATATTAACTTGAATTATGTTGGCAAACAATGACATGGTTTGGGAACGTGATTGATCGTTGCTTATTACCGGAAATTAGAGAGCTGTAAACAAACTTTCTGAGGAGATTATTCATCTATGACAGCAGAAGTGACTACTGATTTGAGTTTTGACCTTAAACGACTTTGATATTAACTTGAATTATGTTGGCAAACAATGACACTGTTTGGGAACATGATTGATCGTTGCTTATTACATTCTATTTGTGTATCATAATCTAAGATCTCTTATACTTGCAAATCTTTTTGGGTTTTATCTCACCTGTTTGTTTCTGTTTGTAGGAAATTTATAATGAAGCGTTGTCTGCTAAAGTTCCGTATGCAGTGGACAAGAATCGACTTGATGATCCACATGTTAAAGCAAATTTGCTTTTCCAGGTCAGCATGATATTGGATGCCTTTCTTGAATATGACAAGAGGAAAACATTTACTTCTTTCTTTTGATCATTTTCTTCTGAAATTTATCCTGCCGTATATCAAAATTTTGTACAGGCACATTTTTCTCAAGTAGAACTGCCAATCAGTGACTATAACACAGACTTAAAGTCAGTGTTGGATCAGAGTATACGTATCATTCAAGCCATGATAGACATATGTGCAAATAGTGGATGGCTCTCGAGTTCCGTTACTTGTATGCATCTTCTGCAGATGGTCATGCAGGTATACCTGGCCATTAAGCTTATACCTTATCTTTGCTTATTCATTTCATGCCGTTTGTCCGAAATATTCTTAAAACACAATTGATATTTGCAAGGAGCTACAATAACTTGTGGCCATTTGTTGCTGTGGAGAAGGGTCCTTCACAACCCACAAATTATTCATTAGATATATGTAATGGTTTTAAATCTCCTTAGCAGAGTCGTCTTGCAAATGTAAATGCTATTTATTTCAAGTTTGAAATTCAGAGGCGGATCCAGAAACTTATCCAAGCGGGGGTACAAAATAATTAACATAATGTAAAATAAAACAAAAATTAATTATGAAAAGTACGTTTTTTTTTAAATGACAAAACAAGTGTTTTTTCGCAACTTACAAGTGGGTTTCTTCTTTTTCCCTGCTGTTACCAAATAATTTAAAAGAGAACTAAAGGGATTCGAACTGGCAACCTATAATGTCACATGCAATGACACTACCATTAGGCTTGCAGCGGGTGCACTTTTGTGATCCCTAAAAAATTTCCCACTGCGGCTGCAGTATAGAGCAGGTGCACGTGTCTTCTTAAATCTACCCATGTTGAAATTTCACCTTGGCAGCACTTGGTACTGCTATTACTAAGGGCGTGAGAGGAGTTCCATTTTAGGACCTCCACCTCCGATTGGAGCCTACTAAACTTGTTGAGCAGGAAAGGCGCTATTTCTGCAACTCAGTCAACTTCTGTAACGGTTTTGGTATATTTATGTGATTAAAATCAGGGTATGTGGTTTGAGAGGGATTCTCCCCTATGGATGCTGCCATGCATGACCGAAGACCTTGTCAGTTTATTGCAAAAAGGAGGAATTTCGAATATACAACAACTATTGGATCTCCCAAAGATGACTATGCAGTCTAGATTTGGAAATAGCGCTCCAAGACTACAGCAGGTAGGCTGAGAGAGCTATTTGAGAATATGTTATCTGATTTAATGCATATCATATGTTTATGGTATATTTTGTGTGCTTGTTTGTTATCGCTTGTTGTCATTGACTAATTCTGTAGTTTTGGTTTTTCATTCTTCAGGATCTACAGCATTTTCCTCGTATTCAAGTCAAACTCAAAATTCAAGGAAGGGATGTTGGCAGCGACAACAATCCCAGTCTCAGCATTCGGTTGGAGAAATCCAACCGCAGAAAATCATCAAGAGCTTTTACCCCACGGTTCCCAAAGGTATTAGATCCATCTTATGTTAGTTTTGATCAGAGGGTTGGGTTTATGTGAGAAACACCCATTTTCGTGACAAGTGTGAGAAATGTAAACCTTCACGTGGTATAATGTAAACTTACCGTGAAACGTGTGAATATAACTTTATATTGTGTGAAGGCATGTGGAGGTTACTGTCTTCACAGTAACTATTTAATACACATTTCACGTCCATGTGAAGGTTATCACCTTCATAGAATATAATGTAACATTCACACAATATAAGAGCATCTCCAACAGATTTTTCAAAATGGAGATTTTGGGATTTTAGTTAGTTTTTTGGTTCCAACAGAGTCTCCAAAATGGAGAAAATAGGAGACACGAAGAACTCTCCAAAAATGATTACTTAAGAGGGAGAAATGATTTTTTATCCTTGTTTAGGAGCAAGAAAATAATATTTTATTAAATGTGTTTTTAATAATATAATTAATGTTGTAATCTCCAAAATGGAGAAACTCTTGGATTTGAATGTAATTTCTTTTTAGATATTTGAACTTTTGATTCTCCATCTTGGAGAAATTTTGGACAATCTATTGGAGATGCTCTAAGAATACCTTTAGTATTTCTCACGAAATTGAAAATTTCTCACATGATTCCAAGTCTTTGATCACAAAGTTTAAAATTCACTCTACGGTATCACCCATCCTTTAACCTTTTATTTTTTTTTCAGTTAAAAGATGAAGCATGGTGGTTAGTTCTTGGTAACACCTCCACCTCTGAATTACATGCTCTTAAAAGAGTTTCTTTCATGGATCGTCTGGTTACCCGCATGAAGTTACCCCATACCACAACTAGTTTACAGGTAACTTGCCTTTCTTCCTTCTATTTTGCACTTCTTTTAAGATCCTAATAATCCTCGATATCCTTTTCTGGATTTTTTTTTCTTTTCATGTTCATTCGTTATGCACTAGATATGTTTAGGAAGTTCTTTTGGTGGTTTGGCTTTTCACGTTTTCTCTTTATGTTGCAAACACTCGATATGAATGTACCTTGTAGAAGTTTCCGGTAGTAGACCAAGCTCAATCATTACACGAGTCCAAGGACCCGTTTACTAAACACTTACCTTGGTCTGCACTTTTTTTTTTTTTGTGGAAAGGGTGTCCTAGGCTATGCCTAGACTAATCCCTTGGCAAATTATGACTGTAAGACATCAGCCCTGATTAAATCTCAGTGGCCACAATTGTTGTGTACGCCTGGATTCGAACCCTGGGTAGATGGGATATTCCACCACATCCTCCAGGTCCTTAACCAGTACGCCACAACCCTTGTGGTTACCTTGGTCAGCACTTACTGGTTCAATTACGGGTGAATATAACAAGGACCAAGAAGCTTACCCTGTCCGGTAAGTGAGGGTGATTGACTCTTACCTGGTAAGCGTTTTTCGGGTTATAAACATCAACTATTTTGATGGTCGGGAATGTTAAACAAAGATCATAACATGTACGAAATGATTTCTTTTCTTGATATGCTTATATCGTTTGGGTTATTGAGTTTGTATTTTTATTTTTATTTTTTGCTAGGGGATGAAGCTGCTTCTCGTTTCAGATTGTTATCTGGGATTTGATCAAGAATACTCGATTGAAGAAATTATGGAGTCTTAGCTTTAGCGATGGTAAATATGCTAATTGGAGATGCCCGAACCCGTAGTAGGGTAGTAAAATATAAACGTAACAAAAGCCCGAGAAACCGTTTTCGTTTAATTCTAATCAAATGATTTAGTACAATGGATGGAGTTTAAACACTGGTTCATTCTTCCCTCACTGTCTTGTCCCAAATTAATATGTTTTATTATTTTGAGCAAAATTAGATGAACATGATGTAACAATAAGTATGCATTTTTTTTTATGTTTTTTGGTCCGAGTTTATAAATAAAGTAAAAATATTTACTTGTTTTGCCTTTACATATTATTTAAATCCCGTAGGGTGGTCTGTATAATTAGATATACCATGAGATTTTAATTAAGTCATTATTAATTTATTTTTTTGTGTAAAATGAAAATCAGTTTGTTTGAACAAACTCCTAACCTTGTTGCTACAAATCATTGTTCTAGAAAAATTGTTGTAGGCATCAAGACTTGTGTGTCACGTCATGTTAAGCTCATGGCATGCTATGGCCTAAGGCACAATTATCGTAATGAGATATTTGATTTTTCTTTACGTTTTTAATATATAACCTAATTTAACTTGCTTATTACTATTGACTCATTGAGTAACACTATAAAACATACGTTTTTATATATAATATTATATATGTATTAGAAATTTGACGCCAAAGTCACGTCTTGAAAACGCCATTTCATGGTGGCTCCCAAGGCTTGAGGCCAGACCTATCGCTTCACGCCATTTAGACCCTTGTTTCAAATACGGTCATTTCTTTGTGGCAAAATACTAAGAGCATCTCCAACAACTTCTCCAAAATGGTGAAAATTGGAAAAATGGAGATTTTGAGTTATATTTTTGCTTCAATAGATTCTCCAAAACTATCCCCAAAATGGAGAAAGTAGGAGAGAGAAGTTTTTCTCCAAATATGGAGACAACCCTAAAAATGATTACTAGTTGGGAGCACCAATAGAAAACTTGAAAAGTAGATATTTAGAAGAAAGATAATATTTTAATAGATTAATGTAATATTTTAAAATTATAATTAATGTTGGATTCTCCAAAATAAAGAATCTGTTGGAAATTGATGCAATTTTTTTTGAAGATTTTGACTTTTGTTTCTCCATTTTGGAGAAATTTTGGGAAAGTTGTTGGAGATGCTCTAAGAATCAGAATCGTAATAATCAACTCTTAACATGATTTAACCGTTTTCGTGTAATCTTATTTTATTTATATATTTGAAATTGAAAATTTTGCATTATTTCAAGACCAAGAATACCTCCAGTCCTGTGACATTTCCAATACATATACACAGTTCCTGGTCAATTGCATTACTTGCTATGCATTTACCCAGTCATACAAAATATGCTACAACTTTTCTACTATAATTCACTAAAAGCATTTTAAACATTTAACCAATAAGATTTTGATGTCCAAATGATATGAATAATAAAAGCAAAAACTACAATAATCATGCAAAATCAGTCTATGTGCTATCTACATTTTCGTAGAACGGAAAGAAAGAAAGAAAGAAAGACAGCAAGCGCTTCATCCATCTTACTAGATCTATCGACCATGTTACATAACTATCTTATTTACAAACTTCTTCCATCAAATCTCACCTCCAGAGCCACGCATACCGAGTGATTCACTTATTCCCAGTCTGAATCGAAAAACCCAGCATCTCGCATCTCCGAGTAGTAAGCATTATCTAAAAGCAAATCTTCCTCCTGAAAACAAGATAAATGGTAGTCAGTCAAAATGTCAGCTTTAGGCCATGTTTGGCAACCATAAGCTAACTTAATTTTTGAACTTACTGAAAAGGAAAAAAATGTTTTCAATAAGATCTGGGGGCTTTTATCCACTTTTTTCTAATTAAAGTTATGCCATTTCAATTAGTTTTTCAATATCCTTTTATAGGTCATTTTACATTTTCATCTTAGCCTATCAGCTACTTTTTACCAAACATGACTAGCTTATTAGCCAACAGCTAGTTGTTCAGCCAACACCTATTTTATCAGCTAGTTCGTCAAACATAACCTTTAGAAAAGCAAACCTTCAAATACAAAGAAATGCAGGGATGATTACCTGGAAAAAATCTGCCAGGAAAGTTAGATATAGAAAGGGAAGGTAGAGAGTGTGGTAGCAGATGCCTATGAAACTATACAACCTGCATATATAAATTAGAATATAAATTTGGGACCGTCTATTAGACGATCACTTCTGTAAAATGGAACACGAAGCTCGGGCAGCATGTTTGGCGATATATTCGAGGAAAACTAAAAAGAAAAAGAATATAGACGATTTGTGCATGTTTCTATTTTAGATCGTCTCAAAATAAGTGTCCACTTTCAAAATTGTGTTTGCTTTCCAATTTTCTACCCTTAATTATGAGAATTCCTCTATTATTAAGGGTAAAATTGTCATATAGTTGATGAAAAAGTGTAATAATTACACATTTCTAAAACTCTTCGAGACTTTTTCATCGTGGACGTTTATTATGGAACGGAAGGAATATTTCAGAAAGTATTGTTTTTGTTACCAAAGTCCGAATCTGACGCCACTTGCAGCCAGCGCACAAGCGAACAATGCCACTCCATTAACCATAAACATGACCACGGCATAATTATAGAATGCAGGTCTGGCTGCATAAGCAAAAGACGGTGATGGAGTTAACAGATGAAAGGTCGGTTAAGACCAAAAATATGGAAAAATATGATAGTTTGAAAGATTTCACCCACGAGGTAACTTATCTCTCCACTTCGAGTAATGCACAAACAATATATAGCCATAAGTGCATGTCAGCAACAGATCATCGAATGTCCACATGCCCCATTTTCCCCTATGGGTAGTTTCACCATCCATGAAAAGCGGCACATGAAAACCGAACACAAAAATCGCCTGATACCAGAGAAGTTAAATGAAAGTGAGACATCAATAACTTCGCAGTAAAGAAGATATACAGTTCCTTCGATCGTCATAACCACAATGGATCTGCGATAAGATTTTTATTTACAATAAATACAGTAGGATTTACGGTTACATAAACTGTTGAAAAGGTTCTTAGATTGAAAATGGGTTGATTGAACTTGCAAAGCTGAAATAGAAAAGTATAAAACTAAATTGGATTCGGTTGGATGGTACTAACAAAAACATGTGCTAACTCCAATTTCTTGCTCAATAAACCGATCAATTCCCTTTAAATGACCAGATATAGTTATTGTTAACATTGCCGGCAGTGAGCAAAATAAGTGCAGTAACTGGACCAACATAACGCATGTGAACTATGAGAAACTAAGCAGGAACTAGCACGTTACCGAACTCTTTATAAGCTAGCAAATAGATAAATAAAATCCCAGCAGCCAAGTTCTGCTGTATTCTCATAGGTTCACAGTTTAATGTCTCAAAAGAAAGACAACGTTACCGAACTCTTTATAAGCTAGCAAATAGATAAATAAAATCCCAGCAGCCAAGTTCTGCTGTATTCTCATAGGTTCACAGTTTAATGTCTCAAAAGAAAGCTGTGGTCACCCTTTGGTGTTAAAAATAGCTGACCAAATAAGAAGTCAATAAACGTGGTAACCGTCTCAACCCTCAACGTTATCCTTGTTAATTAAAATAAGTTACGAAGGGCTAATGAACCACGTGGACTTGCTGTTGCTATGTGTTATGAACCGGATCGATTGAACAATTGAATTGAAAATCAAATGACAAGGACACTACCAAAAGCTTCAATTAACCAAGGAAAACAAAGAACAAACTAGCATTCGAGAGGCTAGGACTCTCCCAAATAGAACTTACTAATTTCTGCCTACACTACTCCTCTCCACACCCCTATTTATACTAAATTTATTGAAAGCAACTACCCCAAATACCCTTTCTTACCCCTTCTAGAATAACCACTATGGATGGGTTTGGGCCTAAGGTGGGTACATAACACTATGTAGGAAAATGGGTGTAGAAAGATCGCCCATATAGCCAAATGTGGCGAGTAGTCCTGCTTAAGTCAAAGAATTTGTAGGTTGGTGATTGCTGGATGGAACAGTGCTATTCACAGCTTATAAAATCACCCTCCCTGCACAAATTTTATCTACTCCCTTTGTCCCAAAGTTAAGTGTCCACATTTCTATTTTACCAATTCTACCTTTAATTATGAGATGGATTACATCCTTTATCATCAAGAGTAAAATTGTCATCTAGTAAATTAAAAAGTGTAATAATTACACATTTCTAAAACTGTGTGCCTTTTTCATTGTGGAACATTTATTTTGAGACAGGAGTATATTGGCAAAAGCTGAAAAAAGGAATATTGAAACTAGATACCAAAGCCATGTGGTGGGACATCAAGGGAGGGGACAAGGCATCTACAGGCCATACTCATATCTATGGAAAGTATTCTAAGATCTAACAGGAATAAACCTAACAGCCACTGGTAATCCTTTGGCAAAATCCTTTAATCAAGGTCAAAGCATTCGATCATATCATGAACCTACTCTTCCCTGGTGCCCTCAAAGAAGCATTAGTGATTTTTCGTGACATAGTTAAAGTGATGCTAATAAGTTTGTTAAAGCATCAGGTGCATGAGACATGCATCTTTTTTTACATAAAAGTTCATGTTTTCAGCAGTGGGACAATAAAAAGCATCCATACATGCCAAATAACAGGATATTTAATGATTTCATAGTTATTTACAATCAAACATAACAATGCAGGCACAAGCTGTATTTTTACGATTATAACAGGCAAAACAGGGAAGGTATTACCTTGAGCAGTATATCAGCACCAACAATCAGCCCTGAAACCATGAAAGTATGAGCTAATGTTTCCAACCCACTTGCATAGTTTTCCTGGAGCAAGAAGGCGACCAAGCTGATCTCTAGACATAGTGTTCCAGATTCTGTCAGCAATGACAATAAATTCCAAGAAACCTCCTTCCCAGGAATGCACTGCCATGCCTGTATAACCACAAATCTGAGAGTCAATAGCAATCAAAGCAGAGCTGGAAACTTCTTGAAGACCAGAAATATGCACGCCACATTTAACTTTATAGCATCCAAATGTATATGCTTAGAGAACAGTTTGAGATATATATTGTTGTTAAGCATATGGAATGAAAATATGCACAGAGTAGTAGGAACAGATCAAAATTTAAATCATCCAAATTATTAGCAATAGCACTCCCCATCAGTTGCATACCTAACAAAACTGGAAACTTGGTTTTCGAAAATAATGGAACCAACCATGAACAGGTTTGCTTATTGTTGGGTTGGACAACATCCATGAGGCTACTTGATAAGTATCCACCATTCACAGTCAAACCATAGATCATATGTCAATATAAGACAGTTTAAATGTGATAATCTCAGGTAGCCCACACAAGACAAGTTCAACGTTAAAGCATTCAAAGTTAAGCTATGAAGCAATTGTCAAAAACCAAAAATCTGACACTTGAATAAAGTTAAATCATTCATAGTAAAACGCCCAAACCTAATACTTCACTGAAAAACTTGGCTCATGTTACTGTGTTGTTTCAATAAAAGCCACATTTGATATAGTGAAATGTGAAACGTGAAATGCTAACTGCTATATGACGTGCAAACAACGGAAATATGAAAGGTTATAATCCAGCTTTTATTCTTCTAAAGTGAAGTGCTAATTGCCAGGCATGTAGAACTAGTTTTTTTCTCTAATTAAAAAATAATAACAGAAAATGAAAGATTAAATTCATAATAATAAACTAATAAATACAATGATTTTGCAACTACAAATGAAATTCGAGACAAGATTTGTGATTTTAAGGCCTCTGGGATTCCACAAGTAGCAATAAACACTCAACTCAATAACAGAAGATCGAAGAAACTGCCAAAATGGAATGGTTCGTGATGGATTGATGAAGAAAGCAAGAGATATTGCAAAAGATTATAAAGATTGGATGGAGAAATCAAGTAAAAGTGAAAGAAATCAAGATTCAATCGGAAGAGAAAGCTTCCCTAACCTAAGAGGCTACGTTAGTGTCTCACTGAATTGAGACTCAAACATAAAAACCTAGACAACGTGAACGAGTGAGGTGACGCCAATTGACCAAAAAATTATAAGCCAGTTATGTTCATTCAAACCATTTTTTGCACACAGCCACACACTACCCTTTATTTCATGGTTTGTAATTAAGGCCGATCGATAGAGTTCAGACTGGTAAAATTGCAAACACTAGGTACTAAAATGGCATGGGCCTCGCCTTCCAATAGTAGAAATTCACTGTTTGACATTGAGGGGTTGTACCTCAAATAAGAACACATTAAAAATCATTTTGGACTTCTCTTATCATCTAATCATTATGTGTCATTTGATTTCAAGAAAACAACACTTGATGTTTATTTTTACCTGATTTCTCTCCAAAATTAATATCTATGCATGTTCATCTTAATGATGGGATATAAGTACAAGTTGAACACATGTTGAGGCGTTGAGAATAAGATAGTAAATAGTAACAACAACAGTAGATGATGATTGGAAATAATTTTTACACAAAAGATATCCAAATTAGGTAACAATACTCCCTCCATCCAAAAAATATACAGTACTTCTTATTTTGGGTTGTTCTCAAAGAAATGCAACATTTCCCTTTTTGATAAGATTCCCTTTGATATATACTTATTTGCAAATCAACAAGCATGCAGTATATTGGTGAGATTGATTGCTGTGTCCACAAGGTTTTTTCAATTTTGTGATGCTAAAGGGTATTCTAGGTGTTTGATCCTTGGTCAAAGACTTTTACTAAACAATATGGCTAATGAACCGTTGCATTTTTGAGGACGACAGCAGTAACAGAAGATATACATGAAAGCAAGGTTTTAAAAACAGAATCGGGCCTCGAGGCGTTTTCCCTTGGCAAGGCGAGGCATAAACCTCGAGGCGTAAGCACCATTACTAAGGGGAAGACTTAAATTACATAAATCCACCATTATTTCCGTAATCACCAACATTTTTACTCTTATTCCTTAGGCTAAGTAACTCAATCAAAGAACTAAATAAAACAAATACAAACGTAATTAAATATAATAATATATTAATAGCAAAATCACAAAAGTTTAATCAGAAACTTAATAAACAACATAAAACAAATACAAACTTTATTAAATATAATAATGTACTATATATTAATATATGAACGAAAATAATTTAACTAGGGACGTAAATTAGAAACCTAGGGTTGCTGCTGTGAGAATCGTGAAGAAAGGAGAACATTGAGAATCGTGAGGCGGTGAGAGAAGAGATAATAAGTGGGTGATGGAGAAGGATTGCTACCATGAGAGAGACAGAGTGCGATGGCCATTGAGAAAGAGAGAGAGAGGAGAGAAAATAAATGTCATGAAGGCTGAAATACCATTTAAAAAATCGACCACCTCAACCGCTACCCGCGCCTCACCCAGCTGAGACGTATGTCTCATTGAAGGCCTGAGAGGCGTAGCCTCATACTCATTTTTGAACCGCCTCGCCTTGGCGCACGCCTCTTCCGATTTTTAGAACCATGCATGAAAGTACCTTTTTAGTAGCTTTAGTTCCAACTCAGGTGGTACTGGTGCTAGAAGTACTTGGAATAAAGAAATTTCACAAAAAAAGGACTTTTTTTTGGATAAAGAAAGAGGACACTTTCTGTGCACCAAAATGGTTAACAAGGTAGTCACTCTCACTCAGGCAGATGCACAAGTACAGGAGGGATCTCCAGAAAACTGCTAATAGTGCCAAGCATTTAAAGGTCACATTCAGTGCTTGAAATAATAATATTACAGGAAAAAATGCTCAAACTAGATGGAAGGGCTAGGAGCCTGATGTGCAGCAAGAGTTTCAACTGAATGTGACAAGGTGTTTTATTAGGAACTTCCATCTCTGTCTTTAAAAAAAAAAAAGCATTGAGCAGAGCTACGCAGTTGAGTTACCTTCTAGTGCTTAATTGCTTAAGCAGAGGCATAAACAGTTCAATGGAATATATAAACATAATTATCATAAGATTACAAAAACATTTAAGAGCTAAAGTTTTCATTCGAACCTATTCTCTATACAATTGTTTTCTAAATAACTAGTTCCTTTTTTCTCCATTGATACAATTACTGGTTAAGGATTGAAAAGAACCCCCTCACTTTAAGACAAGTTAATTAATCCCCATTAGATTTTTTATGAACACTTAAAATTCAACCAAGTAATTTTCTGAACCCCGTTAGGCTTCCCGATTTCAATGCCACTAAGCTCAACTACATTGATCAATCAAAACACCTTTGCCAAAAGAAAAACTAAAAGGAAATCTTATACATCAACCACAGCATACCAGCATCAATATCAAAAACCAAAAGTTACCTGAAGAGAGCACCAAGCGAGATTGAGGATAGCAGAGAACCAAAGAAGAACATAATAAGCAATCATAACATGCGAACGACGATGACTGAGTTTCTTGATGTTCTTTTTGAGATGAAACCCTAAGTACACTACAAACAATGCAGCCGGGATCGATAGAGCGGCGGTGTATAATACTCCATGGCAATTGCTTTGATTGTAATACGAATTTGACGGTGGTGATGATGATGATTCATGGTAGTGAACGTCGGTTATGGCGGGAACGCTTGGAATCGGAGGGAAGGTATGATGATTACCCCCCATATTTTCGTTAGAAAAAGGGGAATTTGGTTATTGGAGACATGGATCAAATTCAAATATCACAAGTATGTGAATTTGATTGAAGAAATCAGAAACCCTAATTTGGGAGTTGTAGATCGAGGAGGAGGAGCTTGTGGTTTTTGGGAAAACGGAGGAACTTTGGAATTATACAACGGCTGACACCAGATCCAAACGACGTCGTTTACCGGATCAGGGTGGAGGTCGTTATAAGAGCATATCGGTGCTTGTGGTTTGTTGTTTATAACTATTTTGGTCCCGATTTTAAAAGTTGTGTTTTTGTCATTGTGGTTTGTAATTCCTTTCCTTTTTCGTCCCTTAAACTAATATTCTTAAAGACTAAAAGCGAAAGGAGTTACAAACTACAATGACCAAAAAAATAATTTTTAAAGATTAGATACAAAAATAGTTATAAACTACAAACCAGTTATTGTTTACTATCAAGTTTGGTCCTTCTTTTAAAATAATTACAAATTTGGTTATTGTAATTATTATTTTATTTCACTTTTAGTCCCTTTGACTAACTCTAGTTTGTTAAAGGAAAAACGAAACAGAATAACAACATAATAGAGAGACAATGAAATCTGTAATTCTCATTAATCATAAGCCCTTTAAATAGGGAGAAGTTTACAAAGAAAATGAAACATTCATTATGGTAACTTCTAATACTAGGAAAATATTACATCAATCATTTTCTTTTGATGATGGCACATAATCCTACAACACTCCCCCTTGTGCCGAGTCAAATGAGTGATGGTGCACAATTGTTGTCTCGTTAAAACCTTACGCCAAAATAAAAACCCAGTGGGATAAAAAAATAGGACGAAGGAAATAGTACAACGCACCAGTTTCTTAGCAATATATAGACTTTTCCTTCAGTCTAGTTTTATCTTAGATTCATACATTAATCATGAGAGTTAGGAAAGCATGATGGTATATAAACAGTTGTCTCACTAAAACCTTACACCAAGGAACAAAATCCAATGGGAAAAATAAAACCTTGGTTGAAGGAAATAGCACAACATACCAATATCACAAATATAGTAGACTCCCCCTTTTGTCTACTACTCCCCCTGATTCGTGCATTAATCAAGGGAGTTTGGAAAACATTTTCATTTACTTTCTACATATTTCCCAATATATGGTTTTAGGTAATGACTTGGTAAAATATGTCACATTCTTTTGACACCTTACTTGATTCATATGAATCTAAAGGAAAGTCTTTTATTGTTGATTGCATATAAATTTAAGCAGAATATGCTTTGTTTTATCACCCTTGGTGTATCTTTATGTACATTTCTTCGATACATGATGCATTATTTTCATATATGCGTAGGATATTGGTTGAACCCAAAATTATTAGCTCCTCTAATATATGTAATGATAGTCCTTAATCATATACATTCTTTAATTATCTCATGGACAATAATATTCTTGGAATAGTTCAAGGAGGTAGTTACAAGGGTTTGTTTAGCTTACTTTCAAGCAATATGGGTGTTTACTATGGTAATTCCTTATCCAGTTTGAGAACAACCTTTTTATGAGTCAGACATATACCTAATATCAACAAACATATACCAAGACATTGTTTGGTGTTTTTCTATAAGAGCTGGTACTTTTGCTGCTTACATTCTAAGTAGGTATTGAAGTTCCATTATCAATCTCGTTTTTATTTCTATAGGGAAAGTATAAACCCGTGTCAATGGTTCAAAAGATTAATTTGATATCTTCCAATGAGTTTGCGTTGGCGCTGAGCTAAATCTAGCTAACAAGTTCATTGAGAAATACAATATACGGTCAAGTGTATTGTGTTAAGTACAATAATGCGCATATTGTACTTAGATAGGGAATTCCAACTCCCAACATATTTCGTCATCATCCTTTTGACGAAATGGATCTTTCCTTATATCCGACACTTCGACCGATCATGGGAGTGTTAACCGGATGCGCTTTGTCCATATTAAATTGTCTGATTATTTTATGGACATATGCGATCGATGAATTAATATTTCACAAACTCGGTGTCCTAGCTCAAATATCTAGACAAAACCAATTTTCCCAAGATCTTTCCTCTCAAAATCAGATTTCAAGTAGCTTGTGGTTCCTCTTATTTCATCAAGAGTGCCTATTATGTTCATAACATTGACATATAGAGCTACTTTGAAAATTTGGAATTTGTTTTCCTTAATAAATACGCAAGGGAACAGTTCATAGTTCTTATATATCCTTTCCCAATCATGGATCCCATTAATTCTTATATATCCTTTATAGATTAGATTGTTTTAATCTATAAATTGGGTGTTTCAATTTTATTGCAAACGCATTTCGTGGTTTAGAGTTACTTGATTTTGGTAATGTAATATCATCAAGCACTTTTATATATCTCTAAATCTAGATCCCCGTAGAAATATGTGGTAGCCACATTTATGAGCTGCATTTCCAGTACTTCGAAAACTACTAGGCTAACAAATTATTCGGATGTCATAACATACATCATGAGAGAGTAAAGTCTACTTGTGGTTAATCCAGGGCGTTGTGAGAAACCTTGCGCCAAAGGAGAGCCTTACATATTAGGACTTCATTATTCTCGTTACGCTTTCTGACAAATACTCAGTTATGTCCTACGGGCTTTACACTTGGTAGGTTAGCACTACCTTACCAAATACCCGATTCTTTGTCAAAGAATATAATTCTTTCTGGATTGTTTCTTTACATTTAGGCCATTATGCTCTTTATTGATATTATTCAACTGAGTCTGGTTCGATGTCGTCGTGCTCGATCATCTTATGAGCCATCGTATATGCGAATAAATCATCAATGATTATATATGATATGTCCATCGACTCATATGTACTCTCATATTTCATTTGAGATTAATATTCATCTCTAGAATCAATATTAACTTCGGAGCGTCCTCCAGTGACGATTCATGGACATAATTATAATTAGAGACAATTTCATAAGAGTTTTGTGTATTGATGATAAATGGATGTGCCTAACTATTCTCTTCCTTTAGAATAGTATCCATCGAACCAAGTAGCTTCCACCACTTCCATTTGGTAGCTACGACCTCAACCACACCTCCACTATGTGTGATTACAACGCACTTTCCAATGGCGTTGTGCCCTTGTTTGGGGACTTTAACCTTGTCAGTATATTTGCAGCTCGTATATGTGATCTTGTCACTTCTAGAATAACATTAAACGTATCAGGTATCGAGTCTGATTCGTTTGACTTCAACTTTACATTATGAAGTTTAGGGATCAACATGAGACAGAGTAGGAATACTCAATGACACTTCCTGTCGTTCCTATGGAAAATCCTTTCTACTATCTCCCCCTAACGACGGGAAGACTGTCTCATTAAAGTGACAACCCGCAAATCTGGCGGTAAAGAGATCACTAGTCAAGGATTCTAATTAGCGGATAAAAGTTGGGAATTCATATCCAACATATATCGAATCGTCTTTAAGGACCCATTTTGATGCGCTGTGGGGGCGCAATTGGCACATATACTACACAACCAAACATGAGTAAATGTAAAATATCAAGCTTATATCCAGTTACCAACTGGTACGCATGAGGTTGGTTAGCTAATAGTGGGTCTAAAAACGAAAAGAAAAAAAAACTGCATATAATAATTGCATAACCCCAGGTAGATGTGGGTAAATTGGTGCGCATTACTAATACCCAAGATGTCATCATATTCTTTTGATAACAACTTCTATGAGACCATTTTATATATACACTTGGGGTATAGGAAACTTTACATTGATCCTAATATATATGCAATTAACATCAAATCCTCATGATGTAAATTCTCCAACATTCCAACTCATGTAGACTTGATAAGATAATCAGGGTGGTGAGCCCTTAAACGTATAGCTAGTGTTAGGAGTGCAGTATTTCATGTGGACAATAATACGACATGCATTCATCGTGTCGAAACCAGAACCATAAAGTACTTTAATGGCCCGCATTCTGGATGTTTATGTCCATAAATATCACCTTGTATTCGTTGTAACAATGGAATATTTTTGTATTATGTCCTTAGTTTTAGGATGACCTCATTCCTATCTTGGCTAAGGATTAGGGTATATACAAAAGTTTTAGGTATTCGAGAGGACATATTATGATGACAATGTTGTTTCTTATGCTGCAGAAGTCAACATTTACAATTTGCCTCATTCCGCCTTTCACTCGAAAGAGAATGTGTCTATGTGTATTTTGCAATACACGAATCACTATGTCATAACCATGGTGTCCTACATGGTCATGTCGAAACATATATGTGTCATTTCCCCCAAAGTTCTTTATTGGTGACAAAATATGTTTCGATGACCCAATAATCTACTAGTTTGACACATTAGTTTCCATGATATGTTTACTTTCATATTCATTAGAACTTATGTATATATGCTCATTTCCATTTTCATTTGATACAAATATCTTTACAAGGTTCCTGTTAATATTGTACCAACAAGAAAGTGACAACTCATCGTCTAAGTAATATGTATTTACTATCATTTTAGATTGTGTGGAATATTCTACAAAAACTAAAGTTCTCCTCGATACATTCCTATATGGAACGGAGAATATTAATAGTTTTGTTATTTATTTAGATGTATTTCTTTACATTTAAGATGGTTGCATATTCGATTTTACTTTAGCAAAGAAATTAATTTTGATACTTAAAATTAATTTCAAATAAACATATGCTTAATCAATGTTAAATATTAAATTAATATGTTATAGTTCATTTTCAACGTGTTTCCTTTTTGACAAGAGAACTCTTTAGTGCATTTCTTATTTGATTGTCCATTATCACATGGGGCAGTAGTTGTATCTCTACTCCAGATGTTGAAAAATCATTCCCGACTCTTACCAAGACCCTGACCCCGTTCTAGGGTTCCGTCCACGTAGTGGATAAATGTCACATGTGTGAAATTGTTTTAACTCTTTGTTCTTTGGAGTTATTTCCACCTTTAATGCTTTCATTATTGTTCTCGAGAATTTTCTTTTTCTCGACATATGTGGTGTTGTTATTCGAAAGAACTTTGTTATGTCTCTCAACCACTTGCAGTAGGTTGATGAGTTTGTCTAAAGGTTATTTTCAAACTTATATTAGTTCATTAATATTTTTGATATATGAAAGGTGAAAATAATGTTAAGAATCATGTCATCTTCTGTGAGTTCATTGCCACAGAGATTGAGACGCGTTTTGGATATAACATTTCATTGTTGAAATCAATTAACTTTTTGTAATCGAGTAAGTGAATTTCATTCCACTGTACGATTAGTTCGGGAAGTACATATTCATGAATACACCCGATTCTCCTTTTCGGGACATCCCACAGTTATTTGGGGGTTTCTAATAAATGTATTCCTATGAAAGTTAGGATCTATATGTCGTCTCAAAGCATGAGGGTATTTGCTTGTACCTTTTCAAGGGGTTGGTTTTAGAGTCAATTGAGGAGTTGATGGACTTTAGGTATTTTCTTATACTTTTTTAAAATGAGGTTTATATACTCATTTATGATATTCAGATTCTTTTGAGTTTACGACGTTGATTTTGGGATGAGTTGTTTCAACCATTTATATATATAAAGGATAATATATGATTTTCTTTTTGATAAGAAAAAGGATTATGGTTATGAAGTTTCATTATCATAACAATATTGGATTTTTGTATGTTTATATTTTGTTGATAATATTTCATCAATATTTCAATTTGTGAAAAGAAATCACTCAATCTATTGGATTTCCAGGTAGTAGGGGAATCACATGGATTTCTAAAGTCCCTACAAACCTTAGGGCTGTTTACACCCATTTGACAAAACCCAGTTGATATCTTGTGATTTATTTAATTTAAATATAACATTGTTAATTATAGAGCATTTGACATGAGACCAAAAAATGACATGAGATTGACATATTAGGCCAATTTCAATGTTTTAATACCTTAATGGTATTTTGAGAGATTCTGTTATGAGACAATAAATATTGGTTTTGACATAAAGTCGATATCAAACTTTTAACATATTAATAATATTTTTGGAACTTTTGGAAAAGACCAAAATATATGAAGGTTGGAAGTGTAACTTCTAAAAACTCAATTATATGATCGGAATTATAAGTATGAACTTATAATTAAGGTATTCATTGAATATATTGTGCGAGAGATCAAATTCAAATGAAATTAAGATCATATTGGTATTTTAGGAGATTTTGGCAAGAAACCAAAATAATATTACGATTTATGATCAAGACAAACATACTTATGTATTTAAGAACGACTTAACATCATACATTCTAAGATTTTAATAGCTTGGGCAGAAGAGCAAAACAATACAATATAGGGGTGGAAGTGTAACTTCCAATTAATTATGATTTATGACTAAGCAGATAAATAAATAAAATAAAATTAAACATTTGAATAAACTTAAACATCTAAAATAATTTATGGCAGTGAGCCTAAATAAATAATGCAATATTCGCCAAAATAATTTTAATCAATCAAATTAACCAACAAAGTAAATATAATGTGTATGCTATTGAGGAGATCTAATCATTTTAAAACATACCCATATTATAGTATTATTTGTTATGGAAAAAAAATCAGTTTAATAAAAAGAATAAACTATAAACTCGTTATCAATTAAGAAATAAATTTATAACAAAGATATCATTATTATTTATATTAAAAGGTAGATTTACAAGAAAAATATAAAATGATTACTCATACATATAATTAGATTTTTTTTTACGAATAATGAAATATGCAATTAATAAACATAATGTTAAATAAAAATAAATTAATCCATCAATACAAATTACTCGTAAAACAAACATATTAAAGGCTAGGTTTTATTTATTTATTTATTTTAGCAGTAATAAAGAAATATCATATTAACCAATCTATCTATCAATAAGTGATAAAGAAGAAAAGCGAAAATTGCTCATAACAATTTAGTATTCTCCAAAAAATCGTATATATATATATATATATATATATATATGAATAATTCCAAGTATTTTGTTTTAAATTGAATGCATCATGATATCACATATTATGCAATTTTTATAAGCATAAAAAAAACAATATATGAATTAGAATTTCATGAGATTGACAAATCATAAATTTACGTCTATAACATAAAGTACAGTAGAAAGATAATATAGTTTAAACATATAGAGAAAAACCATATTCTTAAAAATTATCATATTTGTTCATAGCATAAAACACGATATGCAGAAGTTTTAAAACTTAGACATATAAAATTTACCTTAAATGCCGAATTTTAGCTTGATTTCGTGATTACTTTGTTGTAAGGAGCGTACGTGCTGATAACGTGTTAAAGGAAAAACGAAACAGAATAACAACATAATAGAGAGACAATGAAATCTGTAATTCTCATTAATCATAAGCCCTTTAAATATGGAGAAGTTTACAAAGAAAAAGAAACATTAATTATGATAATTTCTAATATTAGGAAAATATTACATCAATCATTTCATTTTGATGATGACACATAATCCTACAACATAGTTAAACTTTTTTTTGTTTTTTCCTTATTTTGTTTTATTAGATCAAAGAGTAAATTACAATTTTAGTCCCTATAGTTTGTTTTTTTTTTACATTTTTGTTTCCTACCATTTCATTTTTCATTTTAATCTCTTATTAAATTTAATTATTTAATGATAGTTTTAATTAGAAATACATTAAAAATACGTATTTTATTTTGTAAGTTACACCTTTAAAAAAGTTTTGTCGCTACCTTTAAAAGGAGTTAAGTATTGAATGTTTTTAAATTTTTATGCAATTTATCCGATATATATTTGCAAAACCGTTTATGCTAATCCGGAAAAAAACATTTTATATTTTAAATCGGGTATCGTTTTTCTTATTTATGTAAGTCACAATTGAAATTTATCTATGTATATTAATTAAAATGTATCGTTTTCAAATATTTCATTTAATTACATGCTTTTAAATTGGGTAACAAATAAAAAAAACTTTATAATATTTAAAAACATTTAGTTAGAAGAAATATTTGAAAACGGTCAATTTTTCTATTAATAGACATAGATAAGGCCCTGGAGATGTAGTGAAATCTCTTATCTATCCAGTTTCGAATCTAAACGTACACAACAATTGTGGCCACTGAGGTTCAATCAGGATTGATATCTTACAGTCATAATTTGCCAAGGGATTAGTCTAGGCATAGCCTAAGATGCCCTTCCAAAAAAAAATCGATTTTCATCCTATATAAATAAGAAAAAAAAACGATACACTTTTTAACCCAACTTAAAGTATAAAATGTTTTTCTTGATTAGTACAAACGGATTTACAAATATATATCATATAAATTGCATATAAATTAAAAAAATTCAATACATAACTCATTTTAAAGGTAGCGACAAAACTTTTTAAGAGTGTAATTTACAAAATAAAATATGTATTTTTAATGTATTTTTAGTTAAAATTATCATTAAATAATTAAATTTAGTAATATGTATAAAATGAATAATGAAATGGTAGGAAACACAAAATGAAAAAAAAGACAAACCATAAGGACTAAAATCGTTATAAAACTTATGTATTTGGAAGTTTTATAAAAGTTTAAATTGACATATTATTTTAAAACCTTGAACTCATTAAGCCCATAGATTTAAAACCCTGTCGTGGAAGGAGTTGTAATTAAAGGACTAGAGAAGTCCTTGAGTGATGAAGCGTTGGATGATCCTATTTGTAGTCTATCTTGAGTTGGGTTTCAGTTTTTGAATCGGTTCACGTTTGAATAGTTGAGGAAATAGATTCATGCCTTCCCCGTCATCTTAGGAGTGACCGCTATGCTTCGGTAGACCTGTGGGAAATGTCTTGAGTGATTATCGGCATCTGGTTGGGTTTGATTTAATGAATTACTTGTCGGTTAGACATCATAGTGTATGATTGATGATGTACTGTCTTAGTGGGTTCCGTGATTTAAGTAATTATGGTGGTCCGTTTGTTGAGAATGTAAGATCGGGAATCTTAGTGCCCTGTTAGGTGTCAACTTTAGCGCGACGATACTTCTGAGATGAAATATTGGACGGGATGTCCACGTTTTCGATATCACCATTTTGGCTTTAGGCGCCAACTTGTCTTCTGAAGGTCATTGAATCTTGGAATGTTCGAAAGGATCCCCGTTAGGTCATGAGAATGTTGACCCCTCTGATGTGGAATTTAAAAGAAGGTTAGATGTTGCCGATTGAGTATTGATGAGTTTAAGTGTTTCCCATGGAAGTAAAGATTTTATTAAGGGAATGTGCTGGGGTTGAGAACAGATCAGGGTGAGTGATAGCCAGATCGGCATTAACCAACTACCTAAAGAGCATATTGGTACGCCTCGGAGGGACGACGTTGTCAATATCAAGAACTGATCATTAAGAATTTTGGGTCTTTATGGCCGACAGAAAATGAGGACCTTAATATTGGACCATCCTCCTCGTATATCAAGGTTTGAATGAATTATGTGAACTCCGTGTTTTGGTAATTAAAGTCTGTCTATTTATGGTCGTGTGAGTATTGGACCTAGTGTCTATGTTTTCGGACGTACGGTATTCATGGTTTTGATGATGGTTCATGTTTCGAGTTAGTTCAAGTTGCATCAATTTATAAAGCACGTTTTAAATGAGGTGTTCATCTTTGAAAGTGCATGAATTTGGAAAAGATTCGTTTCCACGTTTTAAAGGACACAAATTGTCCGGTCATGGTTTCAAATGGGGTTAATTCTTCTAAAGATATATTTATTCATGTAAAACTCTTGGACTCACTAGGCGTTAGCCTAACCTTTTTATTTGTCGGCATGTGCATCAGGTACCAGTTGGGGGTTTGGTTCTAGCAACTATGAAGAGTTGAACCTTAGCTTTGTGCAAATGTAAGTAGTTGGTGAAGTCTTCCGCAGTTTGGAGATAGTGACTTTATCGGGTTTTAGTAGCACCCGTTTTCATTATAGTCTGTATGTATGGAATAGAATGTGTGTATCGAGGTTAGATCTTAAATTATGTTTGTAGATGAATGAAATGTCGATGTATTTACAAAATTTAAATTTGTTGCTATTTCCAGATTTGAGGGTGTTACAAGTTGGTATCAGAGCTTAAGTTTGAGAGAATTAGGTATTGATCGTAGGATGCCTAGACTTAAACTAGCGTTTTTATGAGTGATTACAAGCAAAGTTGCACATTAGGTACCTTAAGGTAAGATATTCTAGAGTTGACCGAGTGGCTAGAAACGGGAAACTTGTCGAGGGTCGCAAGGATGAGCATGTGCGGTACGTTCATAATGGCACCTGGCCAGTGTTATGGTGAACTTACATGCTACATGTGTATACTTGAATTACCTTGGTATGATTACCGTTGGGGGTAGTGAGAAAGTTTCTAAGCGAGTAATCTAAGGAAGGGTTGATGTTTATAGCAATGTCACCTTGGAGTGATAGTTAAGACATAACGAATGCTGGAAGTTGACCATTGTGGGTCAGGAAAATTGGTTGGAGTAGAACCTTAAGCTTATGGAATTGATGTTATTCGAGGAGAATTTATAAGGTGAACCGATGAAATATTCGAGTATTGCTTTAAGATGTTGAGCATTCGGATGACAATAGCATAAAACTGAGGAGCGTGATTTTGGGATGCCAGTGCCGACCAATTTTATGCACGAAATTCAATTCTAAAAATAAATTGCATCGGTTATTTCTCATATTTCCTGCATCATAAAGTGAGTTATGTTATGGAATATTTGAAAGGTATTTGCCACACGCCGAATTTTAGACCGTGAGTTTAAACATGAATGAAAAGTAGTTACCATCTGTCATCAATAGGGGTGTAAATGAGACGAGACAACTCGCGAGCTACTCGAGATCGACTCGGTCAAAACTCGGTCAACACTCGACTCGAATAGGCTCGACTCAAACTCGAGCTCGACTCGATATTCTAACGAGTTGATTCGAGAAACCTCATACTCGACTCGATAAGCTCGTGAGATACTCGATATATAAGCAAAATAATAATAATAAATAGTAATATTATTTTAATTTAATTGATGATGATGATGATAATAATAATAATAATAGTAATAATAATAATAATAATAATAATAAAAACAAACTCAAGTTTTTTTTAAATGGAAAATGATAGTGTAAAAGATATAAGGTGTGTCTCTAATTCATCCCACATTGGTGGAATATAGAACCAAAATCTTAGAACTCCACTATATATTGACCTTTCCCTTCCTTGCTTTTACATTCTTTGTTTTTGCTAAATGGCTTGAGCCTATGTGCTTGTTTTAATAGGAGTACCCTTTAAAAGTGGGTTCACCTTGAGTTCTTTTAAACTATTTGTTCACCTTGAGTTCTTTTAACGAGTTCGAGCTTTATCTGAGTTCGAGCTTGATTCGAGTTTTCGAGCTCGAGTTCGAGCTTGATTCGAGTTTTCGAGCTTAAGTTCGAGTTACGATTTGAGCTTGAAACGAGCTTGAGTTTGAGTTCGAGTTTGGAAATTGGTTATCGAGTTCGAGTCGAGTTTGTATTTTCACTACTCGCGAGTTTTCGAGTCGAGTTCGAGCTTGATAATCGAGTTTCGAGTTCGAGTCGAGTATAATGATACTCGAAATTGACTCGCATCATTTACACCCCTAGTCATCAAAAATATTTTCATCCCCGTTTCAATTTAACCTCATTTTCGGATATTATAAGATCCGTGTTTTAATGTCAATTGGGATAGTGGGCAAGTAACTGTGGAATTTTTAGCCTTGACATTGGATCTCCTCCACGTATGTCCGGGTTTTAAAGGAAGAGTTGCCCCGCTGTTCTTGAGTCGGATTTTTTTGGAAAAATTTTAGTCTGCATGTGTCGTGTTTGATTTTTCGGGGTGTGGTTTCGCAACCTTTTTTGGGCTCGTGATTGTATTTTGAGATACGTGGGTTTTAATTTTATTGAGCGTAAATTTACGAACTTGTTGGACGTCGTGTCTCATTAAAAAAATTTGTTGAAAATGATCGCTTTATCTTACGAGATTTTGCGTCGCTTAAATAAATTCTGGGAGCATGTACATGTGCATTGGCGTGCGTTAATTGACGAGTTTTGTTAATGGATGTCATCTCACATGTCATTTTGGGAAAGTTTCATTATTGTGAGAGTTGTCTTTGGGCTATATATGAAAGTCAATCGTTATGTACTATTTGCATTTGAGTTAAACCATACTGTTGGTGTGAGTAAGCATATAAAGGATTTATGTTATTTCAGTTATCGATTTTACTGTTAGAAATTTTCCGCATGCATTAAACGAGTTAGCGGTATCCGAGTCGTTGTAATTATTATTTTGGTCAAGTGTGTTTTATCTTTGCGGCACGTCGTTTTAAATTCGAATTGAAATTTATTTACATTCCCATTATATACCGAGTTTTGGGGAAATAAACTGGTGCATATGAAACTTGTTGAGAATTCTATGCCGCAACATTTTTGGTTAAAGAAGAAAACTTTAAAGTTAAAATTGTGAAGTTCTCTTTTGGGATTGTACAAATATTTATCGCACATGTTGGGATGCAAGAATTTATTTTCATGTTGTTACACACCTTTTGTTACCGTTTTATTTACGTAAATATTGATCAAATGAGTTTGGGAAATGGTTTTATATGCGTAGTGTTGGTAACTAGTTTTGAAACCTAACGGCTGAATGATAGTGTATTTTCACTGTACGGTTAATCGTTATAAAACTTATGTATTTGGAAGTTTTATAAAAGTTTAAATTGACATATTATTTTAAAACCTTGAACTCATTAAGCCCATAGATTTAAAACCATGTCGTGGAAGGAGTTGTAATTAAAGGACTAGAGAAGTCCTTGAGTGATGAAGCGTTGGATGATCCTATTTGTAGTCTATCTTGAGTTGGGTTTCAGTTTTTGAATCGGTTCATGTTTGAATAGTTGAGGAAATAGATTCATGCCTTCCCCGTCATCTTAGGAGTGACCACTATGCTTCGGTAGACCTGTGGGAAATGTCTTGAGTGATTATCGGCATCTGGTTGGGTTTGATTTAATGAATTACTTGTCGGTTGGACATCATAGTGTATGATTGATGATGTACTGTCTTAGTGGGTTCCGTGATTTAAGTAATTATGGTGGTCCGTTTGTTGAGAATGTAAGATCGGGAATCTTAGTGCCCTGTTAGGTGTCAACTTTAGCGCGACGATACTTCTGAGATGAAATATTGGGCGGGATGTCTACGTTTTCGATATCACCATTTTGGCTTTAGGCGCCAACTTGTCTTCTGAAGGTCATTGAATCTTGGAATGTTCGAAAGTATCCCCGTTAGGTCATGAGAATGTTGACCCCTCTGATGTGGAATTTAAAAGAAGGCTAGATGTTGACGATTGAGTATCGATGGGTTTAAGTGTTTCCCGTGGAAGTAAAGATTTTATTAAGGGAATGTGTTGGGGTTGAGAACTGATCAGGGTGAGTGATAGCCAGATCGACATTAACCAGCTACCTAAAGAGCGTATTGGTACGCCTCGGAGGGACGACGTTGTCAATATCAAGAACTGATCATTAAGAATTTTGGGACTTCTTTGAAGGTTGATGTCGAACTTTGGTTTGGGTTCAGAAGAATGTTAAGCTAAAGTGGGTTAACCGGTGTGAAGTTGGGGTTACAAACTACTCTTGAGGTGGTAACCGTCACTCAAGGTTGGGAGACAACCGCAGTCTCATGGTTAGAGGTCACGTTAGTAAGATAATTATTCATTCGGATATAAGTGTGATGTGCCCAAGGGGACATTTATTGTGAGGACCAGCATAAGGCTATGGTGGTACTTTTGGCAAGCTGTATAGAGACGACCTTTCATGCGGTCAACGTTTCTTGGGAGTCTAGATTTCGAGGACGAAATCATTCTAAGGTTGGGAGGATTGTAACACCCGGATTTTCGCTTAGTAAGTTCCCGATCATCTCAAGCCATCTCTTCACCTTCCGTCTATCTTTTAGGGTGAATTATGTTGTTCTTTCGAGCCTTAAATCGACCCATGCGAGAATCACGAGTTTTTGGACTTTTTGGACTTCGGTACACTTGGCGCGATAGTGACAGTGTCACTATTGCCAGGGCACTATCGCAGGGAGGGTTTTAGCCGCGGTACATTCCGCGCGATTGTGCCACGCGATAGTGACAATGTCACTATCACCAGGCACTATCGCGTGCGGGGTTTGACCGAGTTAAAATCTGATTTTCAGCCTCATTTCTCATTCTAACTCAATCTTTCCTTTTGTCATTCCCTCCCAACTTCTTCCTTTCATAGAAACCGAACCTAGGGTTCATCTACTCCTCAATCGCACCATTTATTGCTAGAAGTTAGGTGTTTCCTCCAAGGTTTCGGTTTGGAAGTTTCACCACCATCTCCATCCTCTTCATCAATTTCTAGTGTTTTCACCCAACCCTTTTCTTTGTTCTTGAAGTTTGGGAGTGCGTAGTTCATCTTGGTGATCTAAAGGTATTTCGGTTGGTGGATTGGAGTTATGGTTAAGGTAACCTCTTGTTCTCTTCATTTATGGAAATTAGGGTTTTGGTTGTATGTGAGATCTTGTGTAAAATGCTTGGGGAACAATTCTAAGGGTTGAATATGGTTATTTACGGTTGAAAATGTGTGGATCTAGGTTTTTTTGGAAGCTTGGGTTGAAAAGTTGGAATGGATGTCTTCGGAAAGCTTTGGATGAGTTCTATGCTTTGGAGGCCAATGGTTGTGGATTGAAACCTGGGTTTAACTTAACCTAGCAAGGTGAGCTCAAGTTGATTTGTGAAAACGATGTACATGCCAAAATGTTTATTTTAAAGTGTTTTACAATCTTACATGAAATTTGTTAACTGCTGATCAGTTTGGTTATTTTGAAAGTGTTTAACCTCATAAACTTACATATCACATATTCTTGTGATTTTTGGGCATTTTGATAAAGGAGTCATAAATGGGTGTGTTTGGTAACTTTTTGCATGAATGAGATTATTTGGTTAAAAGGCATTTTTAGTGTTGTTTGGGTAAAATGTTTAATTTTATGATTATGGGACGTTTTGAAAGGATAAAAAGCATAAATCTATTTGGGAAACCTTTCGTCCCGACTTAAACTGTGTTGGAGTCCATTAAGGTATTTTGGAGCATGTGATTTCATGGTATGGGTCGAGTACGTTTATTAATTGAAAACGTTTATCATTGGTCAAAAAGAGGTTTTGAGTATTTTGGCTCGATGTCGTTTTAAAGGAGTCTTGAGGACACTTGTCCGGTTTTTTATATGGCTCAATGTAGAGTCCAGTTATGACGTACGTACAAATGCGCGATATTGCGTATTGAGGTTGATTGCGGGCTCGAGTGCTTTGGTCATTCATGTTTAGTCCGGTAAGGTTAGACTATGTTGCATTGGATCCATAGGCACGTAAGTCACTCTGTTTTGGATGGTCGATTGGGTATTGCGGGTGACCTTCAGTACCCATGTTTTATGACCAGAAACTTTACAAGTATGCATTGGGAGGGGTTGAGTCTGGTAGCGCTACAGGCAAAGTAGGCGTTAGGACCTCCGCCGCTTGAAGTATTGCCTGAGAGGTAGTCTTTAAGTGTGTCGGGCCTTTGGGGTGGTGTCCTTCGGGATGTGCATCAAGGTCAACTTTACTTGGGGTGGGCTTGTAAAGAAGTCGTAGGGACACCTGGCTGTGATGTCGGGAGGTGTCATGCGATTAATGTTGTTGGGTGGCATACTTTTGTGTTCCCTCCACCCTCAACGGATACGGGTTTCCCCCGTTGTCGGCTATCAGTGTTTTAAATAGTAGGATGCTTTACTTTATTGTCATTGGGTCTTTATGGTCGACAGAAAATGAGGACCTTAATATTGGACCATCCTCCTCGTATATTAAGGTTTGAATGAATTATGTCAACTCCGTGCTTTGGTAATTAAAGTCTGCCCATTTATGGTCGTGTGAGTATTGGACCTAGTGTCTATGTTTTCGGACGTACGGTATTCATGGTTTTGATGATGGTTCATGTTTCGAGTTAGTTCAAGTTGCATCAATTTATAAAGCACGTTTTAAATGAGGTGTTCATCTTTGAAAGTGCATGAATTTGGAAAAGAGTCGTTTCCACGTTTTAAAGGATACAAATTGTCCGGTCATGGTTTCAAATGGGGTTAATTCTTCTAAAGATATATTTATTCATGTAAAACTCTTGGACTCACTAGGCGTTAGCCTAACTTTTTTAATTGTCGGCATGTGCATCAAGTACCAGTTGGGGGTTTGGTTCTAGCAGTTATGAAGAGTTGAACCTTAGCTTTGTGCAAATGTAAGTAGTTGGTGAAGTCTTCCGCAATTTGAAGATAGTGACTGTATCGGGTTTTAGTAGCACCTGTCTTCATTATAGTCTGTATGTATGGAATAGAATGTGTGTATCGAGGTTAGATCTTAAATTATGTTTGCAGATGAATGAAATGTCGATGTATTTAGAAAATTTAAATTTGTTTCTATTTCCAGATTTGAGGGTGTTACATAAGATGTTTAAGGAAATGCCTTTGTTGCTTTCTTTAATCTTGCTTTCATTAACTTTGTAAAAAATTTCTGTTTGGATTTCATGTTTTGCTTTTCCTCAATTATGAGGTAGATAATTTGAACACTCAATGTTTCTTTATTGTTCGTTCTATTCTTCATAATAGATGTTGTTTTTGTAATCATTATGCATTAGTTGATCAGTTTTAGAATATGATAAGTTATTCTAACATTCTTGCAAGGTAAGCTTTGGAGGTAAAGACGATAGAAGATTAAAGAATTTCGTTTTTGACTTTTGGTTTTATCGTTCATTCAGGATCCTGTTGCATGGGTAGGTAGAAATTGTTTATCGTGTATGCTACTTTATGAAGGTGAGTTGATCAACGCTTTTAGAGTGAATCGTTTATCGCCTTTGCTATTTCTATGTTTATGATTTTGTTTTTCAAGGTTCAAAACCGATAGATGTTTGAAAAAAATGCTTCAAGAAATGTTGATTTATTTGCAGATTTTCTTTTTGTTATAATGCATGTTCACAATTTAGCTAAAGAGAGATATTTCACCTTGTAAGGACAGGAAAATGTGTTGTTCTAAGATCTAATGTCCTTGACATTGATTTGAGCGAGCTCAAGGTTGAGGTAATTTTCTTTTATCGTCTTCTACATTTAAATTTCAACTACAAATGGTGTTGGTAATGAACAATTGAACATGATCAATTAGAAGTCACAACTCAAAAGGTGTTGGGTTACTATAAATTTTAACTTTTAAGAAACATGAGAACACATCGGTTTCATGCTCTTATTTGTCTTTTTTCTCTTGAAGGAACTTAATCTTTAATTTGCTTTTAGAATTTGTGCACTATTATTGGGTGTGCAAATTGTCATTTTAATCGCATGAAGTATTTTTTGCTAACTAATATAGTAGATATAACTTATTTATGTAGCTTTCTAGAGGCTTATTTTTCGTACAAGGCTCTTCAAAAGTTTGGTTTGACTTATTCATGTAGCTTTCTAGAGGAACCAACAAATTTGCAAAATATGGATTACTTTGGGAGTGTGTCTTACCACGAGTTTGTCTTAAGGTAAGATTTTGTTGCATCGGTAGGTAGAAATCATTTTGCTTTTTCGAATCTCATACCACTATGATGTTTTTCCATTCTTAATTAAACAATAGCTTGCCATTTAGCCTTTTCGAATCTCATAAGAGATAGTAGTTTTCTTATAAAATCAATTATGTATAGAGCTTCTAGAAGCCATTTAGTCTTTTGCTATACAAAGTTGTTTATCGTCTAATTATGTAGCAATCGTTTGTAGTCATTTAGATATCGTATCCTGTCGCAATTGCTTATATCTAAAAACCATTCATGAGCAATCTTTTGTAATCATTCATTGTCAAAAGCATTTGGTACCAAAAGTGCTCATTATAAGTTGTATCACGTAGCATCGGTAGGTAGAAATAGTTTGTAGTCATTTATATTTAGTCTCTGCATATTGTAGTTGTAGTCATTTATGTAATATCCGGATCCTAAATTTTTATTAATTTTGGAAGTTGGGTGAAAAGTGAAGCGAGACCCAAAGTACAGGGGGGTTATTTGAAACTTTGGTTTTATATAACCTAAATATCAAATATTTGATTTCATATCAGTCTGATATTTGTGTAAGCCGACATAGAGAGAAAGAGAGAAAGCAGAGCAAGAAGCAGAGAGAAAGAGAAAGAGATCTTGAAGGATCGATCGTTTTTGGTCAAATAGAGGTATGATTTTAGCCTAATACTTCTATCTGCATGTATTAGTCGGTAAATAGTCTTGTGATTCAAGCTTTTAACCGTGTATTTGATCAGTTCCATGATTTAAAGTTTTCTAGGTTCGAACTGTTGAGTCGCCGACTCTGTATGATCTATGACCGGGAAGATGATGTGGACCGGTAAAGGTATCGGTCGACCGATAAATTTAGTCGACCGATAGGTGATAAAGACCGGTAGGTTGTAAGGCCCGGTAAGGGTATTTAACCGATATAAGTTCAACCGGGACCAAGGTCGACCGGTAGTTTGTATTCGACCGGTAGTTTGTATTCGACCAGTAGTTTTTTGTGGACCGGTATTGCTCGACCAGTGTAGTGATCGACCGGTATGTTGTTAATCTGTCCTAAGAGGTTTTGATCAGGATGGTTTCGACCGGGATAGTAGCAGTATGTTGTATTTGATGTGTTTATAGAAGGAAAGGGTGTTAGTCACCAGTTAGCTTACCTTTGTTTTTAATACTATCGTAGGTGGTGTTAATCAGTAGAAGTCAGAGTTAATCAAGAATGCGTTTGTTTCCATTTGTAGAAACCCGAATTTTATAAAAATATGTGTTAAACTGTAATTATGATATTTACAGGGTGAAAACGTAATTATGTTAATTACGGGGGAATTATCTATAATTATATAATTATATTTTAAAGTTTAAAAGGATAGTTATATATATTTATATAATTATATTTTAAAGTTTAAAAGGATAATTATATATATATATATATATATATATATATTTGAATTTGAATTTGAATATTATAGATAATTACTAAATCTTATTTAATCCTTAATTGAATTATAGTCTAACTATAATTCTTCTGATATAAATAAGGGGTTAGGCTAAACCATTTGAAAGACGATTGAATTAGAATTAGTCTTTCAGTTAAATATAGAAAAAGAAACATTTTCTTTTCTGTAAAACACATATAGATCTAGGGTTCTTGGGCTAGCACCCGGTGGAAACGGGAAACGTGTTCGTGTGTGGACTACCGATAGAGGAAACCTACTTTGGTTTCTTGGTGCTTCAGTTTTAACCCCGTCAGATCTTGAAAGGTACATATTCTAAACCCCCTATGGCGTGGTTTATTTTAATTAAATGCATCATTGGATCCGATTGGGTTTTAATGTTTATTCTGAAAAGTTTTATATATTAGTTGTAACCAAAATTTATTTAATTTTCCGACGCGTTTTATCGGTTACAATTTTCAGTAAAACCCTACAGTGGTATCAGAGCCACTTTGATGTTATTTAATTAAAAGAAATATGAATTCTATATGGCAAATTAAATTGGTCCCAATTTCAAATTGGATTTAAAATTTAAATCTAGTTGGGCTTTCATGTTGAAGGCTTGTATGGTACCTAAAATAAATGGGTTATCTTTTTTGGTCGATGGTAACAAAACAAAAGGGGGTTTTATAACCCTAATTTATTGCTCCACATCAAAACCGCTATAAGGCATTCTGCCTATATGTCGTCCGACGCCTGCTGGCCGCCGCTGGTCTTGTATGACTGTTGCCACTGCTTGCTGTCATCGCCGGTGGTTTTTTCGTTGTGGTTCTGCCTTTTTCCTTCTTCGAGTAGTTGTGGCATCTAGATCGCCGCCCTATGGGGCTGGTGGTGTTGGCTCGTTTTATCTCAAGCCGTCGCCGATGTAATACGGTTGACTTGGCCACCGCCGCTGGTTTTTGAGTCAGGCGGCGATTCTCTTCTTCATCACCGGCTGTTAATGACCCAGTCGCCATTAACAGTCACTGACCGGAGACTAGTTGATTGTCTTTGACCATCATTGTTTCCTGCGGTGGTTAGTCACCCCTCTGATGTGGTTGCTACCATCTCAGATCGATGCACCACCGCCGACAACATCTTCTTCCTCACCGACCACCGCCGTGGTTGATTTTCTTGAAAACTGGAAGTTTTCCGGTTAGGTTCCACGACTGCTTCCGTTTTCTGGTTGGGTCCAACGGCTATTGCCGTTTTCTTGTTCACCACGCCGCCACTCCAAGCGGGTGGAGTTTAGTTTTCCTTTTGATTCAAGATTCCAATGCTAGCCATCGAGCAAAACAACGGTTTATGGTCAAATCGCTAATAGTGGAACAGTGGTGGGACTAGGGCTATGGCCCAAAGTTGCCGTCACCGGCTGCTGCCGTTATTCATTGAACACAACTAAAGGGTTTTTGGTCGTCGGTTTCTTTCTTTCCTTCACCATGGATAGTTGATTGCGTGATCCATGGTCAAGTATCAGTGTTGTTGCCACATGATACGATCACGGTCTAGGACCATATGGTTCATCGGTCTAATCCACAACTTAAATCGTCGATTTTGTTTCGATTAGTTTGTCCCCAAAATTCAACGGTTTCGTGTCTAATGTTTTGGGCCAAATCTTTAGTTTGGGTGTTGGACTCGGCTAGTAGGCCCAAGTTTTTTTATTTTATTTCACCCTAGCTTTCTTGTTGGGCTTGTGACCTAAACGACTTGATCGTAGGACGACCCAAGGCCCGTTTTATTGGGTCAACTCTCTTTTGGGTTTGGTTTGTTAACCAACAATTAATTAGGACAATAAATTTAAATTTGCCATATAATAAGTTGTTCTAATTAAATTGGTCATTTAATTATGTTAATTATAATCCGGCCAAATTTGTATTTATTTTATGTTTAGAATAAATAAATAATATATGGATTGCCCCGAGAAGACCCGTGGTTTGGTTTGTTTATATTTATGTTTTGGAAAATTAAAATGTATTACTTGCAAGGGTTGTAATTTTAAATTTTTCTAGATAGAGACAAATGTAAATAGTATAGATATGTTATCTTTCTATTTTAAAATTGTAAATCAAACCGAGACGGAGTTCCAAGAGATCGAGACGGAGTCCCTGGAGTTCAGCAAGATGGCGAACCTAGTGGGAGATTGAAGATGTCCTTAGAATTGACCGTGGCTGTTGTGTTGGCTCACAACATCACATTAGGGGCAAATCCATATATTATTGTTGTGATTATTTATTTTGTGTTTGCTTTTATTTATTGTTTTATTATTGTTATGACAACTGCAAACGTTTCAAAAATAAAATCAAACACAACAAAATTTTAAATCGGTAAATAAAATATGATATTTTATAATTGATATGTTTATCAAATTCAAACCGATTTAATAACACAAACTTTTAAAACAAGATTTTAGAGATAAAGTCAAACGTTTTAAAAAGGGAATTAGAATGTTTTCTAAAATTCAACCTTTTACAAAATGTAAACTAAACGTCACCCATTTAAGGTACTTGTCAAGCATACAGGATCCCGGTATGGTCAGTGCTCAGCCAATCATGTCGGTTGAATGTAGTGTAAGATAAGGAGCCAAATTAATGAGATTTAAGTGGACAGTTGCTTGGCTATTCACTTAAATAGTCGCATTTTGGACGACTGGTCCCAGTAAACCCTAAGTCTAGTATTTAGGTGGGATCACGATACCTTATATGGTTTGTTTACTTAAGAATATCATAGACAGTTACTTGGCCATTTATGAGTATTTTCAAGGCGTTGAAGTGGGATTAAACATGCTAATTTCAATATATGATATATTGAATAGGATCCCACGACATCTAAGAGTTATGTTAAACATAATTGGATGATACCTACCTAAATAGCCTAATTCCATAGACAGTTGCTTGGCCATTTATGGAAGTAGGTGAAATATGGATCTTAGCTCAAATCAAATGATTTTTGAAAGGTTAATCTATTTATTTGAGACATTAAAGTTACTAAAATTAAATCATGTTTTTGTAGATGTCTACCTCATATTCAAACTCAAACAACTTATCCTAATTCACACTACGGTCAATCTTGGATAAGGAAAAATTGGACGGAACGAACTTCATCGAATGGTTTCGATTCCTAAGGGCAGTCCTTAGGCATGAAAAGAAGTTCTACGTTCTTGAAAACCCCCCTCCAAATGCTCCTGTCAGAAATGCTCCAACTAAAGTCAGAACTGCTTATGATAAGTACCAAAATGACTTTCTGATTGTTGGTTGCCTAATGTTAGCCACCATGACTCCCGAATTATTACGGGATCATGAAAACATGACTGCTTGGGATATGATATCTTCACTGAAGTCTATGTTTCGGTTACAAATAAAGCAGGAGAGATTTAATACAGTTAAAGCATTGGCTGCTTGTAAAATGACTGAACGTTCGTCAGTTAGTACCCACATTTTGAAAATGAAAGGATACTTTGATCAACTGACCCGTCTTGGTTCCCCACTGGGTCAAGAGTTGGAAATCGATATGGTTCTCAACTCCCTACCCAAAACATATAAGCAGTTCATTAAGGACTATAATATGAAAGGTTTGAATACAACTCTCACAGAGCTTTACAGCTTACTTAAAACTACTGAGAGAGATATGAAATCCAAGTTGGGTTCAACCAAACCAAAACATGTTTTGATGATCAAACCTGACAGTGGGATAATCAAGAAAAAGGGGGAGATAACCAAGGGTAAAACACATGTTGGAAGCTCCAGCATAAATAAGGGCAGAGGAGAAATTCCTGAGGTTGCAGTATGGTATAACTGTTTTCACCATGGGCACCAAATGAGAACTTGTCCAGCCCGATTGGCAGAAATCAAAAAACAAAAGGCTACCAGAGCCAGACCTTCAGGTATGTTTACCATTTGATTTAATTCACTTCTGACTAAGTGTTACATATTGAGTATGATACTCATATTAGTACTACTTTTTCAGGAAATAAGAAGTGAAGAGAAGATGAAACCAGACCAAATGAAGCTAAGCTAGCTGTTGCTCAAAGGGACATATGATATGAACTTTCCAGATGGTCTTACATTAACACTTAGCAAGTGTCATCATGTACCTAGTGCTACTAGGAATTTAGTTTCATTTTCTCAATTACCACGAACCGAATTTATGTTTTAGAAATAAATTTTCGTTTTATCTTAATAAATGTTTTATGAAATTAATAGTTGTAATTATAAATCATTATAACGAATTAAGCGGGGCTTAAAAATGATCTATTTGTGACATTTAAACAAGAAACACATAGCCAAACTCCAAGCGGACGGAGAGTTCGAATCATATGATGATTCATATGATATATGTGTATCTTGTTAGTCAAGATGACAAAAGAGCCTTTAAAGGGTAAACCTTTAAGGGCCACAAGAACTATTAGGGGTTAACCATACTGATGTATGTGAGACTTATAGTTATGTCACAAGATACGATCATCGCTACTTCATTACATCCTACTGATGACTTCAGTAGACATATGTATGTTTACCTAATACAACAAATATAAAAGCTTTGAAATTTTCAAAGAGTTATAGAAATAAGTAGTGAGTATACTTGGCAAAGGATAAAGATGATTCGGTTAGATCGAGGTCATGAATATCTAAGCCAATAGATCATCCTAGAGATTTTTGGGGATTATATCCCAGTTAACTCCTCACGGGACATCGCATCACAACGGTGTATCCGAGAAGAGAAATAGAACCCTGTTGAATATGGTTCACTCTATGATGAGTCTCACCACTCTGCCTAAATGTTTCTGGGGTTATGCCCTAGAAACAGATACCCAAATACTAGTTTATGTAGCAACCAACAACGACCAATAAAATTCACTCTCTTAATATGAACTGGGAAGATCCCAAAGTAATCATATTTGAGAATATGGGATTATAATGCTTAAGCTAAGCATAAAGCTTTTGGAAAACATGATTTAGAGGTCTGAAAAGTACATCTTTATGTGATATCCAATTGGATATTATTTTTACAGGTCTAGCGAGAACAAAAGTTTTGTTAACGCACCATAGTGAGTTCTTAAGAAACGATTTTCTATCAAGAATCACAAATGGGGACACACTAGATCTTGAAGAAATTCAAGAACCACAAAGATGGGACGATGGTTGACACTGACATTCAACAAGATATTGAGCTTCAACAAACTGTTGAAGATGATAAACAAGATACAAGATAATCCGAAGATCGGATTACTGATAAATGGCAAGAAGCCATGAAGACTAATGTCAAAAGCCACATTCCTTAAAAGGAATATTGAGCGAGAACGTATACAAGGCTTTAAAACATCAAACCTAAAAGTGCAAGTTGCAAAAGTCCATTTATGGACTAGAACAATCATCTCGTGATTGAAATCTTGTATACAAGAAGGTCAGTGGGAGCATAACAGTATTCTAGATCCTATATGACATCCCAATGCTTGAAGGTGTAAAATCATGGATTAAGATAGTACTTCGCGATGAAGGATCTAGAAGAGACAAAGTCCTTGGTATAAATATCTCTCGTAGCAGATCAAAATGCTTAATTAGATTAAGCAAAATTACATACATTGACAAGATCTTGAAACACTTCAAGATGAAGGGTTCCAAGAAAGGAAATTTGCCAATAGAACATAGTGTACATCTGAGTAGAACTCAGAGTCCTAGCACTAAAGAGGACATGAACCGTATAAAGGGTGTTCCCTGTGTTTTCAGCCAATTGTTTAAATCATGTACGCCATGTTAATGTACTAAAACCAGACGTCTCGTATGCCCTAAGCATGACGAGCATATATTAGTCAGACCCAAGTGATGCTCATTGTACAACAGTGAAGAACATTCCGAAGTATCTGAGAATAACTAAAGATATGTTCTTACTGTACAACGGTTATGAAAGAGATCTGTGTGTTTAAGGATATACATATGCTAGTTTCCAAACCGAATGTAATGACTTAAATTGTAATAGGGATATATTGAACGGAGGTACTATGAGCTGTAAGAGCTTACATACAAATCTACTTGTCAAGCCTATGTCTCAAAACAAACATGATGTTCATGTTATAGGCTTGAGAATTTTTATATTGAATAATAATTTTAGTAAACTTTAAACTTTTTGGAACATTAAAACAGTTATGTTTTATCTGATATAGCATATTGGGTATGAGTATATACATTAAACATTTTTGTGTTCTTTATTAGCATGTTTAAGTATCCTTAAATGAATATGATGATCATATTATTTAAAACTGTCCTTGATCACTTATTACTAGGGGACTAGTAATAAATCAAGATCATTGTGAAGTCTGGTCATAGTCCAAGTTGGAAGTGCACTAGGTGCAACCAGAGTCACATGCGCTTGTCGGAGTACAAGGCGTTGGACAAGACCCACGGTCAAGATCACCTCATAGATCAGCGTCATAAGGTGAGTCTTGAAATAGTATAACACTATTTATCCTCAGACCTGAGATGTGCATTGGGATCTAATGCACAAGGAGTGTTATACTTTGATATAGTCTAACGTTACCCTTGACCGGGTAATCATAAGGGCTATATTAGGTATAACATGAATTATGTAGTTAGTCGTGTACATGCAATATGGGATTTACTCCTCTCAAGATGAGAGAGATATTTCTGGGACCCTCGATCACATATTATGATTTACATGCATGAACAAGTGGATTAGTTGGACTAATGACACTTGTATAATCAAATATGTTGGGATCGAGAAACACAATCTTTGAACTATAAATGATGAGATAGATCTATGCCTTAAGTTCAAAATAAAATATCGTGAAGCAAAAGGATAATGAATGATTCTACTATATGATTGATTAGATCAATCAAATTGCTCGAAGGTAAAAGCACATTTACATAGCCTTGGGGGCGGTGACGTGTTGCTAGACGCTTACCATCGTCTGTGTTACTGTGTATCGTGTGCAAGTGGGAGAATGTAAGTTATTATATGCCCACGAAACGTGTCACATAGAGATACTGCTGAGGAGTATGTAAACCTATAGGGTCGCACACAAAGAATGCGTTTGTTTCCATTTGTAGAAACCCGGATTTTATGAAAATGTGTGTTAAACTGTAATTATGATATTTACAGGGTGAAAACGTAATTATGTTAATTACGGGGGAATTATCTGTAATTATATAATTATATTTTAAAGTTTAAAAGGATAGTTATATATATTTATATAATTATATTTTAAAGTTTAAAAGGATAATTATATATATATATATATATATATATATATTTGAATTCGAATTTGAATTTGAATATTATAGATAATTACTAAATCTTATTTAATCCTTAATTGAATTATAGTCTAACTATAATTCTTCTGATATAAATAAGGGGTTAGGCTAAACCATTTGAAAGACGATTGAATTAGAATTAGCCTTTCAGTTAAATATAGAAAATAAACTTTTTCTTTTCTGTAAAACACATATAGATCTAGGGTTCTTGGGCTAGCACCCGGTGGAAACGGGAAACGTGTTCGTGTGTGGACTACCGATAGAGGAAACCTACTTTGGTTTTTTGGTGCTTCAGTTTTAACCCCGTCAGATCTTGAAAGGTACATATTCTAAACTCCCTATGGCGTGGTTTATTTTAATTAAATGCATCATTGGATCCGATTGGGTTTTAATGTTTATTCTGAAAAGTTTTCTATATTAGTTGTAACCAAAATTTATTTAATTTTCCGTTGCGTTTTATCGGTTACAATTTTCAGTAAAACCCTACAGGAAGGAACAGTTCGTGACTCCAAACCATTTAAGTCTGCAAATGTAACACCCTGGATTTTCAATACATTTATATCGTTGTTAATCTCGTGTTTAACTCATAATCGTTATCATCGTATTCAGTATAACGTACGAGTTTATGGTTTCGGTGAATTGTGAAAGTTCCAGTAAGTTTCGCGACTTGCTCGCGACTTAGAGTCGCGGCATAAGTCGCGATGTTCACTGTTGTATTGTGGGTTTTGGTATGTCGCGAGTTGTATGGGGAGCAGTAGTCGCGGCATAACCCGCAACGTTCACTGTTGGGTTGAGTTATTGGGCATTTCGCGAGTTGCACCGCGACTTGAAGTCGCGGCATAACCCGCGACATTTGCCTGGACCGGCTTAAGGATTTTAAAACTCAAAATATCTCATTTGAGTTTCAGAATTAACTCTCTCAATCTCTCTCTTCTCTCTCTCTCTTAAATCCTTTCTCTCTCTCTCTCTCTCTACGTTTGGTGATTGTTACCTAATTTCGATCGGAGGTTCCGGTGTAGAAAGCTTCGTCTTGTCTAAAGGGTCGATATCTGGTTCTTCGGGTTTTCGTATAAATCTATTGGGTGAGTTCCTACTACCATTTTACAAACTTTATACATGTCAAAACTCTTATTTGCGAAATCTGAAGTATTTCTACGGTATGATTTTATGTTCTCTACATTTTGATATAAATGAAGTTTTTGGTGATTTTCGGGGTTCCCGATCAGTTTTGACTAAAATGACTGGTTCCGCCTTATTAAAGTAAAATGATGTTTTACTTGCACATTATGTGATTATGTAGAAAGAATGTTTATGAACTCATTTTAATGATTTTCATTCTTACCAGAAGTTGAACTGGAAATAACATTTTGTTATAAAATGTGTTTATACCATATGACTATCTATGGTTGGTCACATAAGTTGTTGTGACGAGTTTGTACCATTACTAGTGGATCCCTAGGTTTTGAGTCGACTTATATTTCATTATTTGAGGTTACCAAGTAATGTAAATATGGAACTACATGTGCATTAAATTGTGAGGTTCTGGCCGTTAACAAATCATAGAACTACATGTGCATTAAATTGTGAGGTTCTGGCTGTTAACAAAATATAGAACTACATGTGCATTAAATTGTGAGGTTCTATATAGTAACCAAAACGAAGAACTACATGTGCATTAAATTGTGAGGTTCTGGAAAGAAGGTTTATGACCTTGTTTTAATGGATTTTATTATTATCAACCGTTATCTTGGAAATGCTCATTTTAAAAGATTTCCGTTTGGATGAACATATTTATATCTCTTGAAATTGATAAACTGTATGTTCTCACTAGGCTTTAATCCTAACACTTTTTCTCAAATGATATGTATAACAGGTTTCCCTTAGCGGTGGGTTGCCAAGGGTTTTGAGAGACGGGCTTGGTCTCGAGGCATTTTGAGATGACTAAGTATTGATAATTGGGCATCTGTTAAGTCCCATTCTTTTGATGAATTTTGAATCGTCAACTGATGTAATCTAGATAGTTATATTTAGATTAGTTGTTGATGAACCCTATATCAGTACAGGTTTTGTTGTAAAGTCTTAAAGACTGATACCCTTTTTGGAAGGTTTATATCAATACAAATGTCATGTTGCCCATTTGGAGAAGTTTTAATTTACTCTGAAATTTAGGATGTTACAAGTTGGTATCAGAGCTCTAGTTTAAGTGATCTAGGCATGAATGTAAGATGTCTAGACTTAGACTGAGTATGTTAAGTATTGATTCGTGAGTTTGGGTAGAACTTCTAAGATGAGTTAGTCTTAGAGTCGACGGAAATTGTAGTTGTCGAACGTTGTGGCAATGGTGACAAGAACTTTTATGTATTGTATGTTCATAATTCCACTTAGATAATGTTATTATGAAAATATTTATACGAAACTGTGCTTGAAATGCCGTTACTGTGACAATTGATAATGTGTTAGTACGTTTTTGTGTTATCCTGAGGATCTACCTCTTACTCTTTCTCATGCTTGTGTATCAACCATCCTGTAGTATGGTGAACACTCGTGGTCGTCCGTTGGGTGACGGAGATCTACGCGATGTTAGTTCGCGTGAGCCTAATCCAGTGGTAAGAACGTCCGCAGTCGTTCCTCCGGGCATGCCACCAATATTCACTGGGGGAGTGGAGCCAGAGCCAAGAGTGAAGTTGGCGTCCACAAATCCCATTGTTTCAGTGGCAAATCCTCAAGCTGATATGATGGCCAGTGTCATGCAAATGGTGACGTCGGCCATGGAGAAGCAGCAAGAGGCTTTCCTAAAGTTGTTAGAGTATCAAGATCCGAGCTCCAAGAGGCCTGAGGCAGTGGCAAAAAATGTGGTAGTTGGCTCTGGAGGTATCGAGAACAGAGTCAGATCAGAGGAGCATAGGGTCATTGGTACATCGAAGGATGGGAAGAGTTGTTCCTACAAATCTTTTCTGGGTTATGGACCACCAGAGTTTTCGGGTTCCGAAGACCCGGTTCATGTATTAAGTGGATCCGAGCGGTCGAACAGACTTTCGGTTCATCCGAGTGTGGTGATGACCAGCGGGTGAGATTCGGTACACAACTGCTCAGGTATACCGCACTGACGTGGTGGAATGTAATCCAATCTACTCTCTCTCTCCTACCGTTCTGGCCCAACTGACTTGGGGCGAGTTCAAGGTGAAATTACTGGAGGAATATTGTAATGAGATGGCTATGGATCGGATCGAGGTAGAATTTCGAACTCTTGTAAAAGGGAATTTGACGGTGAGGGAGTATACCCGTCAATTCATGGACAAGTTGGGGTTAGTGGGGCATGTGGCCTCCACTGAGAAAGAGAAAATTAAGGCCTATCTGAAAGGTTTACCGTCGGACATGATGACTATGGTCCGAAACTCGAAGGCCTCTAACCTTCGAGAAACCATTGAGGAAGCGCAGTTTATGGAAGAGGTTTACGCGAAGAGTAAACCAGAGAAGGCGGTAGTAGTTACTGAAAAGAGAAAGTGGGAGAGCAGTTCTGCTCATCCCAGGAGATCCCGACCTTTTGTCGGAAATCGAAGCTTCGGCAGTCAGCAGGAAGCTAGATGGTGCCAAAAAATGCCGAACCAAGCACCATGGTAACTGTAATACCCCTTCTCAGTCTTGTTATAAGTGTGGAAAGTCTGATCACGTCACCCGTGACTGTCCGATCAGAGGAATTGTCTGCTATGAGTGCAAGACACCGGGGCACGTAAAAAGAGATTGCCCAAAGCTTGTGTCGAGTAGCGCGACGGCAAAAAGGGAGAACCCTCCTAGGGTTCCGGGTCGAGCATTTCAGATGACGACTGAAGAGGCCAAGGCATCCGCTGATGTGGTATCGGGTACATTTCTTATAAACTCTGTACCTGCTCGTGTTTTATTCGATACGGGTGCCAGTTTCTCTTTCATATCTGAGTTGTTCCGTCAAAAGATTGCTATGCCCACTACTAGTCTTGAGGATGCATTAGTAGTAGAGATAGCTGATGGTAGTCAAGTTCTGATCCGTAATGTTATGAAGAAGTGTACTCTCGGAGTCGAAGGGAGAGAATTCTCGATTGATTTACTGCCAATGTTAATCGGAGGTTTCGATGTGGTAGTCGGTATGGATTGGTTAGCGAATAATCATGCCGAGATCATGTGTTCTAAAAAGTTAATTCGACTTCCCAATCCCTGTGGCGAAGTCGTTGTGATCTATGGTGAGAAGAGAAAAGGTGATGTGGCTATAATCACAATGGCTAAGGCACGCAAGTGCTTAGTAAAAGGATGTTCATCTTTCCTAGCCTACGTGATCGACACCAAGTTAGAAAAGTCAAAGCTGGTTGATGTGAAGATTGTGCGCGAGTATCCAGACGTCTTTCCTGACGACTTGCCTGGATTACCACCTGATCTTCAAGTAGAGTTTCGGATTGATCTCGTTCCAGGAGCATCTCCTATCGCTAGAGCTCCTTATCGACTAGCGCCGTCAGAGATGCAAGAGATGATGACACAACTCCAAGAACTTTTGGAGAAAGGTTTCATCAGACCGAGCTCGTCACCTTGGGGAGCTCCGGTCCTGTTCGTTAAGAAGAAAGATGGCATGATGAGAATGTGCATCGATTATCGTGAGTTGAACAAAGCAACCGTGAAGAACAAATATCCGCTTCCGAGAATAGACGACTTGTTCGATCAACTTCAAGGGGCGGGATGTTTTTCCAAGATTGACTTATGTTCAGGTTATCACCAAGTAAAAGTAAGAGAAGAAGATGTTTCGAAGACAGCTTTCAGAACACGTTACGGCCATTACGAGTTCCTTGTAATGCCTTTTGGTCTAACGAACGCACCGGCGATATTTATGGACTTGATGAATAGGGTGTGCCGACCGTTCCTCGACAAGTCGGTCATCGTATTCATTGATGACATACTCATGTACTCTAAAAGCAAGTTGGAGCACGAACAACACCTTCGCGAAGTTCTCGAGGTGTTGAGAAAAGAAAGATTGTACGCCAAGTTTTCCAAATGTGAATTCTGGCTTGAAGAAGTACAGTTTCTGGGTCACGTTGTCACTCGGGACGGAGTGAAAGTGGATCCTTCCAAGATTGAAGCTATGATGAATTGGGAACCTCCCAAGAGTCCGTCCGAGATCCGAAGTTTCTTGGGTCTGGCGCGTTATTACCGGAGATTCATTCAAGACTTTTCAAAGATCGCATCATCATTGACAGTTTTGACTCGAAAGAACGTGAAGTTTGTTTGGACTGAAGAGCAAGAGAAGGCTTTCCGTGTCCTTCAAAAGAAATTATGTGAAGCTTCGATCTTATCATTACCTGAAAGGTCAGAAGACTTTGTGGTCTATAGCGACGCTTCGAAGATGGGTTTAGGTTGTGTGTTGATGCAGCGGGGCAAGGTAATCGCTTACGCCTCGAGGCAACTTAAGATACACGAGAAGAACTATCCTACCCACGATTTGGAGTTAGCAGCGGTGGTGTTCGCCCTGAAACTTTGGCGACATTACCTCTATGGCACCAAATGTACACTCTATACTGATCACAAGAGTCTAAAGTATGTCTTTGATCAAAAGGAGTTGAATATGAGACAACGGCGGTGGCTTGAGTTACTTAAGGATTATGATTGCGAGTTGCTTTACCATCCTGGTAAGGCAAATGTGGTAGCCGATGCGTTAAGTCAGAAGGACTATAGCGGTTGTATTCGGGCTACCCATTCAAGAATCGAGCTAGTGTCTAGTATTATTGAAAAGATCAAGACGTCGCAAGTTGAAGCGTTGTTAGAAGAGAATCTTAAAGAGGAAGTCATGACGAAGCAGCGTTTACTCCTAACGGAAGACAACCGTGGGGTAAAACTGTTCAACGGTCATGTATGGGTACCCAAAGTTGGGGGTAACCATGATCTTTTGCTTGAAGATGCTCACAAGTCCAAGTATTCCATTCATCCGGGAAGTACGAAGATGTATAGGGACTTGAAGTTGCATTATTGGTGGCCGGTAATGAAACTTGATGTGGCGCGTTATGTGGAGCGTTGCGTTACATGCTCACAAGTTAAGGCCGAACATCAACGACCGTATAGGAGTCTGCAGTCTTTAGAGATTCTCGAGTGGAAGTGGGAGCATATCACCATGGACTTCGTGACGAAGTTACCAAAAACTCTTCGAGGTCACGATACCATTTGGGTGATAGTTGATAGATTGACAAAGAGCGCTCACTTCTTGGCCATGCGGAGACATTAGCGATGGATAAGCTAGCAAAATCAATGAAGTAGTCTCGAGGCACGGCATTCCGTTGTCGATCATGTCGGATCGCGACAGTCGGTTTACCTCGAACTTTTGGGAGGGGTTTCAAAAAGAGCTTGGTACTCGAGTTAAGTTGAGTACGACTTACCATCCACAAACCGACGGGCAAAGCGAGAGAACGATCCAGACGTTGGAAGACATGTTGAGGTCTTGTGTCATCGAATTCGGGGGTAGCTGGGACTCTCACCTACCTTTGGTAGAGTTCGCTTACAACAATAGTTACCACTCAAGTATTGGAATGGCACCTTTTGAAGCGTTGTACGGACGAAAGTGCCGAACTCCCGTGTGTTGGCTTGAAATCGTGCAAAAGACGGCCGATAAGGTCAAATGTATACGTGAAAGATTGAAAGCGGCGCAGGATCGGCAGAAGAGTTATGCCGATAAGAAGAAGCGGCCGATGGAATTCCAAGTGGGTGATCGTGTGTTGCTTAAGGTATCGTCGTGGAAGGGTATTATACGGTTCGGAAAGTGTGGGAAGCTGAGTCCCCGTTTCCTCGGACCTTTCAAAGTGCTCAAACGGGTAGGTTTGCAAGCTTACCAATTGGAACTACCGCCAGAGTTAAGCAGAATCCACAACACGTTTCATATTTGTTACCTTCGGAAATGTTTGGCGGAAGAGGAAAACGTTATTCCTCTCTCCGAATTGACAGTTGACGAGGGTAACCGTTGTGTGGAAGAACCCGACGCTATCTTGGAGAGAAAATCTAAGAAGTTGCGTCACAAAGAAGTCACGTTGGTCAAGGTGCAGTGGAAGCATCACCGGGGAGCAAATGTGACGTAGGAATTCGAAGAGGATATGAAGCGAAGATATCCTCACCTTTTTGTATAAGTGTGGATTTCGGGGACGAAATCATTCCCAAGTTGGGGAGGATTGTAACACCCTGGATTTTCAATACATTTATATCGTTGTTAATCTCGTGTTTAACTCATAATCGTTATCATCGTATTCAGTATAACGTACGAGTTTATGGTTTCGGTGAATTGTAAAAGTTCCAATAAGTTTCGCGACTTGCTCGCGACTTAGAGTCGCGGCATAAGTCGCGATGTTCACTGTTGTATTGTGGGTTTTGGTATGTCGCGAGTTGCATGGGGAGCAGTAGTCGCGGCATAACCCACAACGTTCACTGTTGGGTTGAGTTATTGGGCATTTCGCGAGTTGCACCGCGACTTGAAGTCGCGGCATAACCCGCGACATTTGCCTGGACCGACTTAAGGATTTTAAAACTCAAAATATCTCATTTGAGTTTCAGAATTAACTCTCTCAATCTCTCTCTCTTAAATCCTTTCTCTCTCTCTCTCTCTCTCTACGTTTGGTGATTATTACCTAATTTCGATCCTAGGTTCCGGTGTAGAAAGCTTCGTCTTGTCTAAAGGGTCGATATCTGGTTCTTCGGGTTTTCGTATAAACCTATTGGGTGAGTTCCTACTACCATTTTACAAACTTTATACATGTCAAAACTCTTATTTGCGAAATCTGAAGTATTTCTACGGTATGATTTTATGTTCTCTACATTTTGATATAAATGAAGTTTTTGGTGATTTTCGGGGTTCCCGATCAGTTTTGACTAAAATGACTGGTTCCGCCTTATTAAAGTAAAATGATGTTTTACTTGCACATTATGTGATTATGTAGAAAGAATGTTTATGAACTCATTTTAATGATTTTCATTCTTACCAGAAGTTGAACTGGAAATAACATTTTGTTATAAAATGTGTTTATACCATATGACTATCTATGGTTGGTCACATAAGTTGTTGTGACGAGTTTGTACCATTACTAGTGGATCCCTAGGTTTTGAGTCGACTTATATTTCATTATTTGAGGTTACCAAGTAATGTAAATATGGAACTACATGTGCATTAAATTGTGAGGTTCTCGCCGTTAACAAATCATAGAACTACATGTGCATTAAATTGTGAGGTTCTGGCCGTTAACAAAATATAGAACTACATGTGCATTAAATTGTGAGATTCTATATAGTAACCAAAACGAAGAACTACATGTGCATTAAATTGTGAGGTTCTGGAAAGAAGGTTTATGACCTTGTTTTAATGGATTTTATTATTATCAACCGTTATCTTGGAAATGCTCATTTTAAAAGATTTCCGTTTGGATGAACATATTTATATCTCTTGAAATTGATAAACTGTATGTTCTCACTAGTCTTTAAGCCTAACACTTTTTCTCAAATGATATGTATAACAGGTTTCCCTTAGCGGTGGGTTGCCAAGGGTTTTGAGAGACGGGCTTGGTCTCGAGGCATTTTAAGATGACTAAGTATTGATAGTTGGGCATCTGTTAAGTCCCATTCTTTTGATGAATTTTGAATCGTCAACTGATGTAATCTAGATAGTTATATTTAGATTAATTGTTGATAAACCCTATATCAGTACAGGTTTTGTTGTAAAGTCTTAAAGACTGATACCCTTTTTGGAAGGTTTATATCAATACAAATGTCATGTTGCCCATTTGGAGAAGTTTTAATTTACTCTGAAATTTAGGATGTTACAGCAAAGTTTGATCAGCGTTCTGTCAATAAGTTTGAAAGTAAGCCCTGTAGTAAGTGTAACCGAAGGCATAAAGGAGAATGTAAGATTGATCAAGAGGGCTGTTATAAATGTGGGAAGGTTGGGCATCTGGCTCGGGAATGCCAGAATTTGAGGTCTTGTTATCAGTGTGGATCTCCTGATCATATCAGGACCAATTGTCCACAGTTGAAAAAGGGATCGGTCGGAGGATAGGTAGAAAAGGGAGGTGAGAGAAAGGTGGAGCCAGCTAAAGCGAGGGTTAGAGTTTTCAATATGTCAGCAGAAGAAGCGGCAGAGATACCTGATGTAGTGACAGGTACTTTCTTTATAGATTCAAATTATGCAAAAGTATTGTTTGATTCAGGCGCAAATCGTTCGTTTGTGTCTCCAAATTTTGTGTATAAATTGAATGAGAAACCTAAGAAGCTTAGGCATGAATTGAAAGTAGAAGTGGCTGATAATAGTCAAATCTTAGTGGAGGAAGTGTATGATGGGTGTAGTATTGTTATTAATGGACAATCATTTCCACTTCGACTGTACCCGTTGGGTATGGGAGAATTTGATGTTATTGTGGGAATGGACTGGTTGGTGTCTAATGATGCTCATATAGTATGCAATAAGAAATTGATTCATATAGCTCAGCCAGGAAAAGAAGAGATAGTAGTGTTTGGAGATCGAAGGGATAGAAAGTCATGTTTGATTTCTATGATTAAGGCTAAGAAATGTTTAGTAAAAGGGTGTGTAGGGTTCTTAGCTTATGTAATAGATGCTAAGAAAGAAAAGAAAGGATTAGAGTCAGTTCCGGTAGTCAGTAAATATCCAGAAGTATTTCCTGAAGACTTAACCACTTTGCCTCCTGATCGGCAAGTGAAATTTCGTATTGATTTAGTACCCGGAGCAGCGCCGATTGCAAGAGCACCGTATAGACTGGCACCGACAGAAATGAAAGAAATGATGACTCAGCTGCAGGAGTTGTTATACAAGGGGTTTATTCGCCCTAGTACCTCACCATGGGGAGCGCCAATATTGTTTGTTAAGAAGAAAGACGGGTCTATGAGAATGTGCATAGATTACCGTGAGCTCAATAAGTTGACTGTCAAAAATAAGTATCCGCTTCCCAGGATTGATGATCTTTTTGATCAACTGCAAGGAGCGAGTTACTTTTCGAAAATAGATCTTCGATCTGGATATCACTAGTTGAAGGTGAGGGAGGAGGATGTGTCTAAGACTGCATTTCGCACGAGGTACGAACATTATGAGTTTCTAGTTATGCCATTTGGTTTGACCAATGCGCCAACAGCTTTCATGGATCTGATAAATAGAGTGTGTAGTTCGTTTTTAGATAAGTATACCATCGTCTTTATAGATGATATACTGATCTATTCACGTTCCAAAGAAGATCATGAAACTCATTTGAGAACGATTTTAGAATTGCTTAAGCGTGAGAAATTGTACGCCAAGTTTTCAAAATGTGAATTTTGGCTGAAAGAAGTTCAGTTTTTAGGGCATGTGGTGTCAAAAGATGGGATTAAGGTTGATCCGGCTAAGATTGAAGCCATTGAAGGGTGGGAAGCACCGAAATCACCATCTGAAGTAACAAGTTTTCTTGGATTGGCTGGTTATTATAGAAAGTTCATCCAGGACTTTTCAAGGATAGCTATGCCACTAACAGCATTAACTAGAAAGAATGTCAAGTTTGTATGGGCAGAGGCTCAGAAAGAAGCTTTCGGTAAATTAAAAGAGAGTTTAAGTAGTGCTCCTGTTTTGTCTCTACCCAACGGAACGAAAGGATTCATAATTTATAGCAATGCTTCAAAGTTGGGTCTGGGATGTGTGTTAATGCAAGAAGGCAAGGTAATTGTATATTGTTGGTCCAGAATAGTAGTAAGTAAATAAGAAAAGTATTGTAGAAGGGGGGGTTGAATACAATACACACAATTTTTCACTTAATTTAATTCTTATTGATTTGAAATCAAGAATTACACATAGAAAACTTTTGATTGTTGCGGAAGAGAATAGATGAAATCTATTCAAACAATCTTACACAAAGATAAATGAAGAACAATTGTAAAACACTTAGAAAACAATAAGAACTTCTTAGAGAGAGAATGCCAGTGCACTTAGAGAGCTTGAATGCTTGAGAGCTGGTGATCTTGCATGTTGAGACATCCATCATATTTATAGTGCCTCATGCATTAAATGCATGGGACACCTGTTGAGCAAAGGATGGACACAGGTCTTCAGCAAGGTACAGGATGTACCTTTTTGTCTTGAGGTGTTTTGGCTTGAAGTGTTGACCTGCAGAGAGGATGGTAGAGACCTTTCCTTAAAATGGTGTAGTAGACAAAACTTACTTTATCTGATCTCCAGATGAGGTCCACGTTAATGCAAGATATCACAGTATACTTTGTCAGAAAAGTACAATGTGTTTGAAAGAATTCCTCAAGAATAGACTGCCGAAGACTTGAAAGATCTTCGGCTCCTGAAGATGTGAGAACACCTTCATACTCTAAGGAGAGATCATCGGCTGCCGAAGACCTGAGAGATCTTCGGCTCCTGAAGATGTGAGAACACCTTCATACTCCTGAGAGATATGTGATTGACACCATCCTGGCCAATGGTGTTGATCACTTGGGCATGCTTGGCTTTAGGCTGAGGAGACTATCTTCAATCCGCTTTGAGAGATGTACTCCTTCTTTGTCTTCTTCGGCTGATCTTTGACTTCACCAAACATTTGTATAGAAACCAAGCTGCTAAAAGAACCTCAAACATATTCTAAGTAGGATGATATAAGATGGAAGATCAGGAGGTCATCTTCAAATCTTCAGATGACCCAACAATCTCCCCTTATTTGAGGATGACATCCATACTAAAGAATAGAACAAATAGTGTACTGAATAAATTCATTTTGACCCATCTTTACTCTTTTGGGGTTCTTTTCACATAGACCATTTTTTTTTGGTATATCTGACATTTACAAGAGAATGAAAAAGTATAGTTATACAAACGAATAAATGAATACAATGAATAAAGAATGAGGAAGAGAAAATACAAAGATATAGAAGACAGTAGCCGGGATTGTTTGAACTTGAGTGGTTGGTTGCTCCCCCTCAATTCATACTCCCCCTCAACTAGTGTCAGGTGTCTTTGATCACATAGTCCATTGCAAAATTAGTTTCAGCAGAGTTTAAGCTTGAGTGGTAAGTTGCTCCCCCTTAAATCATACTCCCTCTTAACTAAGAAGTCAGAAGATTTTCGGGATCCTCCGAACCTGCTCCTGAAAGGGCAGATTCATCCTTGGATCGTGCAGAAGCATCAGGACTGAAAATCCTGGGTGATAGGCTGTGAGGTGGAGAAGAGGCACCTTGGATAGGGAAGGAGTCCAAGTCATCCTTATCAACCAAGGAAAAGGTTGGTGAGGGAATAATAGGGGTCCCCAATTTTACAATTGTATCGTTTTGTGAGGATACAAAGGAGGTGATTTTGAGTTTAGCAGAGTCCCCGGGCCCGGATGGGAAAATTTCAACACCTGCCGATTGTGGAGAATCGGTGGGTGGAGTTTGTGGCTTGGCCCTTGAAACCTTCCTTAGCCTCTTGAGAGGAGAGGGAGGGGAAGAGGTAAAGTGCCGCCGCTTTGAGATATGGGGTGTGACCTGGGTAACCGTCGAAGGTTCTTTCAGTGGTATGACCATTTGGGCAAGTGCGGCAGTGCCAGTAGCAGTTGAGGATTTATTGCTAGCCGGCGTCACTAAGGAGGGGGAAGAAGGGTCCACTACAGTTGAGGGACCTTTGGACACCGGAGTGTCCTTAGTATCACCCCATTGTAGATCGGGAGAGTTTATGAAGGAGAACATACCTGGGCTGAGAGCTTGATTGGTGGATAGAGAGCCCTTGTTGAGAGAGGTCTTCTTGAGTTTCTAAGTGTTGGTAGGAGAGTCATCACCAAATCAACCAGAGAGCCAACAATATTTCTCCCCCTATTTGATGATGACACCAACACATAGAAAAAAAAATACTGACACACAGAAAAATTACAAGACACGAAGAACTCATAAATTCAGTGGCCCATTTTTTTTTTTGGTAGGGGCTTTTTTTTTTTGGTGGGGGCTCTTTTTTTTTTTTGGTGGGGGCTCTTTTTTTTTAACAGGATATCAAAAGAAAAGAAAAAGAGAAGGGGGGGGGTAGAAAAAGGTATGTAATCATGGTGAGATTGGAAGTGAAAAAAAATGAGGATGGTTAAGAAGGAGGAGAAGAGATGGGAGGAAGGTATGTAGGAGGGAATTGATTGATGGATGATATCTAGTAATTGGGGAAAGAAGAGAAGAGTGGAAAAGATTATGGAAGGAAAAGGTGAGATTAGGTAGGATGGGATAGATGGAAGGAAAAAAAATAGGGAAGGAAAAGGTATGGAAGAAAAAAAAGGTTAAAGGGAGGATGGTAGGATGGGAAGGGAAGTAGGAGGTGTAAGAAAAGTAGGGATGGGATGGGTAGGTAAGTCTTGGGAAAGGAAAAAGAATGGGGAAAGGGGTTAATTAAAAAAGATATGGGATGAAGAAAAAAGTCAAAGAAAGGGGGGTAAGGGTAGGGGTCGGCTAAAGGGTGAGGGGAGGGGAAGGGGTTGTTAGCCGAGAGAAAAAAATGGAGTGGGGGGAGGGGGGGTTCGGCTAGAGGGTGAGGGGAGGGGAGGGTGGTTGTTAGCCGAGAGAAAAAAATGGAGTGGGGGGAGGGGGGTTCGGCTAGAGGGGAGGGGAGGGGAGGGTGGTTGTTAGCCGAGAGAAAAAAATGGAGTGGGAGGGAGGGGGGTTTCGGCTAGAGGGTGAGGGGAGGGGAGGGGAGGGGAGGGTGGTTGTTAGTCGAGAGAAAAAAATGGAGTGGGGGGTGGGGGGTTCGGCTAGAGGGGAGGGGAGGGGAGGGTGGATTTTGGTTCGGTTGGGCTTCGGCGGGGGTGGGGTTAGGTTAGGGGATGTTTGGAAGTTATAAGGGGATCGGTTGGTTCAGTGGGGGTAGTGAGAGAGTGAGCCGAAGGAGAGATGAGAGAGAAACCGAAAGAGAAGTAGAGAGAGAGAGAGGAGCCGAAGGTGTGGGGGTGTTCGGCTAGGGGTAGGGAGGGTAGAAGGGGTAGGGAGGGAGAGGGGGGAAGGGGGTTCGGCCGAGGGAGGGAAGGGAGAGACATGGACCGAAAGAGGGAGAGAGGAAGAGAGAGAGAGAGTGGTTCCGTGGGAGGGAAACCGAAAGAGAGGAAGAGGGAGGGAGAGGGTTCGGTGGGGGTGGTGGTGGGTTGGATGTTTCGGTGGGGAGAGGAGAGGGGGAGAGAAAGAGCCGAATAAAATGTTGGGTTAGGGGGTGTTTGTTTGGTTTCGGGTAGAACAAGGGGCCAAAGGGTGGAGGCCGAAGGAGAGATGAGAGTAGAGAGGGAAGGGGGATTCGGTGGCTTAGAGAGTAATAAGGGGGGGTTTCGGTTAAGGGGGTGGGATAGTTCGGCTAAGGGGGTGAGGGGAGGGGGAGAGTGGTCGGTAGCCGAAGGGGTAGGGAGGGGAGGGGGGGTCGGCTAGGGAGAGGGGAGGCCGAGAGAAAGAGAGGGGTAGGGAGATAGAGGGAGAGCCGAAAGAGGGAGAGTGAGAGATAGAGATAGATAGCCGAAGGAGAGGGAGAGAGAGAGGGTTGTGTGTGAGATGAGGAGAAAGAAAAAATAAGGGGAAAAAATAATGATTTTTATTGGAAAAAAAAACCTTTTTTTATTTCTTTTCTTTCTCACTTTTTTTTAAGAAAAAAAAACTAGACATCGGCATTTAACATACCGAGTTCGCCGATAAGAAACTTGAACCGAGCTTCGTCAAGAGGCTTGGTGAAGAGATCCGCCAGTTGGAGGTCGGTAGGGATGAAATGTAACTCGATATCACCCTTAGAGATGTGATCCCGAATGAAGTGATATCGGATGTCGATGTGCTTGGAACGAGAGTGTAGCACCGGATTGTTTGCGATGGCTATCGCACTAGAGTTGTCACACAGAATCGGGATGTGAGAGTACAACTGATTGTAGTCTCTAAGTTGGTTCTTCATCCAGAGGATTTGAGCACAACAACTTCCAGCAGCGACATACTCAGCCTCAGAAGTAGAGGTGGAGACTGAGTTCTGCTTCTTGCTAGACCAACTAACAAGCTTGCCACCAAGGAGTTGGCAGCTACCAGTGGTGCTCTTCCTATCAATCTTAGAGCCTGCAAAATCAGAATCTGAATACCCCATTAGATCAAAACCTGAGTCTTTGGGATACCAAAGACCCAAATTCATGGTACCTTTCATATACCGAAAAATGCGTTTAACCGCAGCCAAGTGAGATTCCTTCGGATAAGCTTGGTAACGCGCACATAGGCAAGTAGTAAACATAATATCCGGTCTACTCGCAGTAAGATAAAAAAGAGAGCCGATCATGCCTCAGTGGTTGGTGATATCCACAGATACACCATCCAGATCAGCATGGAGTTTCAAAGGTGGTGCCATGGGAGTTTTCATGGGGGAGGAGTTTTCAAAATTGAACTTCTTCAGAAGGTCACGAATGTATTTACTTTGATTTATAAAGATTCTTTCTGAAGATTGTTTAACTTGAAGTCCTAAGAAAAAGGTAAGCTCCCCCATCATACTCATCTTATATTGGATTTTCATGAGAGAGGCAAACTCATCACACAGTGACTCATCAGTGGCACCAAAAATGATATCATCCACATAAATTTGAACAAGAATAAGATTACCTGAGGTTTGTTTGATGAACAAAGTGTTGTCAATTTTACCTCTTGTATACTTGTTCTTCAAGAGAAAGTCAGCAAGAGTGTCATACCAGGCACGGGGAGCCTGCTTTAGACCATAGAGAGCTTTGTCCAATCTGTACACATAGTCAGGATGGACTGGATCTTCAAAGCCAGGGGGCTGTTTCACATAGACTTCTTAAGCTAGCTCCCCATTTAGAAAGGCACTCTTGACATCCATCTGGAAGACTTTGAAGTTCTTGTAGGCAGCATGAGCAAGGAAGATTCTGTGTAACATCCTAAAAATCAGAGTAAATTAAAACATGGAAAACCTGACAAATATGACGAAAGTAAATCCATTAACTTCCCATAAATGGGATGTGTTCTTTAGACTATACAATCCTATACAAGGATTTCATCAAAAGAATGGGACTTAACAATGCCCAGCATCAATACTAAAATAACTCCAAAAACCTCGAGACTCAAAACTCGTCTCTCCAAAAACCCTGGCACCCACCGCTAATGGAAACCTGTTATACACATCATTTGAGAAAAAGTGTCAGACTTTAAAGCCTGGTGAGAACATACAGTTTATAAGCTCAAAAGATAAAACATCAGTTCCAAGATAACATTTCCAAAGAGATTAAGTTTACAATTTAGGTCCTTGCCACAAACGGACTTTTTCGTTATAAACATGCCATAAAAGGACCGAAAACAAAACATTTTACCAAGGATCGTGGCGTAACACAAAGTTAGGCCAACAATCCGAGTTACGAGCTAAACCAATTGGAGTCCGCGGATACGAATCACAAAGTCCGTGCTACAATGTGAGATCAAGCCCCAAGCGCAAAACCAAGGTATACTCCTTCACTAGGATCACTATGAACCATGGCTAGTATCCGGCCTCACATAACCGTACCAAGTTTCCCTCTAGGAACAAGTGAATCCATAGCTACAAATTTGGGGAATGTATCATCCCAGTAATACAGTCTACTCAGAACCTAGGGATTCACTAGTAATGGTAAGGACTCGTCACAACAACATATGTGACCAACCATAAATAAATATATGGTATAAGTACATTTTATAAACAAAATGCCATTTCCAGTTCAACTTCTGATAAGAATGAAAATCATTAAAATGAGTTCATAAACATTCTTTTTACATAATCACGTAAAGTGCAAGTAAAACATCATTTTACTTTAATAAGGCGGAACCCGTCATTTTGGTCAAATCTGACCGGGAACCCCGAAAATCACCAAAACTTCATTTATGGCAAAATGTAGAGAACATAAAATCATACCGTAGAAATACTTCAGATTTCGCAAATAAGAGTTTTGACATGTATAAAGTTTGTAAAATGGTAGTAGGAACTCACCGATAGGTTTTGGAATAAAACCTAGAAAACCAGATAACGATCACGGCGAAGAGGTGAAGCTTAAAACACCGACCCCTTGCTAGAAACACCGAAAACTAGCAACCAAACGAGACTTCGAAGATCGAAAGATAAAGAGAGAGAATTAGAGAGAGAGAAAGAGATATTTAGATTTTTGATTCTGAGGTCATTGGAAACTGGACCCTTTAAGACGGTCTAAGCAACCACGCGGGTTATGCCGCGACTTCAACTCGCGGCATAACTCGCCCGTGTCCCAAAAACCCTAATCATCCAGTGGGTTACGCGGGTTATGCCGCGACCTCTAGTCGCGGTGTAACTCGCGTAGTTCCCCAAAATCCCATATCCACAGACTGTTACGCGGGTTGTGTCGCGACTTCAACTCGCGGTGTAACTCGCGTAATTCACTGTTTCTCCCCCAAAATTCTCAAAACTCTAAAACAACACCAAACCAAACACGGAGCTAACGGCAAAAGCTTAACACAAGAATAACAAGATTACACAACGGAAATCCGGGGTGTTACATTCTGATGGCTTCAAGTCTGGCAATTGGAGCAAATGTTTCGTCATAGTCAATTCCTTCCTCTTGCCTATAGCCTTGTGCAACCAGTCGGGCCTTGTTTCTGATCACCGTGCCTTCTTCATCCATTTTGTTCCGAAAGACCCACTTGGTTCCTATGATGGTTTTTCTGGAAGGACGAGGAACCAATCTCCAGACTTTGTTCCTTTCGAACCGAGAAAGTTCTTCTTGCATGGCAGTGATTCAACATGGATCAGCTAGAGCTTCGTCAACTTTCTTTGGTTCAATGAGAGAAAGGAAGTTCACATAGAGACAGATGTTACCAATACCTCTTCGAGTCTGTACACCAGCTTGTTGATCACCAATGATTTGATCAATGGGGTGATCTTTTGTCCACTTTAGGGCAGGAGGTAAAGGAGGAGGATAAGAGATTTGTAGAGGAGAGTTGGAAGGGAAATTTCGAGGAGAGATGGATGGAAGATCGGCTTGTATAGGTGAGGAATGAATGTCAGATTGAGAGACTGGGATGATTTGGATTGTATGTTAAGGTTGGGTAGGCTGAGGATCATCCTCTTGATGAGAGGAGGGGTTGTGAGATGTAGAGGGTTCATTGTTTTGGTAGAGAGAAGTGGGAACTATGTAGGGAATGTCTGATGATGTTGGAAGAGGACCATCACCAACACAGGAGGATATCCATCTGTTCAATTCTTCATCATCACAAGAGAGTGATGATATCTTAAGGTCATCAAACTTGACATGGATGGATTCATCAATACACTTCCTTCGGAGGTTGTAGACTCTGAAAGCTTTGGAAGTGAGAGAATATCCCACGAAGATTCCTTCATCAGCTTTGGGATCAAATTTTCCCAAAATTTCTATATCATTGAGAATGTAGCAGACACACCCAAAGACATGAAGAAAACCAATGTTGAGTTTTCTACCATAAAAGACTTCATAAGGAGTCTTATTATGTCTTTTTACAATGATAGACCTATTTTGGGTGAATCATGCAGTGTTGATTGCTTCGGCCCAAAAGTAGGTAGGGAGGTGAGATTCACTCAACATGGATCGGGAAGCTTCACATAGCGTTCTGTTCTTTCTCTCCACTACACCATTCTGTTGTGGAGTTCTGACGGCAGAGAAGTTTTGAGAGATGCCTTTTTCATTGAAAAAGTCATCCAACATACTGTTCTTGAATTCTGTTCCATTGTCACTTCTTACAGATCTTACCAGCTGCCCATTCAACACTTCAGACTTTTTGATGAACTTTATGATTTCTTCAGTAGTGTCACTTTTATACCTGAGAAAAAAAATACCCAAGTGTAACGAGTGAATTCATCAATAATAACCAGAATGTACCTTCTACCACCAAGGCTTGGGGTACTGACTGGTCCACACAGATCCATGTGGAGCATCTGAAGAGGATGAGTGATGGAGAAGCATTGCTTGACTTGAAGGAAGATTTTGTGAGTTTCCCTTTCTCATATGCAGCACACAACTTTTCTTTCACAAAGGACAACTTTGGCATGCCCGTGACAAGCTCCTGGTTTGAAAGGACATTCAAAGTCTTGAAGTTGAGGTGAGAGAGACGCTTGTGCCAGAGCCAACATCTTTTGGCAGAGTTTTCAGAGACAAAGCAAATGTTTGTTCTGAAGGATGAGCTATGTCCCATGTATATGACATAGACATTTTCCTTGCGGTAGCCAGAGAGTACGGTTTCCATCTTTTTGTTGAAAATGATGTATGAAGATAATTCAAACATCACTTTGTAGCCCAGATGACACAGTTGGCTTATGCTTAGAAGATTGTGCATCAAGCCCTCAACATAGGCTACCTTGTTAAAGGTGATGGAACCATTTGAGAGTGTTCCATAACCTTTAGTACTTCCTCTGGAATTATCACCAAAGGTGACAGAAGGACCTTTGGATGGCACGAAGTCTATAAGAAGAGATTTGTTCCCTGTCATGTGTCTTGAGCACCCGCTGTCGAGATACCAGATTTGTTGGTGCCCTAGACCCTGCAATCACAAGGAAATTAGTTCTTTGGTACCCATTTGGAAATGGGTCCTTTTGAGTTAGAAGGAGAAGGAGTATCCTTGAAAGCCTTTTTGTCAATTCTCTCCAGAGGACAATCCTTAGCAAGATGAAAGGTATTACCACAGTTATAACACTTTCTATAGATAAAGACCTTTTTAGAGCTTTGATCAGCTTTCTTGTGATGATTGATCACATTGACTTTCATGGCCTTAGAGGTTAGAGGATAGTTAAGAGGCTTAGGACCCAAGATACCTTTGTCAGAGTCAGTTGAAGGAATAGAAGAAGGTGTCTTGGAATGAAGCTCTTTCAACATCAGAGGTCTAGGGATATGAAGAGAAGATGGTTTCTTTGAGTTTTTCTTGGGAAGTTTCCTTTTGGGAGGAATATCGGTAACTACTGATTTTCCTTTTTCAGAAGAGTCAATGCTCTTAGCTTTGATAAAATTTCCAAACTTGAGATCTTTAGGGAGATCAGAGGAGTCCAGAGGTTCAGAGTCATCATAGTTCTCTTCAGAGGATTCATAGAATGAGGGAAGAGAGAAAGGAGCATGGGTGTAAGAAGGAGGTTCAAGGTCAGATTTTCCGAAGCCTAGTCCAGACTTGTCATCACAAGCTATTTGATCCTGAAAAATATTTTCTAAGTTCTTAGAGGAACTTGTCCACTTTTTCACAATTTCTTGCTCCTTTTTGAATCTTTTCAAAAGTTTATTTTTCTCTTTAGCAAGAGTAAAATTTATAGTTTTCAAATCTTCAAGCTCAGCCTTGATTTTGTCAAAGTGTTTTAGTTGAGAAAGACAGATTTGCAACTGAGAAGAAAGAGATTTTATCTGAGCATTTGCCTTCTTCTTTGCATCCTTGGATTCATAGAAGTCAATGGTCAAAGAGTCAAAGGCTTCAATTTTCTTAGCATCAGAGAGGGAGAAAAATGGATGTACCTGATTAGATGAGGTAGAGCACTCAGTGGACACAAGAGCCATAGAAGTGGAAGAGGTTTCACCGTCATCAACATCATCTATTTTAGCCATAAAGCAAAGGTTGGCCATGTCCTTGTCACTTTCGGAAGTTGGTTCATCTGCCTAATCATGAGATTCGGCAAAAAGACCTTTTCCTTTGTTTGCTAGAAGAGCATTTCTTTCCTTCTCTCTCTTGTATTTGGCCTTGTACTTTTCAGCACGGTCAGATTTTGAAGGAATAGACGAGTTTGACTTTTGAAAAGAAGGTTGGTAGGAATCAGACTTGGTTCTGACAGACCTAGAGGATGTACGGTTAGAGGAGGGCAGTCTAGACTTATCAAAGGACCTGCTTCTGCATTCAGAAGCAAAGTGTCCCTTCCTCCCACACCTGTAACAATCCTCATTTGTTTTGTCAAAGGAAGCATTTTTAGAAAGAGTAGAGGAGGGTTTTCTAGAAAACCTGGATTTTCCAGAAGAGAAGCGAGGTTTGCCTTTAGAAAAGCCTGCCAGCATGGCAACACCGTCTGACAGCTGAGCCACAGAGGTCTCCTCTCCTTCATCATCAGCCTCACTGATATAGGCTTCTGAAGGGTCATTGGGGTCCTCTTGACTATTGTTGTCGGAATCAGAGGGATAAGTGATCCTAGGGACACACACAGTACTTTTGGAAGATTCACCGACAAGAGCTAGAGAAGAGCCTTTGATGTCTTTTGTGATTGACTTCCTAAGCAGTTTAGTCTGCTCATAGTTGAAGAGAGTGCTATACAAGGCAGTGAGAGGCATGGAATCAAGATCCTTGGTAGACTTGATACAAGTACAGATATTTTCCCAAAACTCAGGAAGACAGTCCATAAACTTGCACAAGACTTCCTCATTATCATAAATGCGACCCACAAGTTTAAGATCGTTGAGAAGACTGTTAAAGCGACTGTAGTAGTCTGAGAGAGACTCACCCTTCTCATGAGAAAAGAGTTCATACTTTCTTACAAGAGCAATCTTTTTGCTCTTTTTCACCTCAGACGTACCTTCATAGAGAACACACAGAGTGGACCACATTTCTTTTGCAGTAGTAAAGTTAACAAGAGAGTGATAGACCTCATCAGGCAGAGCAAGGGCAATGATGGCTCTGACTTTAGTATAAAGAGCTATAAGACGTCTGTCTTCATCATTGTATTTACTGGGGTCCTTTACAATGTATCTCCCAGTAACTGGAGTTCTTTCTTCCTCAGAAGAGTCCTCATCAGCTTTTCCCTTGTCTGCATTATATCGGTCCCAAACTCTAGGAATAAAAGGACCTTCATGCAAAATAGTAGGATATCTGCTGTCAACTCCTTCTAAGAAGAGTATCATACGACTTTTCCACAAGAAGAAGTTACTGGGGTTAAACTTTGGTGGTTTGGCTATAGAGCCATTGTCGTATGATGCAACAATGTTGTTTTGAGAAGAAGCATTGTTCAAAGAAGAAGAAGAAGAGGTTGCCATTGCGGATCTAGTTTATTGAGTTAAACTAAACCGCTCTGATACCACTTGTTGGTCCCAAATAGCAGTAAGTAAATAAGAAAAGTATTGTAGAAGGGGGGTTGAATACAATACACACAATTTTTCACTTAATTTAATTCTTATTGATTTGAAATCAAGAATTACACATAGAAAGCTTTTGATTGTTGCGGAAGAGAATAGATGAAATCTATTCAAACAATCTTACACAAAGAGAAATGAAGAACAATTGTAAAACACTTAGAAAACAATAAGAACTTCTTAGAGAGAGAATGCAGTGCACTTAGAGAGCTTGAATGCTTGAGAGCTAGTGATCTTGCATGTTGAGACATCCATCATATTTATAGTGCCTCATGCATTAAATGCATGGGACACCTGTTGAGTAAAGGATGGACACATGTCTTCAGCAAGGTACAGGATGTACCTTTTTTTCTTGAGGTGTTTTGGCTTGAAGTGTTGACCTGCAGAGAAGATGGTAGAGACCTTTCCTTAAAATGGTGTAGTAGACAAAACTTACTTTATCTGATCTCCAGATGAGGTCCACGTCAATGCAAGATATCACAATATACTTTGTCAGAAAAGTACAATGTGTTTGAAAGAATTCCTCAAGCATAGACTGCCGAAGACTTGAAAGATCTTCGGCTCCTGAAGATGTAAGAACACCTTCATACTCTAAGGAGAGATCATCGGCTGCCGAAGACCTGAGAGATCTTCGGCTCCTGAAGATGTGCGAACACCTTCATACTCCTGAGAGATATGTGATTGACACCATCCTGGCCGATGGTGTTGATCACTTGGGCATGCTTGGCTTTAGGCTGAGGAGGCTATCTTCAATCCGCTTTGAGAGATGTACTCCTTCTTTGTCTTCTTCGACTGATCTTTGACTTCACCGAACATTTGTATAGAAACCAAGCTGTTAAAAGAACCTCAAACATATTCTAAGTAGGATGATATAAGATGGAAGATCAGGAGGTCATCTTCAAATCTTCAGATGACCCAACACTTATGCATCTCGACAACTGAAAGAACATGAAAAGAATTACCCAACTCATGATTTAGAGTTGGCAGCTGTAGTCTTTGCTTTGAAAATTTGGAGGCATTACTTGTATGGTATCAAGTGTCAGATTTACACAGATCACAATAGTCTTCAATATCTTTTCAATCAGAAGGAGCTTAATATGAGGCAGCGTAGGTGGATGGAGCTGTTAAGCGATTATGACTGTGATATTCTGTACCATCCAGGCAAGGCTAATGTGGTAGTAGATGCTCTAAGTCGTAAGGAACATGGAGAAATAACAGAAGTTGTAGCATTTCGAATTGATGTTGTTTCTAATTTCTTAGAAGAAGCTATAAAGTATCAAGAAGAAGCAGCGTCAAAAGAAATTTTGAAAAGTGAAAGAATAGTTGGGATTGTTAACTCGTTAGTAGTTGACAATCGCGGAGTAAAGTGCTTTAATAAGAGAGTATGGATTCCAAAAGCAGGAGATTTTAGGCAGAAAGTGTTGGAAGAAGCACATAGATCCCGTTACTCAGTTCATCCAGGAACCAACAAGATGTATAGAGATCTGAAACAAAGCTATTGGTGGCCAGGTTTAAAGAAAGATATTGCTCACTTCGTTGAACGATGTCTAACATGTTTGAAAGTTAAAGTTGAGCATCAGAGACCTTATGGGGAGCTTTAGTCGTTAGAAATTCCAGTTTGGAAGTGGGATGAGATTTCTATGGATCTTGTTACTGGGTTACCGCGATCACCTAAGGGGCATGATGCCATTTGGGTGATAGTGGATAGACTCACAAAGTCAGCTCATTTCCTACCGATCAAGGAGACATACTCACTAGAGAAATTGGCTCGATTGTATATCGACGAGATAGTAACCAGGCATGGAGTACCGTCGTCCATTGTGTCAGACAGAGATGCTCGTTTTACATCAGCTTTCTGGAGAAGTTTGCAAAGGGAATTAGGCTCTCAACTTAAGTTGAGTACGGCTTATCATCCGCAAACTGATGGCCAGAGTGAGAGAACTATTCAGACATTGGAAAATATGCTTCGTGCATGTGTTATCGATTTCAAAGGTTCGTGGGAAATTCATTTGCCGTTGATTGAATTTTCCTACAACAATAGTTATCATGCTAGCATACAAGCGGCCCCGTTCAAAGCTTTGTATGGTCGTAAATGTAGAACACCTTTATGTTGGAATGAGGTGGGTGAAAGACAGCTAGCGGGACCAGAAATAGTACAGGTAACAGCTGATAAAGTCGACCATATTCGAGCAAGATTAAAGATTGCTCAAGATCGTCAGAAAATGTATGCTGATAAGCGAAGGAAACCGATAGAGTTTCAGATAGGAGATAAGGTAATGTTGAAAGTTTCGCCGTGGAAAGGTGTAATCAGATTTGGAAAGAAAGAAATGTTAAGACCAAGGTTTGTTGGACCATTTATCATCACGGGACGTGTTGGTGAAGTGGCTTACGAACTTGATCTACCAGAAAGTTTGCGTGGGATTCATCCCACATTTCATGTGTCAAACTTGAAGAAGTGTTTGGCAGAATCAGATGTGGTCGTTCCTTTAGAAGATATTCAAGTAGATGAAAAACTAAGTTATATTGAGGAGTTCGTAGCAATTACGGACCTCAAAATAAAGAAGTTGAGAAACAAGGAGATTCGATTAGTGAAAGTTCAGTGGAAATTTCACCAAGGACAAGAGTCCACTTGGGAAGTAGAAGCAGATATGAAAGCTCAGTATCCCCATTTGTTTAGCGATAGAATTCCAGGGACGGAATTCTCTTAAGGGGGGAAGATTGTAATATTCGGATCCTAAATTTTTATTAATTTTGGAAGTTGGGTGAAAAGTGAAGCGAGACCCAAAGTACAGGGGGGTTATTTGAAACTTTGGTTTTATATAACCTAAATATCAGATATTTGATTTCATATCAGTCTGATATTTATGTAAGCCGACATAGAGAGAAAGAGAGAAAACAGAGCAAGAAGCAGAGAGAAAGAGAAAGAGATCTTGAAGGATCGATCGTTTTTGGTCAAATAGAGGTATGATTTTAGCCTAATACTTTTATCTGCATGTATTAGTCGGTAAATAGTCTTGTGATTCAAGTTTTTAACCGTGTATTTGATCAGTTCCATGATTTAAAGTTTTCTGGGTTCGAACTGTTGAGTCGCCGACTCTGTATGATCTATGACCGGGAAGATGATGTGGACCGGTAAAGGTATCGGTCGACCGATAAATTTAGTCGACCGATAGATGGTAAAGACCGGTAGGTTGTAAGGCCCGGTAAGGGTATTTGACCGATATAAGTTCGACCGGGACGAAGGTTGACCGGTAGTTTGTATTCGACCGATAGTTTGTATTCGACCGGTAGTTTTTTGTGGACCGGTATTGCTCGACCGGTGTAGTGATCGACCGATATGTTGTTAATCTGTCCTAAGAGGTTTTGATCAGGATGGTTTCGACCGGGATAGTAGCAGTATGTTGTATTTGATGTGTTTATAGAAGGAAAAGGTGTTAGTCACCAGTTAGCTTACCTTTGTTTTTAATACCATCGTAGGTGGTGTTAATCAGTAGAAGTCAGAGTTAATCAAGAAGAATCAGAGGTGAGTCTTTCAAACTAAATCTTTTATGATTTTAGCAGTTATTTGATAAATGTGGGTTTTATAAACTGCACATTTATAGTATTGAAAGTTATGCAGAATTATTGAAAAAGGTTGATTTAATCAGTTTGGCATGTTTATGCTAAGTTTATATAAACTTGTTTTATATACAGTCAGGACTAGGTGTATGCATACATTTGAGTCAGAAGTCTGACCTAAGTCGGGAAGTGTGACCCGCCTGCTCGTACCGGGGAGTGTGGCCCGTTTATGCCATTAGGGCGTGTCCCTAAAATAAGACAGTGCGAGACAGACATACCGTCTTTGACGGAAATGTTGGTCAGTAGCTTAAGGTAGCTTGCGAAGCGTAAAAAGTGGTCAGTGATGGTCAGTAGATTGAGTTATGCCTGCGAAGCATAAAGTATTTTAAAGTTTGATTAAAAGAGCAGGTTATGTTTTGAGATATAAAGTTTTGTTTAAATGTTTTAATTAATATTTGAACTATTGCAGTAATGATTGGAGGGGACTCATTAGACCATTGGTCTAACCCTCGTTCTTTCAAAATTATAATCCTGTTTCAGGTTATCAGAAAGTAGCAGGTACAGATAAGGGTAAGGAGAAGATGTGAGCTATTTCCAGGAGATAGAAGACTTCCTGCAATAGTTTACTTTTTGAACTAAGTTGTATAGTAAGAGATAGTTGTAAACTTTGTACTCTGAAAATGTAAGCCTGGGGTAGTATTTATTAAGAAATGTTATTTAATTGAATGTATACATGTTCAGGTTGTTACAATTTACATTTCTCGATTGTTGCATATTGTTGTTTTTTTCAACTACCACCTGATGTTCTTTCAAATACAATATCCACTTGGGATTAAGTGGTTGATGTTCCTTCATTTGCTTTTAAAGTTTTTCCACTATCCCTGTTTTGTTACTTTCTTTCCATAGGTACTACCTATGTGTTTTTACTTTTTTTTTATAGGTACTATTTCTTCTGGCCCATACTTTTTTGTGGGGTGTTTGTTTGTTTGGTTTTGATTTTGGTTGTGGTTTTACATGTTTTGTTTTGATTTAGTAGGTTTGTTTAGTGACATTCTTAATGGAGCTTCTTGGAGTAATTTGAAACTATAATGTTGTTTGTTTTTTCATGCACGTAGGGGAAGAACTACTGATGAATTCAACAGCTAAAAACAAGATCAACTAAGGTTGGATGCTGCAGTAACATTGGTGAGTTATTGAGCCAACAAATCAAATGGTAGATTGGTGATTCAGAGGTTACTAGGGTTCCAAGTGCTTTTGGTTGTTACAGTTAACTTGCATATCTATGTAATGTTGTGTAGTGGTTTGATCGACACATAATGTCCTAATCTATGTTTCAGAATCCCATCCTAAGATTATTACCTTAAAAATTCTGGTCAATGATTTCTTCTAATTGTCATGTAGAAAAGCAAATTGAATTGTCCAATACTTCCATTTAATGGTAGAAAAGGTTGGTTTTGTAAAATAGGTGGGACTAGGAGATAAATTAGATTTGCACTTTCGATAAATACCAATGGATGATTTAATTGATTTGGTTAACATCCATTATTTGATCAATCATATAATCTTTTTAACTATTTTGTACACCAAGATGCAGAATACAAATATTACATAAAATAATTTATTTTTTATACCTTAGTAAAAACTAATTAAATTTTTTCGTTCAAAATGTATTAATATGTAAAGACTATAGGATCATATGATAAGGATGAAGAGTCTTACCCGGTAAGTGACAGTGATGACTCTTACCCGGTAAGCGCTGACGTAAATTGTTACATATGATACCATTTAGATGGATTATAATCGTACCCGGTAAATTGTTACATACGATACCATTCCATTTAGATGGAATATAATCTTACGCGGTAAATTATTACATACTCTAAAACTTTAATATCATTTACATTTACGGCTCCCGTCGCATTGCGCGGGTAAACGACTAGTCTTATTGAAATACAATTTAAAATCTCTAATTGTGTCATTCAAATACACTTTAAAAATATTTTTTTAAATCTTTTTTACACAAATGTTATAGATATTTTTATAATTATTGTTTTTAAGATTTAGGATTGGAACACTTACAAAAACTTGAAAAACGTCAAAAAAAAAAAAAACCTTGAAAATCTTGTAGGAAATCTTGAAAAACTTGATATATAAATTATAAAAAGTTATTTTTTTTTAAATCGGCCCGGCCCAGGCCTTGTTTTTGAATGAAAATCGTAACCGGTTAAGGACGACCAGGCCATAACAGGTCACAAGTCGGTCCTGATCCTTTGGGAGGCCTATTTGGCCATCTCTACCACATAAGATGAGAATTAATATTGTGGACTTTTGTTTAAAGTATACCACCCTCGAAGTTTTATTGTTTACATTTTAACCCGTAACTTGAAAAGGTTAATTATAAATATTAAAATAAAGAAAAATGGGAGAAAGACAGTCTAATGGACCTAGTGGACGGGCGGTTGGTGCAAGGACCAGATCCAACAGAAAATGGATACCAAAGGGACCAAATCCACAATAAATGAAGTCAGACCATTTTCGTAAAAATCGACATATCACAAGGACCAAATCCATAATTTACTCTAAAATAAAATAATTATCAATGATGTATATTTAAATGATTGGTAAAAATTGGAGACAACAGATTCTATTCACAAGTCCTGGCAAATGGTAATGGCCGAAAGGTGTGGAGTTTTCACATCAAGTTCACTTCAGACACGGTCCCTTTTGGAAGGTAGTGCAACCATGTTTTCCCAACACTATAACCAATTAAAGAGTGGAAACACGGTATCAAAGTGAAATCGTATAACATATTAAAACGTATTGTTTTTAGCTTGTGAGCGCATATGATTGGGTTGTTCAGTCTAAAACTTGTTTAAATGATTAATATATTAAATATGATATAAATTTTATATTTATAAATAAATAACATACTTTTGAATACTTAATTTTTTAGATTTTTAAATGTTTAAGATATCACATCTAATATATCAAAATAAAGGTTTTAAATATATGTTAAAAAAAAAAATTGTATATTCATGTAATTTGCTATTTCAAAATGAAAATATTATTTTGTTTTTTTAATATGAAGACAAATCACTTTATTCAGTGATAACAGAAAAGAGAGTATGATAGTCATTGAATGAATTAATGGGAAAAAAGTCCGAAACAAATTGCAAGAAATTAAAAACATATTTTGTTTTCGGATAACAAATTTTATAACTTTTATTTTAATATCTCGAATATATAAGTAGTTATTTTATATCAATATTTGTATATGCTTACTTGTTGGTGATTTTAGTGTCATTAAAAATTTTGGTGTAATTGTAATTTACTTGAGATCGATTAAGACGATAAGATAAACATACGTAAGTTAGTGTTAGGATCAAGGGCTTACCACTACGTCAAAAGAAATTGCTAATGGAAAAGGTGCAACTTTATTTCCTTATAGCGTAATAGTCAGCGTCACGTTTCGATTTAGGAAGATGTTGGTCAATGACCCAACAACCCCCCCCCCCCCCCAACATCTGCCAACACTAACAAGATCTTCGCTAGAAATCAACGTCTGCACAGCATGCCTTTGGCATTTAAATGCACTCCATGGGATTCAAACCCGTGATCTGCTCTGATACCACATGTTATGATCAAACGTTTACCACTACGCCAAAAGCAATTGCTGATGGAGAAGGTGCAACTTTATTTCCTTATAGCGTAGTAGCCAGCGTCACGTTTCGATTTAGGAAGATGTTGGTCAATGACCCAACAGTTAGAATGTGCGGAGTGCACACTCACAAATGTTACCTTTATTATCTTAAAGAGGGGTTGAAGTTCTAAAGGACTTAGAAATTTATTTAAGTCGTGTTTTTAGCAATTATAAAGGCTATCGCTGAAAATCTGGAACCGATATCACCGATTTATGGTCGAAACTTATTTAAGTCATGTTTAATATACGAGATTCCTTTGTGGCCGAAACCGATATCACCGATTTGTATTCATTGTGATAGTGCTACAACCTTGGCTAAGGCATATAGCCAAGTATATAATGGAAAGTCAAGACACTTGGGAGTAAGACATAGCATGGTTAGAGAATTAATCATGCATGGGGTGATATCCGTAGAATTGGTTAGAACTCATAATAATTTAGCCGACCATTTAACAAAGGGGTTGGCTAGGGACTTAGTGCACAAGCTCGTGATCGGGATGGGTTTAAAGTCCATATAAATATTTATTAATAAGATACCCAATTCCCCTTTAATACAACGTTAAAGGTTGAATTTAATGTGGAAAGCTTATTAATAAATTTGAAGCACATGATAATATCATCCCAAGGTATGTGCTTAGACCTGCAAGTGTTGTAAGGTTGAAAAATTATTTCTTAATGATTCTTTTGAAAAATTGCATATGCAGGTGCAAGACATAAAAGAATCACCTAAGTGGACGTGAAGTGTGGCCGCTTCAAGAAAGTTTTGACTTGGCTTTCTATACGTTCATGAATGGATAAGGACGCAAGGCCTCTACAAATGTGTCAAGCGTGTTATATAGATTTGTACGAATGTAACACTCTAAAATTCAGAGTAAATTAAAACCTGGAAATATGGCAACAAGACATCCGTATTGATATAAAATTCCCATAAAGGGGGTCAGTCCTTAAGACTATACAAAATCTGAACGGATATAGATTTTATCAACAAACTAATCTAAACATAACTATATAGATTACATCAGTTGACGATCCATATCTCACCAAAAGAATGGGACTTTAACAATGCCCAACTCCAAATACTAGCCATCTCAAACAATGCCTCGAGTCCATACTCGACACTCAAACCCTCGGCCACCCGCCGCTATGGGAACCTGTTATACACATCATTTGAGAAAAAAAAAAGTGTCAGGCTTAAAGCCTGGTGAGAACATACAGTTTATAAATTTCAAAAGATATACACTTTTGTATCAAAGGGAATCTTTTCAAATAAGCATTTCCAAGTTAACTGTTGATAAGAATGAAATTCATTTAAAATGAGACCATAAACCTTCTTTCCAGAACCTCACAATTTAATGCACAATTAGTTCTTTTATAAACTTCCCGAAATATAAACATCAGTATCATAAGGAAATCTTTTCATAAATGTTTAATTTATAAAAGATAACATCTTGCCACAACCGGGCCCTTTCGGTCCAAAACTCATCATACGATGACAAAAGAACCATTTTACCAAGGATTGTGGTGTAACACAAAGTAGACCACCAATCCGAGTTATGAGCTAAACAATTGGAATCCGAGGATACGAACACATAAGTCCGTGCTACAACGTGATATCTAGCCCTAAGCAAAACCAATGTATACTCCTTCACTAGGATCACTATGAACCATGGCTAGTATCCGACCTCACATAACCGTACCAAGTTGCGCCCGAGGATCATATGCATCCATAGCTACAAAATGGGGAATATGACATCCCAATAATACAGTCGACTCAAAACCTAGGGATCCGCTAGTAATGGTACAGACTCGTCACAACAACATATGTGACCAACCATAAATAAACATATGGTATAAACACATTTTATAAACAAAATGTCATTTCCAGTTCAACTTCTGGTAAGAATGAAAAATCATAAAAATGAGTTCTTAAACATTCTTTTCACATATCCACATAATGTGCAAGTAAAACATCATTTTACTTCAATAAGGCGGAAACAACCATTTTAGTCAAAACTGATCGGGAACCCCGAAAATCACCAAAAACTTCATTTATATCAAAATGTAGAGAACATGAAATCATACCGTAGAAAAACTTCGGATTTCGCAAATAAGAGTTTTGACATGTATAAAGTTTGTAAAATGGTAGTAGGAACTCACCAGTAGGTTTTTAGAATAAAACCCGAAAAACCAGATATCGATCACGACGAAGAGGTGAAGCTTAAAACACCGACCCCTTGCTAGAAACACCGAAAACTAGCAACCAAACGAGACTTTGAAGATCGAAAGAAGAAAAAGAGAGAAAAAGGAAGAGAGAGAGAGAGAGATTGATTTTTTTGAAATATCTCACAACAACAAGATATTTAAGGCAACTCAAAAAGCAACCTCGTGTGCCCTCAAAGAAGGAAATGCGCACGACCCGTGCACAAGCCCACTGCCTCGCTACTGCTTCATACGCACGACCCGTACGTTTTCTCTGAAGGAGGGCGCACGACCCGTGCGTCCTGTAGAACAGTGCAGAAACCTCCTTTTCTCTAAACAACTTCGCAAAACGGCCAAACGAAATTCGGGGTGTTACAACGAACATATGTGTATATTATCTTCATGTATTCAAATAGGTTTATGGGTTCAATTCTTAGAAGACCCCGATTCTCGAATATTTGGAATGTGTAATATACTAAAATGAAAATTCAATCTTCGTGACATTTTTATTTATGCATTTGTTTGAATTTTACATATTTATGTTTGAATGGTGAATCAAAGGATTAAACTAAAATGGGGGAGGAATGTTGGTGATTTTAGTGTCATCAAACATTTTGGTGTAATTGTGATTTACTTAAGATCGATTAAGACAATAAGATAAACATACGTAAATTAGAAGGTGCGGAGTGCACACTTACAAATGTTACCTTTATTATCTTAAAGAGGGGTTGAAGTTCTAAAGGACTTATAAATTTATTTAAGTCGTGTTTTTAGCAATTATAAAGGTTATCGCTGAAAATATGAAGGTTATTGCTGAAAATCTGAAAGCTGTCGCTGAAAGCTGATGGTTGATTGCTGTCGCTGAAAGCTGATAGCTGTCACTGATAGCTGAAAGTTGATGATTGTCGCCGAAAGCCGTCAGCTGTTGTGAAAAGCTGCTGTCCAGAATTTGAATTCGGTTGTAACTGCTTTTTGACCTTATCCATTAATGGTTATAACCATTGTATAATCGTCTAAAACCGTCGACCTCTCATTATTTAACCATTGTTATAACCATTATTTGTTTTTTTAAATTACAATTGCTTCTTTAGTGACAGTTTTACTGAATCGACTTAAATAATTAACATGAAAAGAAAATTTTGTTTCAAACACTTTTGTATATTTTTATACGGCCGCATTTTTACTGCATAATTACCTTTGTGAATTATAAAAAATAATATACTTGTAATAGTGTTGTCGATCGGTGGACTATTGCTTTGTGGAGTGTTCTTTGATCTCGGAGCTGTGGGGCAGAATTCTGAAGTGGTGGGGCTTCGACCTTTGGGCTATTTGTTGATCCAAACTCTCTCAGTGATTTGATAAACGACCCTCTTCTATACTTAGTGAAAATTACGTTTTAATATGTATTAGTGTTTCACCATCAGCGATCAGACTGAGTCTGTTCAGTTATCGCTGATATTCTTTCTTATAAACATTTCTATATATTAGTGTTTCACTATCAGTGATCAGACTGAGTCTGTTCAGTTATCACTGATAGTTTCTGAAGTAAACAGCTAACGTAATCCCTGAAGACAAGTCTCGCGTCAACATATGTTCATAGCTGAATCGAAGACGAAGCTGCTGAACAAAGAGAAGTCTACTAGTGACCTGATGCGGATATCAGTGAAGCAAAGACAACTCTACACATACGCGAAGGAACATGAGGAAAAGCTTCAACGATAAATGAATCTCTTTATCTCTGAAAGAAGAGATACTCAGCGATCGAATGATCACTTAGCTTATGTCTCAAGTTTCCTTTTGTCTCTCCTTGCACAACTTAGTACGATGTGTCAGAATGGACATGTCTCTGCCACAATTCGTACAACGCCTCTGTCAACTACACTGTTCATTGTCCGGCCGAAAGCATGTCTCCCAAAAGTCAGACTTCCAAAGCCAATCAGTGAACGCCACGTGTAAAGTGCCCTGCCATGCATTTAATGCATAGGGTATAAATAGGAAGTTCGCCCCTTCATCTGAAGTGTGCTCAATCCTTGAACCCCATATAGAAACCCTTGTTTTCTATATCTCTTAATCCCCCATTCTCTGAATTTCTTGTGCAACCATCTTAGTGTTTTTCTTAAGTTTGTTTAGATTGAGTCTGTCTTAATCTTTTTCCGCAACAAACTTGTAAATTGTATTTGATTTATCAATAAACAATTTATTAAACTTTATTTTCTGTGTTTGTATTCAACCCCCCCCCTTCTACAAACTTGTTAAGCACCTTCGGGACCAACAAGTGGTATCAGAGCAGTTTGTTTAATCTAATAAACAAGATCTTGCTATATACTCTTCCTTGCTATTCTAAAATGGCACTAAACACAAACACAAACTACTATGATAATGGTTCACTTTCTAAACCTCCTCGATTTAGCAGAGATAACTTTTCTCTATGGAAAAATCGAATGATGCTATTTCTTGATGGTGCGGATCCTACTATACCTGAATATATAGAAAATGGACCCTATGAACCTGTTAGAATTATAGTTGCGGTTCCCGCCACTGCCACCACAGAAGCTGTCCCTGAACGATATGTCGTTAAGGAAATAAGACAGTGGAGTGATGAAGATAAAAAGAAGGTAGGAATAGATGCAAGAGCAAAAACCATTATTTCAATGGCTCTGCCTGATGAAGTTTTCCATTCCATCATGCATCTGAAAACTTCTAAAGAAATGTGGGAAACCATATGTGTTCAATATGAGGGCACCACTGAAATCCAAGAGACTCGAAAGATTAACTTGGTAAGACAGTATGAAAGTTTTATCGCTGGTAAGAATGAATCTCTTTCTGACGTTCATTAGCGGTTTACCTGCCTAATCATTGACCTAAGAACTGTTGGTAGGACCTATTCTAATTCTGAGGTCCTAACAAAATTCTTGGAATGTCTTCCTGAAAGCTGGGACAGTTATTCAATATGTCTTAAGCTGACAAAAGACTTAAATTCTCTCTCTCTAAGCACTTTGTATGGAATATTGCTCAACTATGAGCAATCAAATCTTTTGAAGAAGAATCTTGTAAAAGATTCCAAAGAATCCAAAAGCACTCCTGTTGCTTTAGTATCTTCAGAGATAATTCCATCTCAGAGATCTACTCTCACCATCACTGAGTTAGATTCTGAATCTGAGGATCTATCAGACCCTGATCTTTCAGAGTTTGATGAGTCCTTAGCACTCTTGACAAACTCTTTTAAGAAATTTGCAAGAAAGAGCAACTTCCGAAGAAGTAAACCTCTCTCTCTTACTGAAAAGCCAAAATCAACTCTGGTTGATAAGGCTACTGCCACTTGCTATAACTGCGAAAAGATTGGACATTTTGCTAGTGAGTGCAGGTCGAAAAAGGTCTTCAAACCTTCTACCTCAAGAAGATCCAGTGATGACAAATACCATAAGCTGAAGAACAAATATCAAAAGCTGAAAAGCTATCAGCAAAAAGGTAAAGGTCTTATCGCTGAAGAACACGACTGGGCTGAATCAGAATAATCATCTTCTGATGAAGAAGAAGTCGCTAATCTTTGCCTCATGGCTGAGATTAAAGAAGAAGTGGAAGAACCATCTGAACCTTCTATGAGCTACATATCATCTCTGGTATCTATCTCTACAAATCCCTCTCTGCCTGAAGCTGAGAGAAGTCGCGTTGTTGATGTGCTGACGATTGACCTTTATAATGCTCTAAACGACAAAACTCAAGCTGAGAATAAAAATGTTCATTTAACTCAAGAGCTAGAGAAATGTCATGAAAAGATCAAAGAACTAAATCTTTTAGAAGAAAAGTTGAAAGATCAAGTCATTATAAATGAAATCATCAGCATTGAACGCGAACAAGCCATCGCTGCTCTAAAAGCAGAAAAGGCTCATGTTGAAAAATGGTGCAAATCATCAACAAAAATCTCTGAGATAATAAATGCTCAAACCCCTGAAAGTGATAAAACTGGTCTTGGTTTTTGGACACCACAGGATGATCCTAAAGAAGAAAGTTCCTCACTTAAGTTTGGAACGTTTGTCACTTCTTTCTTTGATACTTCTAATAATCAATTCTATCCTTGTTCTTCTTCAAATCCCATCCCTGAGGGAAAATCCAAAGACACTATGTCTGCGGATAAAGGAAAGTCAATTCTCCTTCCTCAGAAGGCAACCAGGAAAGCAAAGCTGAAAGTTCCTTCTAAACGTTCAGCTAAGCAATACTCTAGCTCTGTGATAGAAATTTTTGATCTCTGTCCTCCAAAGCTAAAGATTGACTTTAAACCCACGAGATCTGAAGAAATGAAAATTCCTCCCAGATCTCAAGAGAAAAGCCTTCTTGGACCTGGACCTCCTCATCTTAAACTTGCAAAACCTTCTACTTCTGGTCCTAAAACCATTTTCAAATACATAAAATGTTATCACTGTGGTTTTACTGACCATATTGCAAGTAAATGTCCAAATGCCACCAAAGCTGATAAAATAGCTAAAGTGAAGAAAAATGCCTCTAAAGCTGAGAAGGTCACCAAGGTTGAAAAATCAACCACGGTGAAAAATACCACTAAGGTTAAGAAATTAACCAAAGTGAAGATTACCACTGAAGCTGAATCTTCATCTGCTGAGAAGACTGTTGAACCTTCCTTATCCACTAACTATGAAGGACCCATTGAAAAGTGGGTACCAAACAAGGCTTAATCTTCCTTATGTGTGCAGGGATCAAAGGGCATCTGGTATCTCGACAGTGGATGTTCTCGACATATGACTGGACAGAAAGACCTGCTCATTGAATACAAGGAAGAGAAAGGTCCCTCTGTGACCTTTGGTGGAAATGGAAAAGGAATTACCCGAGGGTTTGGTGTTCTCAGCAATGGGACAACTACCTTTCGAAGAGTCGCTTATGTAGATGGACTAAAGCATAACCTTCTGAGCATCAGTCAGCTATGTGATAAACACTACGAAGTTCGCTTTTCTAAGAAAGCATGTTCAGTGGCAAATAAGAAAGGAAAACTTGCTCTCAGTGGCTATCGCAGAGAAAATGTCTATGTAATCGACATGGACTCTACGACCACTAAAAACTTATGTTTTCTTTCTAAAGCCTCTTCTGATGTCAACTGGCTATGGCACAAAAGGCTTTCTCATCTAAACTTCAAAACCCTGAATTCTCTATCATCTAAGGAACTGGTGTCTGGTCTTCCTCAGCACTCATATGCTAAAGAATCTCTCTGCTCTGCATGTGAAAAAGGAAAACAAACAAAAGCTAGTTTCAAGTTGAAACAAGTTTCCTCAGTGATAAGTCCTCTTCAGCTCTTGCATATGGATCTATTTGGTCCTGTCAACATCCAATCTATAGCTGGAAATAAATATACACTTGTCATTGTAGATGAATTCTCTCGCTATACCTGGGTTATCTTTCTTCGCTGCAAGAGTGATACTCCAGAAGAACTAATATCTTTTGTTAAAAAGATGGAAGTGCTGAATAATCTTACTGTTCGTTCAATAAGAAGTGATCATGGAACTGAATTCAAAAACAGTTCCCTGAACAATTTCTTTGAGAACAAGGGAATTTCTCACAATTTCTCTTCAGTAAGAACACCTCAGCAAAACGGAGTCGCTGAAAGAAGAAACAGAACGATCATTGAAGCTGCTAGATCAATGCTCAGCGATTCTCATCTTCCTACGCAATTTTGGGCAGAAGCTGTAAACACTGCATGTTTTACTCAAAACAGATCGCTGATAATAAAGCGATTTGGGAAGACAACTTATGAACTCTTTCATGGAAGAAAGCCTTCTATCAGTTTTCTTCATATCTTTGGTTGTCAGTGCTTTATCTTAAACAACAGAGATCAACTTGGAAAGTTCGACCCAAAAGCTGATGATGGAATATTTCTAGGATATTCCTCCATCTCCAAAGCCTACAGAGTCTTCAACAAGAGAAGACAAACCGTAGAAGAAACAATTCACGTCACTTTTGATGAAACTCGCTCAGCGAACTCTAAACCAATCGCTGACAACGAAGAGTTAAATGCTTGGATGCTTTCTCACTACAGAGAAACAGAACCTTTCTTCTCAAACCATCAGCATTCTGATCCTCCAACTGCTGATGATGATCCAAACATTATACATCCTAACGCTGAATCTACCTCATGGATTTCAGCAGAACCTCTAAACACACTACTACCATCAAATATGCCTTCGTCTGAAAACCTCTCTGATGAACCTACTCAACAGTTAATTGCTGATGAACCTCAAACGTCCTCATCAGTAAACATTCCAATTATTGATCCAACCTCTGAGTTAAGCAATCATGCTTCTACTCAGCGATGGACCAAAGATCACCCAATAGATCAAATTCTTGGTGATCTCGAATCAGGTATTCAGACACGACGAAGCTCAGGTAATATCTGTCTCTTTGTAAACTTTCTCTCTTTAATAGAACCAAAGAAGACTGATGATGCCCTCAGAGATCCAAACTGGGTCAGCGCTATGCAAGAAGAGCTGACCGAATTCTCTCGAAACAAAGTTTGGAATCTCGTTCCTAGACCATCTGATAAAACTGTAATAGGCACCAAATGGGTGTTTAGAAACAAGTTAGATGAACATGGAACTGTAACCCGCAACAAGGCTCGACTTGTTGCTCAGGGATACAGACAAGAGGAAGGCATAGACTATGATGAAACCTTTGCCCCTGTGGCCAGGCTCGAAGCAATTCGACTATTCTTAGCTTATGCAGTCTATAAAGACTTCATCGTTTATCAAATGGATGTAAAATCAGCGTTCCTAAATGGAAAGTTGAATGAAGAAGTCTATGTAGAACAACCTCCAGGGTTCTATGACCCTAAGCATCCAAATTATGTTTATAAATTGGATAAGGCTCTCTATGGTCTAAAACAAGCTCCTCGTGCTTGGTATGATACTCTCTCATCTTTTCTTATCTCTGAAAATTTTGAACGTGGTAAGATTGATAACACGTTATTTTTCAGAAAGATAAAAGGTCATATAATTCTTGTACAAATATATGTCGATGACATAATATTTGGTTCTACTAACCCATCTCTGTGTACTCGATTCGCTGAAAGAATGAAGAAAGAATATAAAATGAGTATGATGGGTGAGCTGACATATTTTCTTGGTCTTCAGATTAAACAATCTGACAAAGGTACTTTTATCTGCCAAGGTAAGTATGTTAAAGATATGCTGAAGAAGTTTGATCTTACACAAACTTCAGCGATGAAAACTCCTATGGCACCACCCCTGACACTTAACAAAGATCCTTCTGGAAAACCTGTTAATGTCACTGCCTATAGAGGAATGATAGGATCCCTGCTGTATCTTACAGCGAGCCGACCTGACATCATGTACTCTACTTGTTTATGTGCACGCTATCAATCTGAACCTAAGGAATCCCATCTGATCGTTGTAAAGCGAATTTTCAGATATCTAAAAGGAACTCCTAATCTCGGTCTTTGGTATCCCAAAGACTCAGGGTTCGATCTAACTGGTTATTCTGATAGTGATTTTGCAGGCTGTAAAATTGACAGAAAGAGTACCACTGGTGGATGTCAACTCCTGGGAGGAAAGCTGGTAAGTTGGACAAGCAAAAAGCAAAATTCGGTGTCCACTTCCACAGCTGAAGCTGAATACGTAGCCACTGGAAGTTGTTGTTCTCAGATCTTGTGGATGAGAAATCAACTATTAGACTATGACCTACAGCTGTCAAAGATTCTTATCTATTGCGACAGCACTAGTGCTATCGCTATAGCAAATAATCCAGTGCTACATTCAAAGACAAAACACATAGAGATTAGATATCACTTTATCAGAGATTATGTGATGAATGGTGATATTGAACTTCACTTTATCCCTACTGACTTTCAGCTTGCTGATTTATTCACCAAACCTCGTGATGAGACAAGGTTCAACTTTCTCATCAGTGACCTTGGAATGCTGAACCTTGAAGAATAATTCTTCAGCGTTCATGCATTGTGTCAGTAATCAAAAGTTCTCCTTTTCCTCATTCTCTCTGATAAACATTCTGACTCTCAGGTATGATTTCTCAATCCCTACAACTGAATCTTCATTCAGTTGAGATGTTTTTCAAAATATAAACCTTAATCACTGAACCTTTCTTCAAATGATTAAAAGCTTTTTGGAAAAAAAAATAAATAAATAAATTTATCACTGATATTTCTTGTCAGTGATCATTTTAAAAGAAAATCTATCCCCATCTTTACTAACAGGGATACTTTTAAAAAGAAAAATCTATCGCTGAGTTTTCTTCAGCGATAATTTAAAAACGGACAAATGAACAGTCTCTCTCTTCTATGACGTCATTTGAACCGACAATCCACGACATGCCTTTTCTGACACGTTCGTCCGTTGCTCTTCTATCCAATCAACATCGTGGGACGTGTCCATGTCATGATGAGCATCTGCTTTCCCGCCTCTCACATTCTCTCTCTTCTCTCTCACGTATAAAAAGAATGTTTTTCCATTCTTATCATTTTTACGCCTTCTGCAAATACTCTCAAAGCAAGAACTTACTCTCAAGCATTCTAGCACTTTCAAGTATTTGCATCATCTTCTTTGAAGATCAACAGGTTATTTTTGATCTTCTTTTTATTCTTTTCTTAAATCTTTTTACATAAACCTTCATTTATGGGTTTATAAGACTCTAATCTCATAAAATCATTTTTTTTATTTTATTCTTTAAAAACCATTTTATTCTTTATTCAAAATCTATGGTTTTTCTTCTTGTTCTAAGATAAACTGTTTTAATCTGCAAATATGTTGATTTTCTACGTTTCTTTCCTCAAATAGAAACTAGCAAATCTTCTTTATTTTTAGACTAAATTTTTTTTTTCTACTCGTTTATCTACTCCTAATTCAGAATGACTCAATCTGCACTTGTCGCCTCAAAGAACGTCAAGTTCGCCATTTCTGACTCTGAGCTCCCAAAGAACAATCATCTTGCTCGCCTCGATTTTGATGGTGTCAAGTATCCTCATCTGAAGGAAGCCGCAATGTTTCTGAAGCAATCCTGCATTGCTTACGCTATCACTGTGGATCCAACACCATCTAAAGCTCTTCTCCAACAATTCTGGTTCACCGCTGAAGAAGCATCGATCACCAACAAAAGGGGTGATCTGGTCCCTTCCATGTCTTTCAGCACTGAACTTGGCTCAGGAATGATGACTGCTTTAGGACTAAGGAAAGCTCTCCGATTTCCTGACAAGCCCAGGAATGGATTCGACGCCCTGCCAACTGACGTTGAACTCATCCAATTCCTGGATGCCATGGAATACGCTTGGGAACCCAAACCAAGGACTACGATTCCCAACAAGAAGCTGACTCTTGTGAAGAAGGCACTGATGCCTTCCCAGCTCAACTACATCTTCTCTCACATCATCCAGTGTATAAGTGGGAAGAGTGGGTCACTGGACCAAGCTAGCAAGATTCAGGTCCAGATGGCTTACTCAGTGATAGCTGGACGCAACTTCGACTACGTAACAGATATCTTTGACGACTTAAAGTCAAAGATAGAGAAGACTGAGAGGGATCCCAAAGTTCCCTACGTACGCTTCATCTGCGCGTACCTGAAGTTCCTCTACCTTACCACTTACCCCACTAACTCGGATGCATCTTTTCCGAAAGTGGTTCAGCGATCACTGGAGGTCAAGACGCTCCCCAACGAGGTAAGTATCTCTGAACTTCGCTCCCGTCTCTTTCTCCTCACTTCTTCGTCTTCAGCGGCCATGCAGGAGGTTCCTTCTTCTGCTATCCCTGCCGCTACACCTTCCAAACGACCATCAGCTGGTTCCCCTGGTCCTTCGAAGAAGGCCAAGGTAACCAAGAAGAAAAGTTCCACTAGTTCAAGACCTAAGGATGCTTCTCAACAAACATCCTTAGATGCTTTCGTGGGTCTCTTCTCCACATCCTCAGCGATACCCACATCAACCGTGCCAGCGACTACGATCGCTGTCACAACAACAGTGACACCGCCAATCGTCTCGGTTCCTCCTCCTCCAGAGGTAACCCCTACGGTAACTACCCCTATCCTTACTTCTATCCCCATCTCTAGTCCTTCTATTTCTTTGATCTCTAACCCTCCTTCTCTCTCTACACCACAGTTTGGACCCATAGGACCTGAACATCAATCTTTTGAGGAATCTTTACAATTCTACAAAATGTTTGATAATTCAGGTATCCCTATAACCTTAAACACTTCTCCCAACTCACCATATAAGCCTGGTTCTGAAAAAATAACTTATATTTCAGGTCCTAGTTTGGCGACTGTTGACACCAATGTCAACACTCTGAGTGCAAAGGTGGACTCTATGACTGCATCTCTCAACAACACCACCAACGCTGTTCAATCAGCTGGTGAAGCACTGAAGACGCTGACTGCCACCTGCGCCTCCAAAGCTGACGTTTCTCAACTCGCTACTCTCCAAGAAGCGATTGACAAAGTCAAGGAAGACTCACAGCAACAGTTTGCAGCTCTGTCTACAAAGATTGATGCCTGTGAAGTACTTCTTCAGCAGATCCTTTCCCACCTGAAGGAACCAGTTCCAACTCCTGCTCCTTCATTTACAGAAGACGATAGAACTGCTCTATGCGTAGCTGTAGACTTTATTCATCAAGCTACGTCTGACTTCCCTGTACTTGAAGATCGGCTCAAAGGACTGGAAGTTGATGTCCAGAAGTTGTCCACCGTTGAGACCTCTACTCCTTCCCAAGATCTCTCCCTTCGCGATAATGACAAAGAGGGGGAGAAACCATCTGAAGAAAATAAGGAGAAAGAAGTTGATGCTGCTGAACAACTGAAGGAAACTCCCTCTCAGGTTGAGGGGGAGATAGCTGCTGACAAAGCCCCTCCCACCATCGCTGATCTAGTCGATGATGAAGAGGAGGAAGAAGACGATGATGAAGACCTTGATCTTAAAGAGCAAGAGGATGATTCTCATTAAGATGATGATGATGACGATGAAGAAGATCAATCCTTATGGTGTTCTTCAGACGTCACTTCATCAGCGATAGCTTCGAAAGGAGTTATCAAAGCAGGGGGGAGTCAAGAGAAACCTTCAGGAATCCCTTCCCAAAGCAAAGGTGCATCTGCTGAGGGAACCCTGAAGATGATTTCACTACCTGAGGAGAATCATTCTCAGGTATGCCTTACTCTTGTTCCCTTATCTTACTATAAAAATCCTACCCCTGTTTCTTTCTAGCCTTTATCTCTCTCCTTCCCTAAATATAAATCTAACCTTTTTCTTTTTCTAACCAGACAGTTCTCTCCCCTGCTTAAGGGTAAAGAGCTTCAAATAATCCCAGCTGCTGAAGTTGATGACCAAATAATCCCAGTCTCTGTCAGAGAGATTGATGAAGAGGATGAAGAAGAAGAAGAGTCCCTGCAACATCATGGAAGGCTCTCTAGACCATCTCACTGGTCAGAGGAAGAGAGAAAGAAAAGAACAGAGATGATCTCTCATCTGGAGAGTCAACGACGAAAGATCCCCTCTCAATCATCAGAGCTGAAATTCCTGACTGACGCTGAAATTGAAGAATCCGTCAGGGCTGAGAAGCTGATTGCTGACTGTCAAAGAGATGCCTCTCTGGCTCTCAAAATTCAGTCCTCTCAAGTCAAAGACAAGAAGCTGAAACGCAAACCAGTTGAAGTCCAGGCAGCTCTGTTGAAAGAAATTGAAGAGGAACGCTCCAAAGAAAAAACGGTCAGCGATAATACAGTCGATTGGTGCAAGCACAAAATTGACTATCGCTCTGACCCAATGAAGATCGTAGCTGTTGCTATCTCTGGGAGAAAGAAGAAGGATAAACTCTCTGTCACCATGGAGATTACCAGAGAGGATGGAAGCTGCAAGGCAATGTTCATTTCAAAGCTGGAAGACTTCGGCTACATGGAGTGGCTTGAGTTCAAAGATGCGCTGAAGAAATCAAAGTCAACATACAGAGGCTACGTTGAAAGGGTAAATGATGCTCTAATCAACAAAGTCGCTGCTATACTAAAGGTGCCATCTACTCTTCCTTCAAGATCCATGCAAGTCAAAAGAAAGCATGTCTCCTCCTCTTCTGATAATGTCGCAGTGATCAGAAATGAAACCTCCATCAAATTCTCAAGAGAATCTCTGTTCGGTCCTCCTCCTGATCTTTCAGTTCTGGATCTCTCTCTGCCTCCTGGCGGACCATATGCTGCAGGACAAGTTCTTGAAGAACCTTTTGGAATCTTCTTCAGAGATGACGAGGAACAACTCAGATTTCAAAGGGTCTCTGAAATCCCTATCTGTCCCCTCGCTCTTCTCAAGGATCTCATGTGCCTATGGTGTACTCTCTCTCCTGCTGTTGAGCCAATCATAGCGATTATCTGCAAAGAATCTTTAGAGCGAAGGCAAAAAGGAGAAGAAATACCTGAGTATTTGATCAATCCTCCTAAAACCTCTTTAGATAGCTGATAGATTAGTTTTCTTACTTGTAATCTATTAGTTTAACTTACAGTAGTTAGTACATCACTTGTACTTGTAATTTTCATACCTTGTAATTCTTTTCTTGGATTAATGAAAATTTCAGTGAAGTACTTAACTCCATCAGTGTTGTAAAAGATCCCTCAAAATAGTAATTGGGACATGTATGTTATGAGTCCTGATTATTCCATCATTTTGAATCATAAAGTAATTTTCTTCAGTTACTTTGTCATTATCAAATAGGGGGAGATTGTTGATCCAAACTCTCTCAGTGATTTGATAAACGACCCTCTTCTATACTTAGTGAAAATTACGTTTTAATATGTATTAGTGTTTCACCATCAGCGATCAGACTGAGTCTGTTCAGTTATCGCTGATAGTCTTTCTTATAAACATCTCTATGTATTAGTGTTTCACTATCAGTGATCAGACTGAGTCTGTTCAGTTATCATTGATAGTTTCTGAAGTAAACAGCTAACGTAATCCTTGAAGACAAGTCTCGCGTCAACATATGTTCATAGCTGAATCGAAGACGAAGCTGCTGAACAAAGAGAAGTCTACTAGTGACCTGATGCGGATATCAGTGAAGCAAAGACAACTCTACACATACGCGAAGGAACATGAGGAAAAGCTTCAGCGATAGCTGAATCTCTTTATCTCTGAAAGAAGAGATACTCAGCGATCGAATGATCACTTAGCTTATGTCTCAAGTTTCCTTTTGTCTCTCCTTGCACAACTTAGTACGATGTGTCAGAACGGACATGTCTCTGCCACAATTCATACAACACCTCTGTCAACTACACTGTTCATTGTCCGGCCGAAAGCATGTCTCCCAAAAGTCAGACTTCCAAAGCCAATCAGTGAACGCCACGTGTAAAGTGCCCTGCCATGCATTTAATGCATAGGGTATAAATAGGAAGTTCGCCCCTTCATCTGAAGTGTGCTCAATCCTTGAACCCCATATAGAAACCCTTGTTTTCTATATCTCTTAATCCCCCATTCTCTGAATTTCTTGTGCAACCATCTTAGTGTTTCTAAAGTTTGTTTAGATTGAGTCTGTCTTAATCTTTTTCCGCAACAAACTTGTAAATTGTATTTGATTTATCAATAAATAATTTATTAAACTTTATTTTCTGTGTTTGTATTCAACCCCCCCCCTTCTACAAACTTGTTAAGCACCTTCGAGACCAACACTATTGCTTTGGTTTTGAATGTTTGGTCTTTATCCGAGTTGTTTTTTGCGTTGTCCTCGGTGAGTTAGCTGTGGTCAGCCATGGTTTGAACTTTGGATCTCCCTTTACTCGATTTGGAGCTCTCATAATAAGCTTGTGTTCAGTAGTCTACATCGTGTCGGTGACTTGTTGATCGATATCCAACTTGCCTCCTTCCGATGGTTGTATCATCGGGCTAAAGTTTTCTCTGGGTCTTGGACGTTGTTGTGCCATACCCGAATGCCTGTTCTTGATAGTGGGTTATGGTCAATTGTTTGTTTTATGTTTGTCACTTTCAACTTGTTGGGTGTTCGGTTTCATTTTTTATTGGATTTCAATTATGCCTCTTTCCTTTCTTTGTCTTGTAGATGGTGGGTTAGTTTTTATTTTGTCGGATTTTTGTTATAATCTTGAATGTTTTTGGTTGATTTTAAGAGCATCTCCAACAGCATTGCTATATTGTTTGCTATAATAGAAAATCAAAAGGGAAAATCTCTAAAAAGTATTACATTTAACTCCAACAGATTTGTTATTTTAGAAATTTTAAAAAATCTTATATTATTATAATATTATCTAATTTATCATCTCAATACACTTTTTAAAAAAACTTAATAAAAAATTATAAAAATTGAATCTTGTTGGTGAGATTGAATAAAATAATCATTTCTCTCTCTCCAACTATCAAGTTTTAGATAATTCTCTAAACTTAGAAAAATTTCAAGTTTTCTCTATTTTAGCAAACAAGATAGCAAAACTGTTGGAGATGTTTAGAGAACAAAAACCTTTTTTTTTCTATTTTAACAAAGCTGTTGGAGATGCTCTAATATATTACCGCCTTTAAAAAATATATATTATACTTGTTTTATTTTTTTTTCAAATTCTCTCTCTAATCCCCGAAACAAATTTTTTGTTATATACAAATAAATGAATAATAAAATGCAAAAGACGTAATTAAAGCGTTTATTATAATAGTAAATGACCGACAATTACAGTGGCGGAGGCACATCATAAAACCATCCATAACCCTGCAATTTATTTACACTTTTAATTATGTCACATCAACTTTTGCATTTACCTTTTACACACATTTAATTCACCTTCTAAATAAAAAAGAAAAGAAATTGAAAACATGGATATGAGGCATTGCAAACACAATTGGAAATATTGCAATTGATGATCATACAACTTTTGGTTTGCAATTATTTTTGCAATTGGTTTGCCATCTCTATATGGATGGTCTATTGGCTGCCCCTATAAAGTTAAATAGATGTATGTAGAATGTAGGTGTAATAGTGTTTAGCTTATTTACTAGCTTCCTCTCTTTGACAATATTGAATATTTTTTAATGGGGGGTTTTCCTCAAAAGTATGGAATTTTCTTGATGAATTTACCTAAATTCAAAAAAGATGAATTTGCATAGCACATTATTTTAATAAATAAAAATTCATAAAATAAAAACTTATGACTACGAATCTATAAAAATCGATGTTTCATGAAATCTAATATCATTATTTTGTCATTTTAGAAAATTAATATTCCTCATACACGATTCTGGCCCGTCCCTACCAACAAAATGAAATTGTTTATAATATTGTGGTTGATATTTAAACAGGATTGAACTATTGATAATAAAATAGACGGATGGATAAAAACTTTTTGAAAGGTTTTTGGATTTTAATTTAAAATGGATAGTTTGATAATTTCTTTATTTTGTCTTGTATTACTGATTTTAGTTCCACTTATATTTTGGTGAACATAACAAAAATGCATTTTAATTACACTTAGATTATATCTAAGACATTTTAATAACAAAAATGCATTTTTGTTCTGCTCACCAAAATATAAGTGGAACTAAAATTAGTAATATAAGACAAAATTATCAAACTACCCATTTTAAATTAAAATCCAAATTTTGCATTGTCTTATTAGGTCCTACCCTTGGTACCAAACGCACAACAATGGTCGTTTGGTATATTGGAAAAGATAAAACAAAACAGAACAAGGATCACTGTTCCATGTTTAACATGACTTTTAATTGAACGAACAAGAACATGAACAGATTCTCCACCCCATGGTACAAGCTAGAAGCTTGAAACAAGGTGGGACAAACATATATTTTACCAATATACCATTAAAATAAAACTTAATTCCTTTCTAAAACATCAAATACGTCTCTCTTTATATTTTAATTATTCTTCAAATTTTATTTATTTTATCTTCTTTTCTTAAACCTTTCACTTTACTATCCTCAAAATTCCATTTTTATACATTTTCTATATTTTTGTTAATTTATATAATTTATTAAATATTAATGATAAAAACATAATATATATATATATATATATAAGGTATTAAAATTTTATTGGAAATTTGATAAAATTTAACATCTTGGTGTGATCCTTTTTATCGTATTGAGGAAAACTTTCTATTGATATAGGTTATGTTTGGCAAACTAACTGATACGTTAGTTGATGACTGATAAGCTAGCTGGTACCTGATAAGCTAGCTAATGAAAAATCACGTTTGACAAAAACTAGCTTATAAGCATGTAAAATTACCAAAAAGAACATCTAGAAAAAATAATCAATCACAATATTAATAATATAATTAAAACAAATTTATAGTAATATAATATATTAATTAATATACAAATAAGGTAGTAAATAATTATAATCTATACTATATTATAAAGCACAGATAAAAAACTCTTAAATACAAATTATTAGACACAAGGTACCATCATTTTATGAAGATTTTAAAAATCTCTTAATTTACAAGTTTCAAAGCACAAGATACATATTAATACTGCAGGCTTCTAACACCCACCAATTTGGTATGTGCAGAACCTTCATTTTATACAGACATTTCCATTTATCACTATTAATTAATATATTATATTACTATAAATTTGTTTAAATTATATTATTAAATATGTAATTGGTTATTTTTTCTAGATGTCATTAAAATATATAAGATAATCATTGAATTCTAATAACATACTTAATTTTTTTTATATACAAAACATTATATTATTAAGCCTAAATTAAACAAATTTATAAAAAAACATTATCACTTTCTCAAAACCATCCAAAATCGTACTGTAAACCAACAAAAAAAAACAAAAAATAAAATGAAACATTAAAATCGTGATGTATCTCGCTACATTGCGCGAGTACGCTTCTAGTATGTTAATTAAAAGAATTTGAAATTTATTATATATATATATATATATATATTATAAAATTTGAATTTTAAACCAAATTTTAAAAAAATCTATATTAACTTATGATTTTAAATAATCGTTACATATAATATGGAAAAATAATCAAATAATAATTACAAAAATAATAATAATTGATAACTAAAATATATTGATCAATATTTAAAAAAATTGATATAATTATCAATAATTAAAAATTAATATCAATGTATAATTAAAATTTGTGTTATAACTTTCAGATAATATTAATTAATTAATCATAATAAATTTTAATAATTAATATTTATTTATAGTTAATAGTTAATATATAATAATGAATATTAATGATAGTATAATTGGAATAATCACAAAAAACTCCTCATAAGCTACTCCAAGTAGTTTATCAAAAAAAAACTAGTTTATGTGCATCCAAACATGTATCCAGAAAATAAGCTAGCTTATAAGCTAACTTGTTTTTACCAAACGATGCCATAGTTTGTTAGACGCTTTTGTATCTTTAAATACTAATGGTTAATTTTCATTTAGATTGATTATTAAAAAAAACAATAAACAATTTATTAGGAGTAAATTGGTCTTTTTTATCAGTCTTGTTATATTCGATTTTGTCTTATCAAACGCTGAACAACTATCATATCTTGTTATCTACCAAACATAGGTGGTGGGGTAGGGTTCTTGGAAGTTGTATACATTAAATGAAATCAAAAGATGAGATCCCTTAAGAGCATCTCGAATGCATAAGTCTTTCATAAATTTTTACTATTATAAAAAGTTTTTTAAAGGTTTTTTATGTATTAGAGTAAAAAGCTTTTTGTTAAAAGGGTTGGTGTATACCAACCTATTATTGCATTAGTTATTTGGTATAAAGGTTGATAAAAAAGTTTTTGGAAAAAGGTTATACATTGGAGAAGGTTTTTAGGAAAATGCTTTTTATAAAAAAAAATTAGTGGAAATCTATATGGCAATGATCAGGGTCGTCCCTGGGGAGGGCGGGCCGGACGTACGTCCCAGGGCCCAAAAGTAATAGGGGCCCAATTTTTTCTTAGTAATTAAAAAATTTAGTTAATAAAATAGATACAATTTTTTAGTATCTAATAGAACTTAAATGAATTTAGTAATATATTAAGGGTCCATACATGTATTAACTAATTAAATTGAAGAAGAAAATATGTAAAAAGTTGATTGATTGTTTGTTTTATAATGTTACTTATTGTTTATCTAAGTTTTTTTTTATCTAGCATTAAAATCTAAAATTATTTGCCTAGAAAACTTTGATATTCTATATCATTCATCTCCTTGTGACTTTTTTGATTATTTCATTTGAATGAATTCTATTTTTCTATTAGAATATAGTTGTTTTCTTGTTACTAACCAATAAAACTTCTACCTTTCGAAAAAAATATCAACTATATGAAATGGTCCCAACTTATATCTATATTTGAAATTTCAAAACTACCCTCGGTTTTTCATTTATCATTGACTCCTTATTACCTAATATTTAGAGTATAATCTTAAATACTATTCTATATGTCAAAAACAAAAATAATATCTCAAACTATAACCACCATGGGTTTTGATTCAAAGATGATGGTTCCGAAAAAAGTTTGTTTTAACTCTAAAAATTTAAAATGGTGATGAAAGACGTTCACACGAGGTGAGATGGAAACTCAACTAATCTCTACTATATATTAAAAGGCTTAAACGGTTCTTGAAAAAGACCGTTCTTGAAAAGCAGTTGGAAACCCCCTTTTTTCTCCCACGATTCCACCCCTATTCAATTAATTAAATTCAATTTTACATTTACCACCCTTACAATTAATTATTTAATTTACTTTATATCATTTGTTTTTTTCATTTTTCATTTTACACTCTTATCATGTTAACACAAATAATCGTATATGAACAAAAATGCAATGAAAAAATACGTTTCTTTTTTTACAAATTATACCATTATAATCGTCTCGTCAATACCTTCAAAATGAGCCCAATATTGAATATTTTTTAATTTAACCGTACTATTAAAAACTATGAATATCTATAAATTAGTTTGTTTTCTATCCATACATTTTATTTTTTTCACCGTTAACATATTAAAAATACATAATCGTAGATCAACTAAAATATATTAAAAATACGTTTCATTATTATTATAAATTATATTATTAAAATTTTTTCGTCAATAATTTCATATAAACTAATTATTGAATATTTTTATGCGTAACATAAATGTGTAACATTATATATATACTATCTATATCTATATTATATAATTAAAAATCTAAAACGGTTCTTGAAAAAAGTCAGTTCTTGAAAAACGATTTTTGGAAAACCATTAAAATTAAATGTTACATTTATAACCCTTACAATTAATTATTTAATTTACTTTATATCTTTTGTTTTTTCATTTTTTATTTAACACCGTTATCATGTTAACACAAATAATCATATATGAACAAAAATGCAATGAAAAAATACGTTTTTTTTACAAATTATACCATTATAATCGTCTCGTCAATACCTTCAAAACGAGCCAAATATTGGATATTTTTTAATTTAACCGTACTATTAAAAACTATGAATACCTATAAATTAGTTTGTTTTCTATCCATACATTTTATTTTATTTTCACCGTTAGCATATTAAAAATACATAATCGTAGATCAACTAAAATATATTAAAATTACGTTTCATTATTATTATAAATTATATTATTATAATTTTTTCGTCAATAATTTCATATAAACTAATTATTGAATATTTTTATGCGTAACATAAATGTGTAACATTATATATATATATTATCCATATCTATACTATATAATTAAAATTCTAAAACGGTTCTTGAAAAAAATCAGTTCTTGAAAAACGATTTTTGGAAAACCATTAAAATTAAATGTTACATTTACCACCCTTACAATTAATTATTTAATTTACTTTATATCTTTTGTTTTTTCATTTTTCATTTTACACCCTTATCATGTTAACACAAATAATCATATATGAATAAAAATGCAATGAAAAAATACGTTTTTTTTACAAATTATACCATTATAATCATCTCGTTAATACCTTCAAAACGAGTCCAATATTGAATATTTTTTAATTTAACCGTACTATTAAATATAATGAATATCTACGAATTAAATTGTTTTATATAAAAAGTCTAAAATGGTTATTGTACAATCTTTTGTACAATAACATTTACCACCCTTACAATTACTTATTTAATTAATTTATATCCCTAAAAATTCTAAAACGGTTATTATACAATCTTTTGTACAATAACATTTATCACCCTTATAATGTTACATTTTCCATCCTTACAATTAATTATTTAATTTACTTTATATCCCTTGTTCGTATATGAACAAAAATGCAATGAAAAAATACGTTTCTTTTTTTACAAATTATATCATTATAATCATCTCGTCAATACCTTCAAAACGAGTCCAATATTAAATATTTTTTAATTTAACCGTACTATTAAAAACTACGAATATCTATGAATTAGTTTGTTTTATATCTATAAGTTTTATTTTTTTCACCGTTAGCATATTAAAAATATATAATTGTAGATCAACTAAAATATATTAAAAATATGTTTCATTAGTATTATAAATTCTAATATTATAATTTTTTTGTCAATAATTTTAATATAAACTAATTATTGAATATTTTTATGGTTAGCATAAATGTATAACATTCTATATATACTATCTATATGACTATATCTATACTATTATATTAAAATTGTAAAATGGTTATTTTCAAAAATCAATGTTACATTTAACATCTTTACAATTAGTTATTTAATTACTTTATATCCCTTGGTTTTATTTTTCATTTGACACCTTTGTTATATTAACACAAATAACGGTATATGAACAAAATGCAATGAAAAAATATGTTTCTTTTTTTACAAATTATACCATTATAATCGTCTCGTCAATATCTTCAAAACGAGCCCAATATTGAATATTTTTTAATGTAACTGTACTATTAAATATCATGAATATTTATGAATTAATTTGTTTTATATCTATACGTTTTATTTTTTTTCACCTTTAGCATATTAAAAATACATAATCGTAGATCAACTAAAATATATTAAAAATACATTTTATTATTATTATAAACTAGGCATATACCCGGGCACGATGTACCGCGAAAAATCGTGAAATCGAAGGAACAATTGACAAAGGTATGTATCCGCTTGCGAAACATCTTGAAATCAAAATGACAACAACGTTTCATTTTAAGTTTGTATTTTACTCAAACACGATGTTTTTATAGACTAAAGTATCGATAAGAACGAAAAATACAAACTTAAAATAAAAATGTTGTTGTCATTTTAATTTCGAGATGTTTCGCGAGCGGATACATATATACATTTGTCAATTGTTCCTTCGATTGCATAATTTTTCGCGCCACATCGTGCGCGGGTATATGCCTAGTATATAATGATTTACATAGAGTGTTACTACGAATGGTCAAGATTGTGATCCCAAATGATTTCAATTTATATATTAAAGGTATATATAGGATGTTTTTAACGGTGTAATGGATTGACGATACTATGTAAAAATGAAATGATAGGAAATATTAGTTTAAAACTGATTATTTTATTAATTTTACTTCTAGGAATACTTGGAAAAACGGAATTATGTTATTTCTCATAATAAAAACAATATATTGAAGATATTTCGTACATATCGAGGGTCCGTTTTTACGTCTCACCTTGGACCTAAAAAATGTCAGGAACAGACCTGACAATGATAAAAAGTCATTAAATGACTTGTAGATGCTCTAATAAGAATCAAGTTATTTGGATGACCTAATTATTTTATTTAATGTTTACTAGCAGTGTACCCGTGCAATGCATCGGGGTGAGCAATTGTAAATGAAAATAAAAAATTAATGTAATAGCTTATCAGAAAAAAAAGAAAAAAGATATATATAGAGTAAATCATATATTTATAATTTATGTAACATTAGTAGTGATAAACGCATAACTTGAGTTTTTTCAATCATGAAGCATTAAGAAATTATATTAAAGTAATCGTTAAATGTATATTTGAATTTTAAAAACATGTGTTAATCAGCGATATCTAACGAATGATAATATTTTTTCAAAATACTGAAATATAGAATAGGTAAAAATAACAAATATAATGTTGGATAATATTATTTTGTATCTAAACGTATATATAGGTTCATTATTAGTTAGTTTTATAGAATTCAAAAGGTTTTAAAAACTTGTATACATGAAGAAAATACATGTACTATCATAATTAAAGAAATATGTTAATTTGAGCAAGTAATAATTTTTCTTCGTTTGGAGAAACCCCAAATGGAAGGGAAAAAACTTGAATATGAAAGGTAGTGAAAAAGTAAAGTTTGAATTTTTTTCAAATGAGTTGTACCTTATGCATACTAAGTTATGATTAAGAGATTTTTGAAATGTATGCATAAAATGATAGTACCTTATGTTTTATAAGTAGTAATTAAGAGTTTTTTATTCCGTCTTTATAATATAGTATAGATATATGGATGATCTAATTATTTCGTTTAATGTCAGTTTTTGGATAATATTACAACTTTTTTCCAAAAATAAATATCTATATTTCTATTTTAATTTATATTAAAATAAGATTAATAAATTAATTACTCTAACTATTTGTAAGGATAAAAATATCACTTAATTCATTAAGGGGGTGTTTGGGATTGCTTATTTGAGGGGCTTTTTAGCTTATTGTGATTTGGCACCGGAGATAAGCCCTTTTGAGTGTTTTGATGGAAAGAAAAGAAAAGAGTTTATAGCGGTGCCAAACCGCTGAAAAGCCATTTTTGATAAGTCATTTTGTTATAACTTATCAACTTATTTCAAAAGTGTTTATGACTTTTTTGGTTATTTTATATGTATAAGCAATCCCAAACACATTTAAATAACAACTTATTAGCTTATTACGTTTTAGTACCACAATAAGCTAATCCAAACACTTTTAAGAAAACTCCGGTTTGACACCAGATAAGTTGATAAACAATTTTCAAAATAAGCATAAGTTGTTTTAAATAAGCAATCCCAAACACCCCCTAAAAATGTAATGATTACACTTTTATAAAACTATGTCTTTTTCATAGTGGACACTTATTTTAAGATGAAGGGAATATACAATTGTCTCAAAATAGTTATAATCGTAGTAGCATTTATTCTTGTAAAGGTTTAATGATGATTGTTTTTTTTTTTGAATTATATAATATTAATTATATACGGCAAATGCAACAAATAAACTCACACAATCTCCTCATCTTTGGTGAGGTTTGAATCCCTGACTTTCTAAAAAGCCAAGGACTCCGATATCATTAGGCCAAAGGCCCTTTAATATGATTGTTTTTGTTGCTTCCTTCTCTTTTAATTTTCTACATGAACATGTAAATTCGTGAAGGTTAAGTTCTGTGTTGCAATAGTTTGTCTATAGTTGAATGTTCTAGATATACATATAATACTACCACACAAATGGGAGTGAATTTATGTTTTTTTTTTGGAAGAGTGTCCTAAACTATGCCTAGACTAATTCCTTGACAAATTATGACTGTAAGACATCAACCTTGATTAAACCTCAGTGGCCACAATTGTTGTGTACGTCTGGATTCGAACCCTGGACAGATGAGATATTCCACCACATCCCTCAGAGCCTTAACCAGTATGCAACAACCCTTGTGGTTGGGATCGAATTTATGTTGTAAGACACTGCAACACAATCCTTATGTGACCGACAAGTTATATATATATATACATGGAGGATCATACGAGAATGACGACTGTTTAAAAGAATAGCTTTCAACCAATCATTGTTAAGAATAATTCCAAAAATAATAATATCTAAAAATAAGGTAAAAAGGGCAAATATGTCAAAATATGTTATTGATTATTTTTAGAATCTTACTAAATTTTCTTTAATTCTCATTCAATCTCAATCAAATAAATTAGACAGTCCCCATTTTTTTAAACCCACTCCTGATTTTTTTGAAACCCTAATACAGATTTTGGTGTTAATTCATAAAATCACATATGATTTTGTCGTTAAGTATAATAGATAAGCATTTTGTTTAATTCATTTGTACTCTAATCACATGTGATTTAGGGTTGCAAACTAATAACATCATTTTATCCAAACTATTTATCATAAAATCACATATGATTCTGTGAAATATATCAAATATAAAAATCTGTCTAATTAGTATAAAGTATAATCACATGTGAGTTAGTGATGCATATTACACTTAAACAACCTGTCCAGTTTCTTTACAATATAATCATATGTGATTTTGGGTTGTATATTATATCTAAACAAGTTGTCCGACGTATTTATCATATAATCATCTGTGATTTTGGGTTGCATATTCAGTATTTGCTTAAAGAAACAAACAAAATAAGATCAATTACCGAAATGGATTAACCGATTTGCTTGAATAAAGAAAAATGATAAATACGATTTTGATTTAAATGACTTATCAAAAACTTCTTTTCAGCGGTTTGACACCGCTATAAGCCATTTTATTTTTTCTCCATCCAAACACTACAAAGTGTTTATCTCCAGTGTTACACTGCAATAAGCTAAAAAACACTTCAAATAAGCAATCCCAAACACCCCTTGAGAACAGAGGAACCGTCAAGAGCGTGTCACATGTCTATATTCATCATGAATATGAACACAAATTTTTTATAATATTAATTATGAATATAAATATTTAAGATGAATATTCCATCATGAATATAGAAATGTGATGCGTTCTGAATCCCGGTTCTCAATAAAAATGAGGTTTTTTGTCCCTATATATAAGGTTCCTAAGAGCATCTCCAACAGCTATGCTAAATTTTTTTTTAAATAGAGTAAAAAAAGTCAAAATCTCTAAAACTTTTTGCATCCAACTCCAACAGCTATGTTATTTCTCTCTCTTCTCTAAAAATTTAGAGATTTCTCTAAATTTAGAGATTTTTGTAATCTCTCTCTTCATTTTTCTAGTTTAGCATAAGGGATAACATAGCTGTTGGAGCAATAAAAATGCTAAAATCTCACTTTTTTTCTATTTTAGCATAGCTGTTGGAGATGCTCTAACGGAACTTTTATATAGAATATGATATCCAGCCGCATAATAAATTTAATACAACTTTTATATTGACAAGTTTCATTAAAAATCTTATTTTCATTGAGAACGGGGAAAATAATGAATTCAAATACAAGTTTAATATATAAAATACGATAATTATTCTAGCCACATAATAAATTTAATATTCATATAATAAAACAAAAGAAAAAGAGTACTCAAAAGCTAAAATATTATTAGCGAACTCACATTATCATCATGAGAATGGATGAATCACTCACACAAACATAACTACATCAAAAGACTACACCATTAATGAGTCTTTAATTAACCACTTTTGTATAAATGGGGAGCTAACCTTGGGCTTGGGTGCACCATCAAGGGTGCAGCCCTTTGAAGGGTCAACCCATAAGCCTCTTCCATGTTCAGCTTCTCCGGGTCTAACCCATTAGCCAATTCCCAATCGAAGGCATGGACCAGGGTCGCGGTCAACAACTGGACCATCCTTAACCCTAGGCTCATACCTGCACAGATCCTTCGACCGGCCCCAAAGGGTATGATTTCAAAATCATTTCCCTTCACATTAGCATTCGACTTTTCACCCCCGGGCAAGAATCGAGTGGGCCGGAATTCAAGCGGATCGGTCCACATTTTCGGGTCTCGTGCAATGGCCCACACGTTAACAAGAAGCGTGGATCCCTTAGGAATGTAATACCCATCGACTTCACAGCTCTCTGATGCAATCCGTGGCAAGGAGAGTGGGGTCGATGGGTGGAGCCTGAAGGTTTCCTTCACAATGGCTTCGAGGAATGTTAGTCGACTTAGGTCCAATTCGGATACGAGTCGGTCTTGACCAATTACGGTGTCCATTTCTTCTTGGGCTTGCTTCAATAGTTGAGGATGGCGAATGAGTTCGGCCATTGCCCATTCCACTGTACTAGATGACGTGTCGGTTCCCGCAGTGAACAAATTCTGAAACATTAATATGTTATTGTTATAATTAAATACTTGAATATAAAGTATGCAATTTTATTATATCTTATTTCATCTGTATCAAATCGGTGAGATATAAAACAATGATAAAAAGAATTTGATTATTATCTTACTAATTATATTATAACCCATAAAAATAAAAAATAAAGGGAAATTGGCAAAAATACCGTAAGTACCCCTAACGTTGCATTTCGTTAGGTTCTTGTACAAAAACAATGGTTCTTACCTTGAGGTTGGTCTTGACTTTATAATTGTTAATATTATACATATATAATTATTAATATTATATATGCGATCCACAAAAAAACTTCTTATAAAAATTATCACTGTAGACTTTTATGTAAGTTCTTATTTTGATAAGTTGGAGATGAGGTAACAAGAAAAAATACAAAAAGGAGTTTAATGTGAGAAGTGTGATAAGTGGATCTGAACCTTTGATCACTTTTAATTAAATGTTTTCTCATGAATTACGACTTAAAAAGGAATTAATCCGGTGCACATCGATGTATCTTATCTCGATACATCTCATCCTAACATGTATTTATTTCTCATACACAATTAATAACCACTTCTCACATTTCTCATGTTAAGCTGTCATCGAAAAACCAAACCCTTAGTAGATAATGTTTAATTAGCAAAAAAATAGATAGAATAGAATCACCAAAAAGGAAATACATAAAAAAGAAATACTCCCTCCGTCCCAAAATAAATGTCCACAATGAAAAAGACACACAGTTTTAAGAGTGTGTAATTATTACACTTTTTACTTAATCAAAGTACAATTTTACCCTTAATTATAGAGAGAGAAATTTTCTCCATCACATAATTAAGGGTAGAATGGGAAAGTGAACATTTACTTTTTGAAAGTAGACACTTATTTTGAGACAAACAAAAATAGTAATGTAGAGACTTATTTTGAGACGGAGGGAGTATATATGTTTCTATTTTAGGCAAAAATATCAACAGAAAACGATAGCAGTTTCTAGAACATACCAGAAGCAAAGCTTTGATTTCGATGTCTGAAAGCTTCCCGCCCTCTCCATCGGCGTCATCCTTAAGCGAAATCAGTGTGCTCAGCAAATCCACGTTATCGGAAGTAACATCACCGCCATTTTTATGATCTTCAAGGATTGTGTTAAGAAACGAATCAAATCGAAGGTGAAGTTTCTTCATTTTTTTCGTCACACTTTGCAGATCCAGCCAATCAAGCGCCGGGATGAAATCGCCGATGTTAAATTCTCCGGCCAACACCATCAGTTCAACCACCATATCTTTGAATTCATCTGCCTTTGAATCGCCGCCTCCGCTTCCGTCGCCGAGCACTCTCTTACCTAACATAACTCGTGCCAACGCGTTTGTTGTGCACACGTTAAGTAGCTGACCTAACACCACCGCCGATCGTCGGCCAGATCGTCCGCCGGCTCCGGCTAAAGCACGCGCCAAAATCGCCACCTCCTCCTGAAAATATAAAAAAATTTCACATCGGAAACACGATCTACAAAAGTTTCGAATCAAAATTAGAAGTTAATACTTCGATATCAGATCCAAAACCTCACGAACGTGACGGAAATCATCGAGTGCTTTGTTCGAGAACAGATGCACCGAGCAGATCTTCCGAAGCATTCGCCACTTCGGACCGTACGGTGCAAACACCAGATCCTGATAATCATACGCGATATGCTTCGCGCCGGAGTTCGGCGGCCTGCTCGCGAAATTCGCGTCGTGAACCTTCAAAAACTGTTCGGCAACCGACGCAGACGCCGCCACCACCACGTCGACGACGCCGAGCCGGAGATGCATCAACGGTCCGTACTTCACAGCCATGGCTGCCAACGCATGGTGCGGGATTCTGCCGAGATGAGGTAAGTTTCCGATGACTGGCCATGGGGTTGGGCCGGGCGGGAGGCGGGTAGAACGAGGGGTGCGTAGGTTAAGCAATGCATAGATTATTATTACTAACGCAGTGAGGGAGGCGTAGAATAGCAGGGGTAGAAGGGTCATTTTACATATGGGGGTTGAGTTGGGGGATTCAGGGTGGGTTATTATAGGAATGTGGTGTTTGAATGGTTGGTAGAATTAAGGGTGGGATGTTAGATACGTCGATGATATATCTTGAATGGTTGACAACATTCACATTACATGAAGGACAGAAAAGTCAGATACTGGTGGGTGGGTGGTGGTGGGTCTAGAAAACAATCTAAATAAAATGAATCACATGATAGTCAGTCAGTTCTAGGGTTGTAAACGAATATCAACGGAGGCTTGTTCGTGTTCGTTTATTTAACTTAATCAAACGAACGAACATGAACGGTAAACGAACATTAATTTTTGTGGTCATGTTCGTTCGTTAAGAAAATTTGTTTGTTCGTGTTCGTTTATGTTCGTTCATTAAGAAACTAAACGAACGAACATAAATGGATTTAAATGAACATAAACGAACGAACAATATGAACAAAAAACAACCACCATTACTCATCATTCCGTTCCTTAAAAATAACATAACAAAATGAAAAACTGGGTAAACTTAGGAGCGATAAAAAAGAAATTCTAAAAATTCAATTTAACTAATGATTTTACATATTAATGTCACAATATATAAATATATCTATATAATATACAAACATAAACGAACATAAATGAACATAAACGAACGAACGAGACCATTGTTCATGTTCGTTTATTTAACTAAACGAACAAAAAAAATGTGTTCATGTTCGTTCATTCATTAAATAAACGAATTTCCCGTCGAACGGTTCGCTGAACGTTCGGTTCATTTACAGCCCTATTAGTCACATATAGAGAAGGTGATTGAAATGATGCAACGAATGTGATTAAAAAGAAATTTTTAAGAGGTGTTTATCAAATGCTTATGTGGATAAATGCTTACAGGTAAAATTCAACACTAAAACTAAAACTTATCGAGTGAATTTTTAATCCACAGAAATGGTATTGTAAGCAACAAGTTATCCGGTAAGCGTTAACCGTGGTAAGAGATGACGACCCTCGCTTACTTACTAATACTTTCGGTCTTTGTCTTCGTTCTTACTGGGTAAGATTTTTGGTCCTTGCCATATGCATTTGGTAAGGTAATATGACTTGGAAAGCGTTTAACCCGGGTAGATGTTTGGTAAACAACCCCTTAGTGTCATCTACGATTTTTTATTAAGAAATTATGGTGGTTGTAAGTACTATTTTTTTAGTGGAAAATTAGTTTGAAGTGATTGCTAATATTACATCAGTAATTTTTTTTGTTGATGTGGCAAACTGGCAATGAATACTATGAATTTTTAGAGGGTATAATTTCTTATCATAAATTTTTAATAAGAAATTGTTTTATGCCACGTGATTTTATCTTTGTGAATTATGTTTATAAAAAATATATTAATACTTTATTAAATGAGATTTTAGTTATAAAAAAAATAAATGGATTAATCGTTAATTAATATTGATGTAATTTTTTATTTATTAAAATGTTAATTTAACATTAATATATTAACAAATATAAAATATAATTTATATTACAATACAAGAAAATATATTACTAATAGAAGCATAAATTCACCACTAATAAAATTACATTATTATCCGTTTAAAAGCTTTTGAAGAGTTCCATTTTCATCAATTTCATGATATTTTTTCGATTTTGTGGTTCGACCATTGTTGTAGGGTCCATTTTCAGCAATTTCATGATGTTTTTTCGATTTTTATTTCCATAAATAATGCATGGAATTCCCTATCACCTATAGTCTTTCTTTTTCAATATTGAGTTGTTGTAAGTTGTAACATTGACACTTTTTCGTTTTTGTTTTTAGTAAGAGTATCTCCAACAACATCCCAAAATTTCTCCAAAATGGAAAATTAAAAGTCAAAATCTACATAAAAAATTACATCTATCTCCAACAAATTCTCCATTTTGGAGATGACATCATTACTTATAATATTAAAATATTGTATAAATCTAATAAATATTATTTATCTCTCCTATTCCTTTCATTTGAAGAAATTTTATTGGTAGAATATAATAAAAAACAATTTCTCTCTCATTGTAATCATTTTTGGAGAGTTCTCCATATTTGTAGAAAATTACACTCTCTCTCCAACTTTCTCCATTTTGGAGAAAGATTTGGAAAATCTGTTGGAGCACAAAAATGCCTAAAATCTCCATTTTCTCTATTTTGGAGAAGCTGTTGGAGATGCTCTAATAAATTAAATATACGTAAATAAATTAAATTATAAAAAATTTAATTTTTTAATGCATAATTACAAACATTTATTTATTGAATAAAAACATTATATAAATTAAAATAAAATATTTTATTTAATTAATTAATTTTATTTAGTTAATAGCTAATTAATAAATTATTTGGTATATAAGTTATAGTAAAGACTAAAGAATATTTAATTGTAGTTTTGTTATTATTTGATTAAAATATAGTTTTTTGTGATTAGGTGTTAGTAAGAAATTATTGTAGTGGAGGGTGATTTCTAGATAATTAAAACAGTTTCAAATTTTCATTTGAGTAGATCTTTTGTCTTTTCTCTTATACTTTTGATTGTTTCGTGTTCGAGCTCCACAAGTAGAGTCGGTAAATTCAGTTCCTCTTATGTTATTCTCTTCAAATTTCTCTAGTTAATTGTCATTGAATTGTTTGCGATTTCGTTAAAAACCGTTGTTCCTTTCTTTGGTGTAAATTAGGTTCAAATTGTTTAGGTTTAGATGGTAGATTGTTAATTGTTTAGGTGTCAAACCAAAATACCCAACAAACATTAGCTCTCCCTGAAAAGGAGGTCGCAATCACTATTTTATCTCATGCCTTTCTTCGTTCATGGTTCGTCGTAAACCTAATTGGTTACTTCCAATTACATAAATCAATAGTTCAAATTCAAATAGTTAAATGGTCAAGTTTAGGTTAACATTGTTAATCGTTTAGGTTTTAGCCCTTTTTTGTGCTTAACATCTGTATATATATTATCCCATTTTACAGTGTAATTGACCTCCAAAATATTGGAACGTTCCTGTGTAGTAGTATCATCAATGTTTTAAAAGGCTCGCTGTAATATCCGTCGTGGCTCAAGGCATGTGTCTAAACCACATCAAGTATATGGCACACCATGGCCAAATGTGCGGTTTTCTAATACAATATTTGATTTTTTTTTCCTTGTAGATGTAAGGGAAATTAATTAAAATAACCTTATTTGAACATCGTATTACCGAAATGTCCCAAATCTCGTCGACTTTGCCGAAATACCCTTTAAGTCTGGGAAATGTGGTCGGGATGAGCATCGATCCCGGGGTTGTTGTGTTTCGGCCGGGAAAGGACTTGATCCCGGGGTTATGTCCGGGAATCCCGGGGTTATGTCCGGGAAACCCGGGGTTGGGGGCCGGGATCGTGTTATTAATTGAGTTTATACATTATTAATTGAGTGAAGTTTTACAAAAACAAGTGTACATGTGTGTAGATACATATATGGGTGTGTGTGAGATACATATATGGGTTTCCCGGACATAACCCCGGGATTACCGGACTTAAAGGGTATTTCGGCAAAATCGACGAGATTTGGGGTATTTCGGTGATACGATGTTCAAATACGGTTATTTTAATTAATTTCCCGTTTTAATATCTTACTTGTTAGTTTTTTAATATATAATCGAGTAAATTATGGTTTTCGTCCTTGTGGTTTGTTGAAAATTTCTATTTCCGTCCTTATGGTTTTAAAATTTCGGTTTATGTCCTCATGGTTTATAATTCATTATTATTATCGTCCTTATGATTTAAATTTGATTGCTTTATTCGTCCCTATGGTTTAAAATTCGTTTCTATTTTAATCTCTCATACTTAAAAGTAATAATTATCTTCAGGGACCAAAATAGAAATAAATTGTAAACCATAGGGACGAAAACTGAAACTTCAAAACCACAAGGACAAAATTCATAATTTTTAACAAACCATAGGGACGAAAAACGTAATTTACTCTATATAATCTAATACAAATTTAATATCATTGTCTCATTGAGTAGCGGTAAAATATATGTTTAAATATATAAAATTATATGTGATATAACATTTTCCGCCATAAGTCACACGCCTTAAAAAACGAATGTGGTCGCTTTTAAAGTTTGAGGTTTGGCTTTGCTGCCAACACCATTTAGAACCTTGAGTATTGTTAAAAAAAATATAAAAGTATTCTATGTAATGACATACAAATTTATTGAAAAAAGAAAGAAAAAAAATCAAAGTGATGCAAACTTTTTAAGTGTATGATTTTTTGTCAACTGAAGGTATTTAGGAGAAGGTTTAAGGTGGTGTTTGGCAAACTAGTTGATAAATTAATTGTTGGTTGATAAGTGATAAGCTACTCATGTATTAGTTGTAACATCCTGATTTTTATCCCAATTGAAGAAGAAAAAAATGTTGAACTGGGTGAATCGGTAAAGGAAGAACCACATATGGAGTATGGCTATAGTGCTTTATAGTTGTGACACTTGTCACAGTAGCACCAATGGTGTTAAAAGTATGATCGTCTACGCTATAGTGACATGTGGTTGTGACATCTGTCACAATAGCACCAATGGTACTGAAAGTGTGATAGTCCCGACTATAGTGCCATGCAGTTGTGACATATGTTACAATAGCACCGACGTTACCGAGTGTTCGGTCGTCCCAACGATTGTGCCATGAAATTATGGCAATGACACGATAACTGGCATAATAGCATTAAATGTTTCGAGAGAACGGTCAAGGAATGCCCGGGAGAAAGGTCGAGGAATGTCCAGGAGAACGGTCGAGGAACGGTCGGGAAAGTCGTTGAAAAACTCTCGGTACGAGTTTGACTACAATGCCCGGCGACAGTGCCATAAGGCACCGTAGCATGACAGGGTCGCAAGAGGCAAGGGGGCCTCGGTACATCCCGGGAGATAGTGCCTGCTACAGTGACAGATGACACTGTCGCATGGCAGGGTCGCGCCAGACCTGTAGTGCATAAAATCGAGATTTTCTTCATTTGGTCATATCTTACTCATTTCTACTCCGTTTTGGGCGATTCAAAATGCTATGGTTTCGTATTTGAGAGCTTTTCAAGGTTAGATTGTTAGTTTTGGGAAGATTCAAGAGTATTTGGTGGTGGATTAGAAGCAAAGGTCAAGAGCTCATCATCATCACCTCCATCTTCAAGGAATTTGGGGTTTTCTAGGTTTTCACCAAAACCTAAGTGGTAAGTTCATCCTTCTTGTTTCTAAACTTTGCTATAAGTTACAAATTCTCCATTGATGATTTCCTAGTGTTCTTGTTTCTCAAATTTCGGATGCGATAATATTGGAGAATTTTGGTCAAAATTAGGGTTTTGGCCTAAATGAGGGTTTTGATATAAAATGTTTAGGGAACGATTCTAAATGGTTGAATATGAATATTTATGGTTGGAAACTTGTGGATCTAGGTTTTTGAAAGTTTTGGTTTGAGGATTCAGGTTTCTTCAAGGAAGCTCAAGTTGGGGTAAGAATCTAGATTTAGCATAAATCTAGCAAGGTGAGTTCAAGTTGATTTGTGAAAATGGTGTACATGCAAAAATGTTCATTTTTAAATGTTTATATGTTTCACATGAAATTATCAATTGTTGTGTTATTTGGTGGGTTTTGATTATTTAAAGTGTTTAACTCTATAAACTTTGTAAAACACCCACATTTAGGATTTTGGGTATTTTAATAAATAAATCTTGAGTATTGATATTTTAATGGTTTATTTTATGGAATGAGATTCTTTGAGTATAAATGCACTTTTAGTGTGTGTTTTGAGGAAATGCTTGATTTTATGTTATGAGACGTTTTAAAGGATAATTGGTATAACTTATTTGGAAAATGACTTGTCTCGGTCGAAATTCGTGATGGAGTTTATTCAAGTATTTTAGAGTGTGTGTTTGCATAAACGTGGGACAATTGTGTTTATTTCATTTTATAACTTTTGACTAATGGTCAATTAATTTGTGGAGCTTTGGTTCGATTGTGACTCAAAGGAGTCTTGGGGCATTTTCCCAGTTTTATTGGCTCGATGAGGAGCTTTGGTTTTACGATGCATATTAATTGTGTTTTGGTGGAAATTACATGTTTGAGTGCGTTAGTCATTCATTTGAGTTATGTAATGTTTTAGACTTTAATGCATTGGATCTATAGGCATATGAGTATATCAGTTGGTTTAAATTGGGATCTTTATCCCTGTTTTGAGACTGGAAATATTTATGGTTAGCGGAAACTCGAGGTATAGATCGTGGGTGGTTGAACTCGATAACCGTGTAGCCTTTAGCTAAGGGGTCGAGGTATAGGTCGTGGGTGGTTGAACTCGATGTTGTGTAATCAGTCTGTTTATTCATCATGGAGTTTTGATGTCCATGTTTGAAGTCTAGTGAGTGATCCCCAAGTCATGTTTTTATGTAAGCTTGCGGTGGTGTTCTGTAGAGCCATATACGGAGCTAAGTCTTGCGGTGGTGCCCATGGTGAGCCGGATATGGGGACTTGTGGCTTTTGTGATGACACTCATCCAGAGGTCGAGTAGACACTAGGGTCATTTGGGTATCTTGCGGTGGTAGCTCGGTAGGGAGCCGTATACGGGGATCCATGACTCTATGTGAAACTCGAGAACATTGATAAGTGGCTTAACTTTGTGTGTCCGTCACATTCGATGGAATTCGGGTCTCCCCCGTCAACGAAAGGTGTTGTTTTGGGTTTTGGGTTTTGAGTTTTAGTATCCATGTTTTCGATGATATTTTGTGTAAATGGGTTTTATTCATGATTTATGGGTTGGATATTATGTCCGACCCGTGTTTTGGGTGTTTCGGGATATAAAGTTTATCCGCGTTTTTATAAGTTGGTGGTTCGATTTCTATTCACGTTTTGAGTGAGTTTTGGGTTGCATCACCTTTGAAGAATGTTTTGTATTGGGCGTTCATCTTTAAAAATGTGTGTTATTGGAAAACGAGTCACGCCCATATTTAAAGTAATCATTTTGAAAGATTATAATTTAAATATCATAATTTCCTTTTAACAATCTATTTATTCGTGTTGAAACCTCTTGAACTCACTAGGCGTTAGCCTAACCTTTTTATTTGTCGGCATGTGCATCAGGTTCCTGTTGGGGAATGGTTCTAGCGATCTGTGAAGAGACAAGTATTAGTTATATGCACGAGGGTGAGTGGCTTGGTGAAGTCTTCCGCATTTTCGAGATAGTGTCTGTTATTGAGTTTTTAGTAACACATGTCCCTATTATAAACCTTGTATAAGGTTTGAATGGTGTTTATAGAAGTTAAACCTTAAATTGTTATTGTAAGTGAATCCGTTATCGATGTATTTAAAAAAAATTAAATTAGTTGTTATTTTCATATTTGAGGGTGTTACATTAATAGATATGCTAGAGAATAATGTTAAAATAAATACAAGGAAATGTTAAAGTAAACTAGCTAGAAAGAAACTGATCGAAAGTTGTACCAAGTGTATTCAAATATTTAATACATAATTATTTATAGAATTAAAAAATATCATAAAGAAAGACCCACATGGCCATGTAAGTAGGAATAGAAAGATCAATGTTCCATTTTCCCCATTTTGAGAATACATGAATCAATAAAACTTTGATCATTGGCTCCTATTTGTGACTATTTGACAAGTAACAAATATTGAGTACGAAAAATTGTAACACCCTCTAAAGTTTTTCTAAACACACCTGTAATTGAATAACCTAAAATAACAATTCTAAGTCTAACTTCAAGAAATACAATTTAAACCTTACATAAAATTTAAAATAGGGACGGGTATTACTAAAACCCCAAAATAAGTTACCAACTCCATGAGCGTAAGATATCACCGAATAGCTAGATCAGTCTTGAGTCTCTATCTAACACTCAATTCTTCACCGTGTCTCTAGAATCATTTCCCCCAATAAGGACATGATGTACATGTCGATAAATAAAAAGGGTTAGACTTAACGTCTAGTGAATTCAAGAGTTTTTATCTCAATGTAAAACGGTAAGACATAAAAATATTATTTAAATCACAATTTCCATTATGCAAAGTATTTAGAATGAAAATGATATCTTTCCCAAAACCTTATTTCATGATAAAACACTTGAATAGAAACTTTCCACAATCATGAAACTAAACCCAATACTCACGCGAACTACAAATGGGATTAAAATCCAAATACAAAAAAAACATGGAAATAACTCCTTAATCCAAAACATTAATATATGGAGGGGATCCAATACGTCAAAGCCGTAAATTGCGGTCACTTGCCAAAACCCAAATAATATCAAATTATGGGTATTACACTATCCGAAAAGAATAACATTTAACCACAACAGGGGAGACATGTATCCGTTGAGAGTGAAGGGAACACATAAGTATGTTACTCATACAACGTTAATCGCATAACACTTCACGACATAAAGTCCAAATGTCTCCACGACTCCTTAAAAGTTTCACCTCAAGAGTCGATTCACCTTGGTGTCTATTTCTATGAATTCCACCTCAAGGACCAACAAACTTAAGGACCACCTCCAAGGCATTACCTCAAGTGACAGAGGTTCCAGTGTCTACTGATATGCATTGAGAATTCAGTGCATAAGAATACTTTTTCTTTCTTTTTAGATAGATCATTTTGTTTAATCCCAACTTTGAGTCCATTTTCTTATCTTATTTTCCCTTTTCTGTTATATGGAGCTAAGTTTGTGGTTTGCTTGCTTTTACTTATTAGGTAGACTAATATCATATAAAAATGTGCAAGCTGCAATGCTGAAATCTGATGCCACAACATTTGATCACAGATTTAGGTTCGGGCCTTTTGCAAGCTTAATGGAGAAAATCGGCCAAAGTCAGAAGTGGATGCCAACTAATCTAGTCAAGTTAATGATCAATTGCTCTTTTGAATGGAATCAGATTGTAACTTTGGTTATTTGTACTTCTAGTTAGCTTTTTGAACTATTGATGTACTATAAGTTGCTTTTGTACTTTATCCTTTTTGCTTTAGTACTTTTTGTCCCCTCTTGGACCCTATTTAAAGAGGAGTGGGTTTGTGTTTGAAGGGTAATTAATTTTACTTAATCTAGGACTGAAAATCTTGTGGTAGAAGATTTACATTTAATATTAGTTTTAAATTTCTTTTTGGAATCCTTGTTCTTACACATGAGTTGCTGTAGCATTGCATGACAGATTCTTCTACTTTACTTTATTGTTTTATGTCATTTACTTTATGCTCTTTACTTTCAGTCATTTATATTCAGTAATTTACATTCCGTCATTTAATTCATGTCTTTACTTTATGTCATTTACATTCCTTGTAATTTAAATTCAAGTATGAGTAGCTAATTCTTATAAGTTTGGGTGTAAGATAAAGGAAGAGGTGGTAAACCAAATAATAGTGGACATTGTTTCTCAATAATAATGGTCCACTATTTCATTTTAAGTTTTATAAAACCCAAATGCACTTCTTGACGAACTGATCACTCTGAAAGTGGTAAAATGTAGTGGACTCAGGCATGAGACACAATATTACACGTCAGTTTGAATGATATGAGAAGTATACTTGGAAGAGTTGCTAACAAGGGAACTTGTTACCTATATTTTTTAGATTGATTGATTCTTGACAAGTTGACCACTTGTTAAGAAGTGTTAAAGTGTAGTGGATTCAGGAATGAACCACTAAGAACACATCAACTTGAATGATATGGGAATCAATTCGGAAGAATGATTTAAACAAAGACATTTGTTGTTCCATGTATTTAGAAGACACCATTTGACACTCTCACTGGTCTTGATATCACATAGACATGTGTTGACTGAAAGCTAAACAATAGTGCAATGGTGAATGTCCGAAAGGAGGTTCTTCTAGATAGATGGTGGAATATATTGTTGGCGAACTAATGTTGTAGCATTCCTAAAGCATTGGCCACGTGAAAGAATTGTTAACCCACATTTATGATTTATTTAACAAAATACTCAAAGATCCCAATATATGCATTTTCAAGATATGTTAACCCAAAAACACCACGTGTAAAAACTTTATCAAATACTCAACACCTTTGATAAATAGTAAGGAAAATATTTCAAAGCATCAAACCACATATTTTTAGCATGTACATAGTTTTCACAAAGTAAATTGAACTCGCCTTGCTAGCTTTATGCTAAATCTAGGTTTTACCCCAAACTTGAGTTTTCTTCGTGAAAACTTGAATCTTCAAGGAACACCTCTTAGATCCACACTTGCAAAGTATTTCTTTCACCTCCAAAGATCCGAAACCTAAAGCAACATGGAAGGGAGAGGAGAGAAAATGAATAATATGCTAAACCCTATCTTAAAATCGAGAAAGATGAGGAGCTTACCACCACAAAATATTATTGGATCCTCCAATAAACTTAAATCCTTTTGATCTACTCTTAACAAGTTCTCAAAATCGAAAACAAAGCAAAAAAGAATCTCTTTATTCGGAGTTATGGTGAAGAAGATACGAGGAAATGAAGAAAAACCCCAAAAATCATATTTTTAACCCCCTGGACCCGCTCCGCGATAGTGTCATGCTAAAGTGACATATGTCACTTTTCGCTGGCACTCTCGCGCCAAATGTACCTAGAGTTTTATTCTCTCAACGAGAGTGCCCGGCGATTATGTCCATGACACTTTTGCTTGGCACTTTCGCTATGCTTGTATCGACCATTCCTCGACCGTTTTCCTGATCGTTCCTCCGACCGTTTCTCGACCATTTTTCTGGCCGTTCTCCCAACCATTCCTCGACCGTTTTCTCGGTCGCTCCTCTAAATTTATTTTATAAATAACACCGAAATTACGAGTGTTACAAATTGTAATTATTGTTTTTTAATGCTACTCAATCTTGCATTGATAACCTAAGGCCAATCCTGGTTATTGGGTGCCAGGCCACGAGCTAGGATGGATGAGCTAGAGTCTGCATGGTGCGATCGTAGGAAGGTATTCGACCTAGGCTCATGATGCTAGGTCACATGGTCTTGTGGCATTCGATGGTAAATAATTTTGAACTCGTGATGCATCATTTACGACTCACTGGAATCGAATCTTATGACCCATGTAAGTCGTTGTACCAACCCATGTACAAGGCAAATTAGAATCGGGTGACTCTGTCACGTAACCCTAGGTGGCAAACAGGATTTTCATCTAAATGACGAGATTTGAGGTCAAATAAGTTGGGTTAAATTTGTTCAATATTCTCTACTTCCTCATTATATAAAATCTTAGGATGAAGCTTCTTGGCTTCATTTGTGGAACAAATTTCGTGGTGAGTTGTTCTGTAACTCTTGTTTGATATATAAAATTATAAATGTCCTTATCTCTGTCGATGGGTATACACTATCACAACTATAATGAAACCATGTTAAACCTGAGTATTTTGTTTTGTACGTCATTGTTATATTTAGTATTACAATCAAGCGACATCATGGAAATGAAAAGTCCAATTTAGTTGGTACAACGTCGTCCTTACAGAATTCCTCTTAAAGGACGTTTGGCATAAATACAAATGTGATATTACCAACATACAAAAATTGTGGGCACCGTTTGATTTAGCCAAACGTTGCTAAGGATTCAATGAACCATTGATGATATTTGGTTTGTTGACTTTTAATTATGATATGTAAAGAAAGTAAATACGAGAGAGTCTTTGTCTAACGTCGACCTGTCAGTGGTCATGTTTGGGTAGATCAGCTAATGAGTAATGATATGATTTGAACCATGACCAAACTGATTTGATCCCATTAGCTAATAAATTATTATCTGATTCATACCCAACAAATTTAAATATATGGATCGTAACTGACCCATTTTATGATTTTATTATGTCTTAACCGTTGTTGTATGAAAAAATTAACAAATTTCTTTACAAAACGTTAAATTTGTTTATAAAATTATTGTCTATACATCAAAGCATTTCTAATATGTAAGGCGTTTTTAAAACTTATCCATTATGTCAATGTGATAGTGCTGAGCTAATAAGTGCGATTGACTCTTTTCAATTTCTGTAATTAAAATTGAAGGTTTTGAAACATTAAAATAAATCATAAAGTAAAAACATTTTTCTTAGATTTTTGTTGTATTTCCTTTTTTATTTTCTTAGCAATATATTAATAGAATTATGTGGGGAAAAAAACATATATAATTGAAATAGAGTTATTATAAATGAATTAAAGATATGTATTACTTGTAATGAACCAACCCTCATTTTTCTTAAAATAAAAAAAATAGATAAAAAGACCACATAAAATAACTATTTTTTGGGACAAGAATCAATATACATGATAAAAATCACCATAAAAACTATTACACAAATTTCATTTTTATAGGGACCAAGAGTGCATATTGAAAATAAGTTTAGGGCTATTACTATTATATTATGGCGAAGGATCATGTCATGTGAGAAGTTGAGGTTAACGTGAGAAATGGATCTGAAATGTTGATCATTTTTAATCAAATGTCCTCCCATAAATTGCGAATTAGAAGGGAATTGATCTGGTGCATCTCAGTACATCTCATCCTAATCTGCATCTATTTTTCATCCAAAGGTTGATAACCACTTCTCACGCTTCTTACGTTAACCTCAACTTCTCATCGAAACCCAACCCATTATATTATAGATATTAAAAGAATAGTGACCCTTAACCACCACCATCCCATGTTTCTCCTACTCTCATCCACAATATATGGGAGGGTCTTGAATCTTTTAAGTTGTATTTAAACATTAATCTGTCTGGATAAATCAAGATAAGTTGTTGTTTGATTTTTTTTCTGAATGAATAGTCTGAACAACTAAAATGACCATTTTATCCTTATATGTACACTAGTGTTGAATAAAAATAAATTGTCTGATAAATATTTAAAATGACAAAAAATTATTGTAATATGAATTATTTAAAATATATAAATAAAATGAATTCAACAAATTCATAACTCAATACTTAATAACTTCAAATACATTTAAAACAATAAAGTATTATTGTTTGATTATAATTTTTTTAATTTATGCATGCTGGTAAACTGTTTATTTTTTAATAGGTCGTGTAATTAAAAATTGTAGGACAAGAGTAATTTTGGAAAAAAAAAATCTAACTTAATACATTAAGATAGGATATGCTAACTTAACATGTTAATTAATCTCTTAGTATTAAGTTAAAATCAAACAACTTAATATAACTTAACCAATTAAGCTAACCATCCATTAAGCTTATTAAGTTAAAAACAAACACCCATAACTTGGTTAGGGAAAACTTATTCCCACCCTAAAATCCTTATATACACCCCACCCCACCCCACCTCTCATACTTAACTTCATATGTTTGACTTTTTATGTTTTCAATGTAACTTTTTATGTTCTCAATGTAATTTACACCCAACCTTGTAAATAATAGGACCCCCTTGGTTAATGGACTTTTTCAAGATACTGATCCACTAAAATAATTATTTTTTGTAGAATTCAAGCCATCAACAATAGAGATCATAAGAAATGTGTAGATCAACGCACACAAAACTGAAATCACTTGTAAATGAAGTATGATCAAAGAGTAAGATACAAGTGATTTCAATTCTTTTATGGTTTTTGTGGCAATTAATGCTCTTTAATGAGGATTTTTAAAGTAGTTTTAAAATATTTAAAATATTTTTTGTCTAGCTTAGGGGTTGTATGACAGTTGCTGAATGGTTTGGTGCAGAATGATTAAGTGCTCAGAATGATTAAGAGGCTCTTATGATATAGTGCGAAATGAAATATGATTGTTTGCTAATTGTTCAGAATGAAATCAGGGCTCTGAATGGTTAAGGCAGGGTCAAGATACAAAATCATTCAGAGGATTTTTGAACCATTAAGAGACATACCTTTTTTTTGCCAAACAAGATTTACCTCTTAACGATTCAGAGATTACCTCTTAATGGAACCATTAAGAGATAAACAAACAACCCCTTAGAGACTGTTTGTTTACCTCTTAACAGTTCCATTAAGAAGGAACATCTGAATCGCTAAAAGATGAATCTTGTTCGGCAAAAAAAAAGGTACGTCTCTTAATGGTTCTAACACCCTCTGAATAATTTTGTATCTTGGACTTCCCTTAACCATTAAGCACCCTTAATTTCATCCCGGACAATTACCAAACAAATATATTTGATTTTACACTATCATAAGAGCCTCTTAATCATTCATATCAATTAATCATTATGCACCAAACCATTCAGCAACTGCTAAACAACCCCTTAGCAGCAACTTCAAGTGTAGGTAAAAAGACGACATCTTTTGGTGTAACTGGTTATAAACCGCCTTCAACCACAAGGTCATCTCTTCTACATAATCACGTTTTCCAAAAACAAACATAGGTTCATAAAGCGGGAAAAAAAAAAGAAAAAAAAGCTTGTCATTCGTTGGTTATTAACGGCATCACGAAAACGTCACGGTCGAAATATGGCTTTAAGTTCCGAATCATGGCCTAATATCACAATAGCACCTTTGTCTTAAGCTTCGAATCGAGTCACAGGTCCATACCTAAGGCTTTTCCACAAGCATATATGTTTTATGAAATGATCAGCGGTAAAAACTGCATTTTACCAGTCGAAGTGAGCGGTAGAAACTGCATTTTACCGGCCGAAGTACTCTAAGATTCAGCGTTGTTTGGAGAGAAACGACATATACATCATGTTTATGTTCAAACTACATATATGTCGTACGATTGAAACTGATGTCGCCATCAATTTGGTGTTTATTTTGCTGTTAAGGTTGGAGATGATTTATAAAACTTGATAGATTTTGTAAAATTCTCACCCAAGATAACAAATTTGATTGCAAATAGTTTACCTTTTGACGAAAATCGACAAAGCGTAAATCGGTAAACGCTTAATCCACTCATCTCATCCTTTCTGAATGCAATTTACGTGGATTCATGTAGCGGCATGCTTTTCACGATTATTTGTCATTTTTACACACATATTTCGATGCTCTCGTTAGTGATAAACAACCGATTTTAGTAAAATTTTCAAATCGAGCTTACGAGTTTAGCCGACATTTTGCAGTCGAAAACAGCCGAACCTAACAGTGCACGTGTCTAACAATACACTAATGCCCAAATAATCGAGAAAAATCCCGAAAAGATGGGAAAGTTACGGAACTAGTCAATATATGATGCGGCAAATGAACTTTAGAAAAACTGTCATGTAATTTGCATCGTCGATATGTTCCTTTGCAATTGAATAAACAGACTTACGACTACCGTGAGCAGAAACGGATATCAAGCAAACGGAAAGCATCGAGGATCTCTGCAGTTGCATCGTTGATCATCGGCATCTCACATTGTTCTAACGACGTTACAAGTTATCGAAAATCCACATCTGCATGTTCATGATATTTGTCAAATGCAGGATCCAGAAAAATTTCCAAACATGGTACAAAATACTAATTGGAAAACAAATCTTTGAATAAAAAGCCAAAGGGATTCAAACTTACAACCTATAATATCACATGCAATTGACAATACTAGTAGAATGCAATGCAGATACTTTTTATTAACTTAAGGAAGCACACATCAATTTAAATCTTAAGCACCTTTAAGACCTCAAAAAAATTAACATCCATCGGCATGATAAGGTGAGATTCTCGGTCCTTGCCATGTCGACCCGATAAGGTAAGTCACTGCTAGTAAGCATTTGGTCAACGGCCCCTTACTTCGTAATGGAAGGAGTACCGATTTTTGGGGATGGAGAATGCAGAAAACACTATGCTTAAATTACTGACAGATATCTCATATAAAAACTGGGGAAAACATATAGCTGCAATAAAATGCAGCCAACTTTGCTGCATATTAGAACGACTACCATTGGTAGTCTTCGACGTTTTTCTATACGACTCCCACCGTTGGTAGTCTCTGTATTTTAATGACAATGCAGAGCTATGTTTTTTCTTGTAGAAAAATAGTGAGAAGGGAAATGGAATTAGAAAAGAAAATTACAACTAGTTTGTATAATTAACCTAAATGAACTTCTAACAGTTAACAAAGTGTACAGGCAAATTCCAAATTTCGGTCATTCTGCTTCTAGGATTTTAAAAATCAAGTCATTGCTGTTTATTTTGATGGACCTAAATCCTTATGGTCTCATTTCCTTGACAATGTTACAACCACCTGCAATATTCACCAGAATAGTTGACTAGACGCTTATGTGCTTTTTTTATGACATGACAATGATATTATGTTAGCATTTTGAAGTTGGGTGGCTTTTGGTATGCAGAAGGGATTGGATGGGACTGGACGGAGCTAGACGGGGGAGATTGAGGTAGACAGGTAAAAGAATTGAAGAAGGTTTTAAGGTTTTAATTTGACATGGATAGTTTGGTAATTTTACAAAATACCATCTCCCAAATTTCTGTTTTGCCTATTTTGGTGGGAAAAATGCATTTTTGTCCCACTCAGACCCGTCATGTCCCAGTCTAATGTTGAGAAGTTTTTGTTCTATCCTATCTCACCTGGCTGACGTAACAAACGTACCCTTAGGGAAAACAGAACAATATCAGTGTCATGTCATGTCTATAAAATGTACGCTCACTCGGGTACACTTAGCAATTCTGTCAAACTTACTTACTGGCATTGACAGTGAATAGATTGTAAAGGGAACTCAACCACAGTGATTAAATTATTTGATGTAAAACTACAAGTAACTTGCTTGTTAAAATATGAAGACTAATGTGACCAAAATCTAGTTCTCCCAGAGTGTAATTATAGGCAACACCCAACATCAAAGATCAAACCCCTGATTTCTATACAATCCCGACTCATAATTCCTGGATAATATGTTATGCACTTGCACCATTGACTGTTTCGAATTAAATCGCTTAAACTTCTTCTTGTGATTACTTGCTAACAGCACTTCCTTGGGCACTTATTTAATGACTATTACTAAAATTCCCTTGCAATGGAATTCAGGAGAAGAGAGGTAAATGGGTCAGTGAAACCAGTGTTTTTACAAAACCTAAACATGATCAAACATAATTTCTCTAGAAATGGTACTGCAATTGGTGATCAAGACAATTAATATAGTTGTAAATGATTTGCTGATTTAGGCATCACTAGGTGCCAAACAAGTAAAGGAAAAAACAGCTTTGAAATTTAAATTCTAGTGATCAAGTTTCCTAACCAAGGTACTTTACTTTTCATTGCAAACAAACCAACATTCTTGCATAATGGGAAAAAAACCACTAGACATGTTTTCAACATAATGAGCTGTTTTCAACAAAAAATACCAACAAGTCCAATGTTCTCTTTTTTTCTGCATTTGTCTTTTCATTTTTGCCTTTTCACAATAATGGTGATCATTTTGCAATGAAAACCATCTAAAATGGATGAGAAAATGGATACTCATTTAAATTCATGTATCTAATGTTCTATCAAGAAAGTGCATGCATAACAAGCTAAATCTTGTTCGCCATGTTAGAAATCTGTTGATTCAATATATGAACATATATTTCTTCAAGAGATGACTGATACCAACCTGCATTCTTGTACTGATGTCCAATATATTTTATTCTTCATCACTATCATAAACAAGTGCCTTTCGACGATGAGATGTAGTGGCCTTTCTTGGGGGAGACTCCTCGTCTGATTCTATCTCCTGGCGCTTGATACTGCCTCCTGAAGCCTTATGCTTGAACTCCTGAAAGATATTTTATTAGAAAAAGAAGGAATTGGGTTTTTAAATAGGGTTATTCACAAAAATAGCCCTTTTAAGATGGGCCTCAACACAAAATATCCTCCTTTTTTTCAGAATTATCAAGAAATAGCCACCAATTCTGCGAAGGGTTTTGCGAACTGCCCACTTTCGGGCCTTCGGCCTAATCTTTCACACTATTTTGAATTTTAGTAAGAACTACGGTTTGTAAAGTTTCACTTTTTTAGGCTTTATAGTTCGCAAAAAACTTTGTGAAAGTCAAAAAGTCAGAAAAGGTGGTAGTTCATAAAAAAGGAGGGACATCAAAAAGCCCTTTGTGAACTACTATTTTGTGTTATTTTCGAAAAAGTTCACTAATTGGTGATTGGACCCCTTTCTAAAAGACTATTTTAGTGAACTTGTAGGCTTTTTAGTAGACATGATAATGAAAGGTTAATAATGCATACTGTCTCCTCTTCTGAAGCTTCGTCTGCCAATGCCTCCTCATACTGTTCTTCTTCCTCTTCGTCATCATAGCGCTCTGGCTCCTCAGCCCTCCTACGCGGAGGGGACCTCTCATCTTCCTCACCCTCGGTTTCATACTCAGACTCCTCTCTCTCACTTTCATAATCATCAACTGGACGTCTGGATGATTTCATGGCATTCAAGGATGACTTGCGAGGAGTATCTTTGTGCCCTTGAGACTAGTTACAGAGAAGATGTGTATGTTATAGAAAAGGGAAATGAAAAAGGGAAGCTTCTTTGAGGCTCAAGCTGTATACCTTTTTTGCATTGATAATACGCTTTTCAGCTCGAGCTTCCATTTCCATGTCTTCCTCAAAGCGGCGTCGAGCAGTAGAGCGACGATTATCATAATAATCTTGTTCATCGTCCTGATAGTCATTAAGTATATGATAAGAAGGCAAACAAAAAACTAAAATATGAGTGACCCTGGAGCACCAAAACTCCTTGGCTCCCAAGGGCCAAGGGTTGGGAAGGGAAGACTTTGTGCAGAGTCTTTCCTTCGAGTGATGCACACCAGTCTTTCCTTCGAGTGATGCACACCAACTAATAGATTTATCATAACAAAAACTATCATACATAATATATCGATCAGAAAACTGATCGCTTTTAAGTCTGATAACTTGCATTAAAAAACATGCTTATAGGCACGCAGTTAAATAATTAGAAGTATACCTCATCAAGTGCATCCTCCAAGAAGCCAGGTGAAAGTTGACGCTCCCTGCGCACAGTTGTTGTATACTTCCGGTTCACCTTTTCCTTCTTCCGACTAAGAAGTTCGTTGGCCCTAATTGTTTGACTTTCAGCCTACAACACCAGTAAATCGATTAAGGAAAATTCATAACAACAGATGGGAGGAAAATTACACACTTTCAATCATCTAATCTAACCTTCTCCTTTTGCTCCTTCTCCCTCTCAGGATCAATGTCAGTGACAGTTTTTTTGACCCTAAATACCTTTTTATGCCGTGAATCTACAAGTGCAGTCAATAATCTATGAGAATTAGAAGTTAAGGACGAAGGCATAAATCTCATCTTTTTCAGGACTCTCCCCTGCGACTGAAGTATTCCCTGCATTTTTGTCGTGAAGTGTCAAGATATTAATCATGAAATTCATGCAACATACTACTTAAAATATCAAAAAGAACACACAGATGTAGAAACTTTAAAAAGACAATCAACATTGTCAAATCGATTTCCATGTCAAAAAGTCACACTTCATTATGCACATAGTGGTTAAATCACTAAAAATACACTAATACCACTACCAAGGTTATATCCACACTAAAAACCAAACCGAACTAAGTCACTAGCGTGGTATATCCCACCCAGGGGTGGGGTCTGGGGAGGGTCGGATGTACCTGAGCTGCCCTCCATACCAAAGAGTAGAGCGGTTGTTCCCGTGAAGACCCCCGGCTTGTGCAAAGTGTGCAAGAAAAAAAAAGTTTGTCCAATAAGTATGAAGCTCTTTGAGAAAGGAAAAGAATTTGAAAGAGAGGGACATGAGTCCAAAAAGGAGTGAAAAGAAGGCAGACTAGGTAGAAGCAAACAACATCACAAACACAAGACGTAGGTAGATAAAGATATAGCCAATATTACTACCCAACCCCAAACTACCTTAGAATTCTAATAACCTATATGCTAACCCGCTATCCCTACACCCCATCTACCTCGCCAACTCCCTCCCACCCACCTAAGCTAGCTGCACGTCCCCCTAGTCTTCTACCCTAGTCTGGCATCTTCAAGCATTCCCACAAGAGGCCATGTCCTTGGAAATTCCTAAGGCCGTCATCCATAGTTGCCAACCCAAATCCACCTCAGCATTTCCCTCCTCGCTCCGTTAACAATCACGCCTTCCACCCTTTTTACCGGGGATGCTATATGTCTAATGTGAATGTGTCCAAACCACCTTAGTCTTCTCTCCCTCAACTATTCATGTTACAAATCTGGACTCCATCTAAAAGACTACATTTGGTATCTAGTCTGACCATAGTCCATCTAAGCATCCTCATCTCGGCTCTCTGCAACTTCCAACCATACAACATAGTTGGTCTATGGCTACCCTGTAGAAATTGCCCTTCAACTTTAGGCTTTTAGCAGACCTTCTTGTCACACAACACCCCATGGCAGCCCTCCATGGTTATCTCCACACTCGGACATGCAAATTCATCACACATGCATGTGTATGTACACACACACACTGAGAGAAGAAACAACAAAACCCAAATACCCAATCATGGTAACATATGATCATCCTAAATTTAAAACAAACCAGCTACAATATTTAATCCTTTATAAGGTACATCTAACTCACATCCACCCAGAAAAACAAACAGAACATTCTTCTTCAGCAGCACAAATTGTAAGTACAAGTTCAATCATTGTAAAGTACTAGAGACTCTAAAACATTTCTATCTCACTCTCTTTGGAGTTTCTCATGGTTGTACCATCGTATCAATATTTAATACATTCTCCAGTTGAGTTAAGAATTCAATATGAACCTGACCTAGGCCACTATTTGTTTAAATCCAACAATGGTTCAAGTCAACATCACCTAATTCCATTATGTGTTGTGCTTATCGTGATTGTTTTTCAATTTATGACATCAAATATATTTTATTTATTAGCAAACACTATCATATCACCACCTCAACCCCAATTGCAACTGTGCTCTAGTTTCCATATCAGGTTTTAACTTCCTTGGCTGTCTGTGGGAGAAGTAGTAACAAAGAGAAGACCAAGTGGTGTGGCTGCTATGGCATCATAATTGAAATATGCATGTTCAACCAGACTGGTACAAGCATATGCAGCTTATTGCAAAGCCCGTACGAGGTGAGGTTACTACAAGCTGCTGTGCAATTGGTGTATAACAGTTTCCACATGGAGCAAGGTTGTGCTCTAAAAAGATATATACGCAACAGGGTTGGTAGAAGCATGTGCATTGGGTACAAGCAGCAGAAACTACCACATTTGTCTTGTCCCAACCCAACTAGCCTGTCTACTAGAACTTGAATGTCATTCTCCTAGAAGGTATAAAAGCAGTTTGATGGTATGATGACTTGATAAAACCTTGGCATTTTTTGTCCAGGAATTAGGAGCACATGCCTTGTGTGTGACAACTTATCAATTACGGATATGATGAGCCCCAATAAAATAGTGCTCAAAATGATAATAGATCAACAGGGAAACAACATATTCGGCTATAATTTGTTTCACTATGACGTATAATTGGTTATTCTAAACATGTGAGCAGGGTCAGTAAGGACATGAATATATCTGAGCTAAACATCCACATGATCGGGTTTAAGAAACTTATCATAGAAGCAACTCCTGAAACCTGGCTAAGTAAGATAAAATTAGTTCTTAACCATGATATAATTGTAATTATACACCTAAAGTTTATGCAATGATGCTTAACCTAAATCCGTCTCTACTAGTACTTCGATGGAAGCTTATTTTGGCGTCATTTTTTCAGAGGAACTCGCTTGAAGAAAATAATTTCCATCTCCAATCAGGACTAGCATGTCAATTCTCAAGAACTAAATCTGATGTAGGACCCCCTATGCAGATAGTGCATGTGATAAGTCGTTAACTCTATGTATTTGTTTGCTTCTCCGTTCTCCTTTCATATTTTTAACTGACTCCTCTCTAAGAACTTTGTACCCTTGAAGAAAGTAGTACTGCCCCCATGCCAACAAAATTGCAACTTCTCACTTGGCACATATTTAGAAAATTGGTCAATTGTTTGTCAAGTATCTAAAATACCCTTCAATAAAGACAAGATAGAGCTTGTGTACCCCTCAAATTATTTTTAATGATGACAAAGGGCAAAAGAGTATTATGTTAACATGAGAACTTACCAAAACAGATAATGTTAAAGTGATTGACATAAGATCACAGTTGCATATGGATAAGCTTTGTTTAACCAACTTGATGTTTACCTCATCTTGTGTTATTTTTTGAGAATGACGACATTGTGTTTAAGATACCTTGCAAGTAAATAGAGCTACCATGAAGCAAGAAACGTGTTTTCAATACCTTTTCATGTCTAAGAAAAAGATGAGCTTGATCATGCTGCGCGTCCTGCACTGAAATATCAAGAACTTCGTTCCCAATGAGCAACTGTAAGCTGCCGTCCGACCATCTCACAAAGCGTGCATTGCTTTCATACTACAAGGAAGAACGTTCAAAATGAGAAACAAAATTTTTGAATCGGCATACAAGCCCAAGGTTTAGCATGTACAGATCAGAAACAGACATGTTAGAAGTCAAGACTAACTATAAAGGTCTTCACTACCTCTGTGTGAGAATTACGGGGTTTGTTTAGTGAATATGTTGCACCCTTGGGACCATAAAATATGCAGTAAACAAGGTAACTACATTCAATTGGATAGAACTTAGAAGTTCAAGAAGATAACATCTAGCAGCATACCATAAGTCCATAACAATAATGTTTGGTTGTATGGCACCTTGGATGTGATAAAAGATCTTCCATAGATACTTCAGCCGTATTACAAGTGAATCAATAAGTACACACCACTAAACCAGGTAAAGTTTTAGAGAAAGGAACTTCAGTAACTATTACCACCCTAGCAATTTTCTGTAGGCTGGAGCAAATGCTGTTTTAATCATCCACTCCTATGTAAATTCTAAAATTCCTTCAGTTAAAAAAATAAAAAACAAAGAATAAAGGTAAATGAAAGTTTTGCCTCTTTAATGGTGCAGATCTAATATTACAATGCATGAAGGCTACTGGTTGCTCCATGTTGATAGCAATAATGAAAATTAACAATTAAGTACTTCCTCAGAGTTATGGAAGATATGTGAAGAGTGTGAGTGCTTGATCTATCACCACAGTTGATAAAAAGATATCTATGGCACTTTGACTTGCTAAATTGTAAATGCTTGCCCTTTCATGTGACAGATGATGAATGAAAAAATGGATTCTAGAGAAATGGATACTTATCAAGAAAATTGTATTTATGTATATAATAATTTCTAGAAAACGACGTCCATTAAGACATTCAGTTGCCGAGAATCTCCACAAAAGATAGGACCATCAACTTATACCATCTCCTAGAAAGCAAAATTATATCCATTTGCTACTTTCATGAGCATAACTATATTTATACACTGGATTTTTGTGCGATAGTTCCCCACAGCCCATGTGCAAAAAACTTGAAACCAGCAATAGAAACATTGATAGACTGAACTAATATGAGGCAAGAATGGGTACTGAATCATGTGAACTTGCATGACTTACAGATGTTGTGCCATCAGCATTTCTAACAGCCCTGTAGCGAACAATGTTATTCTCCAAGCGAATGCGTTTGCTATGTCCAGATTCATCAGCAATGAATGCATCCTCTTCAACGAATGTCTTTGGATCAAAGGGTTTAGGATCAATACCCATAATATTAGAAACTTTAATCACGTTCATCTGCAAGCAAGAGAAAGAGAAGTTGGATTTTAGTTCCCAAATAAAGTGCAAGATACTTCGAGTATTTTCCTATGCAGGAGTTAGATTTATGATTTATATTTCAACATCTCAGATGAAAAGGCTATAATTGGGCATCAGAGATGCTCACAACCACGACAGCAAATCATATGCTTAATTTCTCCTAGAATTTAACGAGTGCCATTTTCCCTGGAAGTCACGACAACATGCATCAAAAATTCAGAACACATTTGGGACTACACCTTTTCAGGATGTGAGGGAGGAGGTCGCAATGGTATCCCTAGCTCCAAAGGGGGTCCTACTGGTTTCTCTTTAGCTTTAATAACATTGTCCTCTTCAGAATCATAGCGACCCTCTTCATCAGCTAACATGTCCTCTGGTCTGAGATTCTTCTCGTAACCTTCATCCTCCATAGGGGATCTCTGTGAAAAAAGAACAGATTAATTTATTCTAGAAACAATGATTTAACTCATAAACCATCATAATATGTGATAAAAAAAATATAAGAATGATTTTTCTAACAATCAATACAAACATTTGCATCGTCTTCGAGATGATTCTGAACAGCATCATATTCTGCTGGTTCTTCGTCATCCGATTCCCCAAATACATCTCGGAGTTCAGGCGCAGTCTGTGCATGAGCTTCATCTTTCTCTTCATCAGGTGACCTACTTCCAAAATTACAAGCCATGACTAAACAATAAAAAGTACGAAAATTCAATGCAAGCAGAAGTGCTTTGAATTGTGTAGCCCAAGAACAGAGAAAGCATTATGGAATAACATCATTCAATGGATTACAGATACGGATCCAAAACTATTACTTTTTTAGGACTGTGTGATATTTCCTAATCTGCCACACTAGATGTATTTTTCACAAAGTGTACTACACTAACACAATTGTAAAAAATATTGGAAACTGGTATTGCTTTAATTACATATGATTAAGTGGACATAATAGCCCCTAAACGAATTGCCACGGAAAACAAAATTAATGTGATAGTGGGTATATGTGAGGGTAAACAAGGATCAACAGCAGAAACTAAGCCATCCTGCTAATTACCTCGAGTAGGCTGGGTGCATGAACCGATAGCATAAGGAAGATTAGCCAAGACTTATGTTAAGAGAGGGAGAGGGAGAGGGAGAGAGAGAGAGAGAGGAGGGGAGGGGGACAAGATTGAGATGGAAAGAGATAATCATGATACCTTGGACTTCTAGCCTGATCAATTTCTTCATCTGCATTTTCCAAATAATGGTTCTCCTCTGATCTTTCCGATTCACTCTCCACTACTTCTCGCCTCCTACTTGTCACAACTCTTTGACCAAGTTGGTCACTTCCTGAATCTTTTCCTTCACTTTCTTCTCTTTGATCTCCCAAATCTACTTCTTGAGAGCTTTGGTCTCTCTCACCCTCACTCTCTATGTGATCTTGATCCATCTCATGTAATTCACCATCAGTATCACTACTGACTTCTGCTTCCCCTTGACCTTCTACCACGTCTTCACCTTCAGGCTTCAGCTCAACGTCCCCTTCATCCTGAGAATAGAAGTTTCAATTTAGTTAAAGAACACTCCCTCACATTGTAGCTTTTAAAGAGTATTAGAGATGAAAGAATACAGATATAGTTTAACAAGAGAACCTGGAGGATACTAACATTACAAGATAACACAAATAACAGAAAAGCATCATAGTCATAGATAGTGTAAAATAAATAAAAGTGATCTAAACTTGGTAAAGAATCACATATGTTATACAGAAGTACACATAAACAAATAAAATTGGAATCAAAATCTTGACTACTTCTATCCTTTTTAAAGCCTTGAAAGGATTTGCAAACACCCTTCCGTTTACAGACCGTATTTTCCAAATATCCGTTTTTTCATCAAAGGGTGCTCGGTTACATCAAAACATGAAGTTTGAGACCTTTGAAACACGAAACTTGTACATGAACATGTGAAGAGGAGGAAACTGTTTACAGGGTTCCTCTATAGTCATACATCATGTCACAAGAGCATAACATCTATAGTAACATCTAGCACCTACATTTCACATGAAACACGAAACTGGTACAGGAACATGTAAAGAGATGAACAAGGAGCTTGTTTAGGAACAGGTTTCCTCTATAGTCCTACATATGTCACGACTCATGAGAGCAGAACATCCTTGGTAACATCTATAGTAAGTTAGTAACATCTAGCACCTATATTTTCACAACCATAAGCATGTTACACTTGCAGAAAACAACAGAAACTCAAAAAGGAAAAGAAAAGAACAGCATCGCATCCCCCTTTCCAGCTAGATAATGATTCTTGACAACGAGATGTAGCTGCCGACATTACGTGCCCTCACGTGAGAGACATTTTGGTCTTCTTACCTTTTTATTAGAAGAAATTAGTGTACATGTCCTTAAAGCATTTTTAAAGAATTAGATAAAACCTAAGCTTACCCCCCCCCCCAAAAAAAAAAATCACACGCCCCTTTATCTTCATCCCCTCCTCCCCATCTCTGGTGACTGCAACTCCCCCCCCCCCCTCCTCCGGAGACATTCACCTCCGTCTTCTCCACCCACCCCTTTGAACTCCAAAATAGTAACAGAAGCTTGAGCAGAAGAAATCAAACCTTTCCCATAGTCAAAGCTTCAGCAACCATAACATCACCTAAGTCATCTCCCATCTGATACATCTGAGCCTGGGATTTGAGTGGATGGGATGGCTGGAGATGATGAACAAGGGGGAGGGGTGTTTCAATTTCATTACGGTCTTGATTGAACACCGTCAATGGATAAGATGAACAAGTGGGTGTTTCGATCTTGGGAAGAAGGTGGACAGTGGCCGGAGAAGGTAGGTGCCAAAGAAGAAGGATGTGCACAGTGGCCGACAGTGGGTTGTTGAGCAGTAGCCAGCGATGGAAGTGTAGGGGGAGGGGGTTGGGTTTTATTTTATTTTTATTTAGATGCTTTACATACTTGTACACACACTAGTACACTTATAGAAATATTAAAAACGACCAAAATTCCCCTCACGTGAGGGCACTTAACAGTCACTGCTAACGGCTATTAGGGCCAAGGACGATTTCCGCAACAAAATGCAAAGCACAAGATTACGGGTGTAATAATTGAAGTCGAGGGACGAAAACAGAGTTTCCCCGAACAACGAGGACGATTTTGCAATTCACTCTCAAAAAAATAATATCTAAGAATAAATGCTCCATGTATAACACATAACTGAATCCCAAATTTGCTTTCAAAGATAAAAGCATGTAGCTAGTTAATTCATCTAATTCATTAAGATAAAAAATAAATAAACCGATCTCACCAATAAATAAATATATGTATATGTATAGCAATAGAGAATTTATAGAAACCTTGATATTAGTTAAGAGCAAAGTTGGCATGCAAAGAATGAAAACGTCATTCACAATACATATACGGCAAGAGAGAATGAATCTTATAGCTGACCATATAAGAATAGATATTACCAATAAACCAACTGCACTAGTGCAGCCTTGCAGGGGCGGGCCTAGAATGTTGGATATGCATGTGCATACCCGGAAAATAGAAGGTTGTAGTGTAACAAAAATTTATTGTGCATTGTGCATACCCAATTTGTATTTGTCATGGTAATGCATAGCAAGTTGAAACTTCTGGATCCGCCACTGAACTATTGGCTATATGAACTCTTAAGAGTTGGGAAAAACTAAATGAGAAAGTTTAAAGGCAATAGAATGTATGTATGAAGTTACTATCTGGTTGATGAATATTTTTAACCAATTAAGCTCTTTGATTATTTTTATAATTTACAGATAATAAAGCAACATATGATTGTGAATCATTTTGTTTTTCCATATAGTAAGCGATATGTAATTTCCTTTTTTTAATTCAATGTTAGCTTTTCGTTTTTATTATTTACACGTGTGTCGTTATACAAAATGATTTATCATGATATTGAACATTTGGGTGTTAGATTTTCAGATTTAAGTGTCTGTGACTTTCTCTATAATGTTCAATGCCCTGCGTAAACATCGATGTATAACTAAGACTTAGAAGTTCACTCACGTAAAATTCTTGATACATGACAGTAAACTTAAAGTAGCAAGTCTTGTTACAACTGGCTTAAGTGATTGTTATTTGATTATAATTCACCAAAATACATGGTTAATTTTAGTTGAACAGGAAGTAACTTGACCAAGTTCGAAGCAGAAATTAGAGATGGAAAAATACCTCCCAATTCCTTTGAAAAAAGTTTGTGTTGGCTTTCTACTGTCAAACCAAGTGCTTTTCTTGGAATTTTATGAAGAGCAATGTCCATTCATGAAATTGAAACACATACCTTCTGCTCTAAGAATTCAAATATACCTCTTTTTGGGAAATGCATAAGAGCATAACTAGTAACATTGCAGAAAATAAATATCAATGAACTGAGATGCTCATTTTTTAGCATTCCAAACCAAAATTAAGCATAATACCAACTCCTACAACAAGTTCTTGTGTTACTTCACGATTCAAACACCAATTCTATACTTTCCAACAAACATGGAGTATGTAAAGAATCACATTAATTGATTGACAACATAAACAATACCGTAATGAATGTTAACCTTAAAATTCTCTAATTCAAACAACCAACAACTCCATTCGACTCAAACCCCCAACATTGAACTTTTACCAACAACCATATACGGATTGCAATCAATAAGACCTAGGTACCAAATTCAACAATAAAAACTAAATTACGATACGATGCTACATAAATTCGAGCTTCTCTTTTCCAGTTCAAACAATTAAATAACAACAAAACTAGCGTCTGCTTGCGATAAATTGAAATTGAAAAGGGAATCATACCGATACATAATCGGGTTGTCGATTTGATTCGTGTTCCGATTCAACCTCTTCCTCCTCTTCTTCTTCCGATTGATCACCGAACAAATTTTGCATCATCTGATGCCTTTTCTCTTCGCCCACCATTCTTCTATAACTTTCTCTCTCTAAATCGCCGATGAATATATCTGGAGAATTAAGCTCGATCGACCTCCCGCCGCTGAACCAACCAGACACCCTTATATATTCTCTCGAGTCAAGAACGTTACGGCTGTCACGTGAAGCCATAATTTTTATTTTATTTTATTTTATTTTATTTAAATTCATGATATTTATGGTTCCGGTGAGAAGTTAAAGTGAAAATTAATTATTAACCGTTGGATGTGGGCGTATATTAGGATGAGATTAACCGAGATAAGATGTACCAGATCAATTCTCTACTAAGACGCAATTCATGGAAGGACATGAGATTAAAAGTTATTCACTTCTCACGTTTCTCACGTTAACCTAAACTTCTCACACGATCTTTCGTCTATCATATTAACTCAGCAATACATCGTAACAAGTGTTTTCTAAAATTGTGTGGTTTGAATTGAAAAAAATAAAATAAAGTTTTCTATTTGTAGGGGTGTTAAAGAAGAGGTTGGACTGTTTAAAACGGTCAAACTAAGGGGGTGTTTGGGATTGCTTATTTAAAACAACTTATGTTTATTTGTAAAGTGTTTATTAACTTATAGAAAGAAGGGGCAAATATGTAATTTGGTTAAATAAGTTAATAAGGAGTTTCAAATAAGTCAGTTGTGAATCACTTATCAAAAACTGCTTATTAGCGGGGTGGAAAAGTCATAAGCCATTTTTCCTATTTTCCAATTCAAACACTCAAAACAACTTATTTGTTGTTTGAAAACGCAATAAGCTAATAAGCAGTTTTAATAAGCAATCCCAAACACCCCCTAAGTTAAAGCGGATTGTTTTTGACGGTTTGAGCAGTATGATAGTCTGATTCAGTCTAAAAAAATAGTCAAACTGCTAAGTCTGGTCTAGTCTGCGATTTGAATGTTATTTTGAGCGGTTTAAATCCAACCAACCGCAAAAATATACCAATATATTTATACTATTTATATCTATACTATAATATAAAGTACGGATAAAAAACTCTTAAATACAATTTATTAGGCGCAAGGTGTCATCATTTTATGCAAGATTTTAAAAATATCTTAATTTGCAAGTTTCAAAGCACAAAATACATATTACTACTGCGGACTTCTAACAACCATCAATTTGGTATGTGCAAGACTTTCCTTTTATGCAGACATTTCCATGTATCACTATTAATTAATATATTATATTACTATAAATTTGTTTAACTTATATTATTAAATATATAATTGATTATTTTTTCTACATGTCATTAAAATATATAAGATAATCATTGAATTCTAACAAAATACTTAATTTTTTTATATAAAAAATATTATATTATTAAGCCTGAATGAAACAAATTTATAAAAAAAACATTATCACTTTCTCAAAACCATCTAAGATCGTACTGTAAATCAACAAAAAAACAAAAAATAAAATGAAACATTAAAATCGTGATGTATCTCGCTGCATTGCGCGAGTACGCTTCTAGTATTATAAAACATTTGAAAAAAAAACTCTTAAAAACAATTGTTAAAACTTAATATACCGCTATTTACTGCTAATTACTTAAAATCTCTTAAATGCAATCATTAAAACTTTATGTACTACTTTTAATATTTACTTAACTTTCAATATTTATCTCTAACCCCTTAACTTTCCTAAAATCACTCCCCGGATAAACATCAGATTTAAATATTAAAATTTTAAAATAAAATTAAGATAATCATTGAAATCTAACAGAATATTTAATGTTTACTTTAATATTATATTATTAAACCTAAAATAAATTACATTATTATTAAACTTAGATTAAATTATAATTAAAAATTAAATGATTTTTTTATAAAAACATTATCGCTTTCTCAAAACTACACAAAAACATATTATAAAATCGATAAAGACAACAAATAAAACGAAACATTAAGATCGATACATATCACGCTGCATTACGCGAATATGTTTTTAGTAAAACCATAATAGATGGTCAAACTAACTCATATCTATATTTTAGGATTTCAAAAACATCACTAAATTTTTGTCACATTATTGACTACTAATTACAACATAATAAGGGATATGTGAATTTTAAATACTCTTATACATACAATAAAAAAGAATAAAGTTTTATTTCGTCAATGAACTATTAGTATTTCATGTATTCAAATTTATGTTGATAATAAAAACATTTATTGAATAATTTGTTGGTACATATTGAAGGCCCCGTTTTAAAATACTTCCCGAGCCTATAAAATGTTAGGGACGGGTATGAATTGGTGTAAGATTTTGTGTCTGGGTTGGAGATGGTCTTGATAGAGTTCAATATTTGTCATGTAGTTGAATATACTAGTGATTATAACTTTGAAAAACCAGGTTAATATATATATATATATATATATATATATATATATATATATATATAATCAAATATAACTCAATAGTTTGTGATAACCGTGAGATATAATATGAGTCATCAATCATTTAAAATGATTACTGTTAATTCTTAAAATAAGGTAAACGAGTAGATTAGTAATTTGATATTCTTAGTTTGTATTTAATTAAAGTATTTAACAACTATCTTTCTCTCTCTCCCTCTCTCTCTCTCTATATATATCTTTGTATATCTATCTATCTATATTTAGATGGTGAGATCTATCATGCTTTTTTGGCTTTTGATTGTTTTCGCATTATTTATTGATTGTCTGTGTAAAATCAACTTGAGATTGGTTATGTTCGACGAAGTGTAACAGAATGTGCATTTTTCGAAGTGTATCATGAACATTGTCTCACGAAGTGTAACACCCTCAAATTTGGTAAAAACAACTAATTTAAAATTTTGATATTACATCAACTAAGAGGTAAATCTTCAAAATAAAACTTTCTAATTAACTTCAACAGAAATATACTCCAGTCTTATACAAGGATTAGACCAAAGTCGGTGTTACTTAATCCCCACTATGAGTTGCTCTTCCTGAAACAAGTGCGGAGGACTTCATCAAGTTAAACACCTCTTCGAGCACACAACTAGCACTCATCGCTTCACAGTGTCACTAGCACTAATTCCCAACCGGAACCTATTACACATGCTGACAAATAAAAAGGGTTAGGCTAACGCCTAGTGAGTTCAAGAGTTTTCATCATGATTATAAAAACCATTAAACAGAAATAATACAACTTAAATCATGATCCTTTAAAATGAATTACTTTATATAAAACGTCACCGAAAACTTGGATAATAAAACTCAATACCCAAAAACAATACCTTTCGGTGACGGGGGATACCCGAATTCCATCGAATGTGGCGGGCACACAAAGTTAAGCCACGTATCAATGTTCTCGAGCTTCACATAAGACCATGGTTCCCCGTATCCGGCTCCTCTGAGCTACAACCGCAATACACCACTGATCCTAGTATCTACTCGACCTCTAATGAGTGTCACAACCAAAGCCACAAGTCCCCGTATCCGGCTCATCTGAGTTACCACCGCAAGACTTAGCTATGTATACGGCTCTGTAGAGCACCACCGCAAGCTTACATAATCAACCACATTACTTGGGGACCACTCACTATAATTCAAACGCGGACACTAAATTCCACGATGAGTAACCAGATTGGACGACAAACATGCATCGAGTTCAACCACCCACGATCTCTACCTCGAGCCCTTCAATAAAGGTTATGCGGTTATCGAGTTCAACCACCCACGATCTGTACCTCGAGCTCCCGCTAGCCATAAATAATGTCCAGTCCCAAAACGGGGATAAAGTCCCCACTAACCAACTGACTCATATGCCTATGGATCCAACGCATTACAGTCTAAAACGTTACATGACTTTAAAAGAATGAACTAACACATTCAAAACATGTAACTCTCAAATAAGGTGCAACTAAGTACACCATACGTCCAAGGCTCCTTAACGAGCTACCAAAACTGAATAAATGTTCCAAAGACTCATTTGAGTGTAAACCAAGCCCCAAAAGGCATAATGAACGTTTGGCTAAAATACGAGAGCCAATATGTTTATATAAACCAAATTAAATCTTTCCCCCAAAATATTTATTTCTCAAATCACCATTGGCCTTCGGCCCAAAACCCAAAAAGGTTATTAATTCCAAAATGTTCCCAAAGTTGGAATGACCCAAAACCAAATGACTCACACCTTTGAACTTTTCAAAATCTCTCATTTCATGAATGATGCATAAAACCCGACAAACACTTAAAAGTGCATTTCTGACCAAATACCTATTTATGCAATAAATCATCAAAACATGATCCTTTGACACATTTATCAAAATATCCCAAAAATCCCAAATGTGGTGTTTTACAAGGTTTAGTAAGCTAAACACTTCACATAATCAAAAGTTACCAAATAACTCAATAGTTGATAATTTCATGTAAAACACATAAATGCTTTAAAATAAACATTTTGGCATGTACAACGTTTTCACAAATCAACTTGAACTCACCTTGCTAGATTTTGGCTAAATCTAGATTTTACCCCACTTAGAGCTTTCTTGAAAAACTTGAATCCATAAGCACGATTCTTCCAAAACCTAGATTCACACATTTCCAATCATAAATAACCATATTCAACCATATAGAAACATTCCCCAAACATTTTACATAAAGATCTCAACTTATGTCAAAACCCTAATTTCCACAAATGAAGAAAATGGAAGATTACCTTAATCCAAGCTTGAATCCACCACCAACAACACCTCTAGTTCACCAAAATGGTTACAAACCTCCAATCTACGAAAGGGAGAACAAAGGGTGGGTGAAACCCTAGAAAACTTTGGTGAAGAAGATGAAGTGGGAGAGATGAGGAGCTTACCACCACAAAATACTCTTGTATACTCCAATAGACTTCCAATATTTTGCTAGATCCTTTAAGATCTCTCAAAACGAAACTGTGGCAACTTGAATCATCCAAATCGGAGTTGTGGAGCAAAAGTCATGAAGAAATGAATTTTTAGGGCTGAAAATCGGGTTTTATGCCCGACCAGTGGATTTCGCAGGTTGTGCCGCGACTTTAAGTCGCGGCATAAGTCACCCGTTTACCCCTAAGTCGCGGCATACATCCTAAGTCGCCGCGAGATGCACTGTTCGCCCGGTTTTCTTCTCGTTCACTGTTTTGGCCATAACTTATTCGTTATAGCTCCGGAAAGGACCATTGGACTCGTAATTGAATCCTTCATACATTAAGACTATAAAATCTAGGATTCAAGTTCAAAATCAAATATCTTATTTTTCCTTGATATATCGGTTTCTATAATAACTCGAAACGATACTTTTTCGAAATCGGTGTGTTACAATCCTCCCAACCTTAAAAGAGATTTCGTCCTCGAAATCTGACACCAACCACGCACCCAACATCGCACTTGGAAATATTGATTTATTTCCTATCCAAAAAAGAATCCCCTTCACGAAACCTTACTTCATATACTAACCCGATTACATCCCGGTTTAGGTTGTCGCTGCGTTTCTCATAACGAGCCATCGCAAACTCCCCTCAACTTTCCATATAACTCACCCAAGTTGGGATGAACGTTGAGTCCTGGCTTAATCATTTTCTTAACCATTAAATCTCGGTTGTCTCCCAACCTTATGTTGCTCGTAATACCTCAAAAGCAACTTACGACTTTATCTAGACATTTCCACCAAGAATACCCCAATCCGAACTATTCCCTTAGATGCTTCTGATTACGACGCATCAAGGTCTCCTCAATAATTCATTTGTACTTAAAGTCTACCTCGACATTCTCACCAAATGTCTCCAAAAATCATTACCACCAAAGATTTATCGTCTTTTGACGAAACTTCCCTACGACTAGTTTGGTCTGATCCAACGAAACCTTAACTCCGTTCCTCAAAGCTGACACAGTCATGATGTTTGCAAGGGCTCCCAAACTTCCATAGATCCCAGCATTGGTCTGATATTTCCTCCAGAAACGTACCAACGCACTCTATGGATATTCACTTATTCCAAACTCCAAGGTTACACAACTCCCGCCATGCACTCAAGCATCGATTGCCAAATCAACGAAGGTCACGACAATTATCGAAACACCAATGATCGGCTCTTACTTATCAACATCTAATTTCCTTAAGGTTACCGCTTGGCCTGCAGACACACTAGATCAGACGGAAGTACACTGAGGCACACCAACGGTCATTATCCTCAAAATCGAGCGCCAACACCTAACCACGAGATGGCCATTTTGCCAACGTGGATATATCAACAAATATTTCATTCTCGATTAGCAATGTCGATAAAGTTGACACCTACTCTTGGAAATAATCACCCAAATCAAACATCCTTACCAGTCGACCATAACATCATCATTATTCACGAATTCTCAACAAGATAGTACACCACCGACACATAACTTGTCGTCATACCAGCGGCCCACAATTCAAAACCAGCCATACCCAGACAACCGAACACGGTTTTAACCTGAAGGTTTATCTAAGCATAAAGATCGTCACTTAATTAACTGGGGAAGAGTATAGGTCTAATGCCTCAAATTCTCCTGCGTGAACTAGATCACAAAGTTGAGATTTATAGTTCCAAAACTAACCATAAGTCGGGTCCTCCAACACTTCAAACTCTGAGGATTCCTTCAGTCCTTAAGCACAACCTCTAACAAGGGGCTTACATCTATAGCTCTAATGAGTTCAAGGTTTTTAGACTATCATGACAATTTAACTTTTATAAAACCTCTACATGTAAAAGCTTTACAAATATTAATCATTCAATAAAATATGCTACATTTTACTCGGTAGGTGTACAAAGTAGTCACAACCGCCACACGCGTAAAACTATTTCAGAAAATATTTGATCAATAATCAAGATGATACTGACACCAACGACAGATATTTTAACAATATTTTTCAAAGGAACCATTGTATTCCCAACATGTATAAAGTTGTGTCACGTATGAAAAGTAGTTTTATGTACTGAAACAGTGTATAACAAAACGTTTGTACAAACTACAGAAGGGGATATTTACTGAATCAAATTTCGAGAGTTCACATTTAACCATGTAATGTCATGAAATAAAATTTCCCCAAAATTTAGCAAAGACATATACATGCAACTTGATCAACGTAAGAGTACTCTAGTTTGATTCCGAACTTTAGGCCTTACAAATAATATGCTTGCAAAACCCAAGACAACATTTTCGTGATATTAAACTCTCAAAGATTCCGCAACAAAACTTGCATGCGGCAGTTATTCCGCAAAACGAGTAAGGTGATATGTGCATGCACTTTGTTTAAAACATAAAATAATTTATGTTAGTTTCAAGTTCAAAGACAAATAATAACATGCTCTCATTGGGATAAAGTGTTAGCTAAAACACTATGACGGAAGTTCCAAGTGGACATGTATGCATGTTATATGCAACTCACACAATGCTCAAGGAAAACGATACCACTTGACACCATTAAAGCCACCCCATTAAATCCACAAAATCGCATGAATTAAAATTCTCAATAAAACTCAAACACCAAGATAATGGGAGATAACTTTTTGTCCAAAACCTTAACATACGTGGAGGAGATCCAATGTTAAAGTCGTAAACCACAGTTACTTATCCAAGTCCCCAAACAACAACAAAATGTGCATATCGCAAAACCCGAAATAATGTTGGACAACAATATGAATAAAGAAAATCTTCAACAAAGTTTTGAAATCTCATGTCATAAAACAATTTTGTACATGCACGAAATCATTGTTCAAAGCCTTATGTGTGCTAAAACATTGCTAAAGCATTGCTCCAAGATTGTAATATAACTCACATGACGATTTAGAAACATGATAAATAAGTCATGTAATTTATTTCCGAAATACATTTTATGCATGAATTTGATCGGCACTCAACACTTTGAACCCACGCTCCTCTATTCTTAGTTACACTATCATCATCCAGATGCTCAACATCTTAAAGCGAAGATCATAGAGTTCAGATTCAGACCCTGATTCAGAACTGCAAACAACTATCTTCTTCTTCTCTTTCTTTTCTTTCTCTTTCTTTCCAGCCACTAATGCAATAGGATCTGGTACTTTCTCAACCTTCCTTTTCTCAACTCTTTTCTCTTCCACCTCCTTTTCATTCTGTTGTAACGTCTCATACACCTCATGCAACGGAATGTCACTTAGATCCTTCATCTGTTTCATCCTGCGTGTATGCTTCTTCCATTCGGGTTGCAGGATGCTCAGAAACTTGACATTGTTCTCAATCTGCTTCTTTTTCACCTTGTTCTTTGACAGTTCATTCAGAAGCAGGACAAACTGTTCATAGGTGTCTTCTAACCTCTCATTCTCTTTTGCTTTAAACTCTTCGTAACTGTTTATGAAATTAGCTACCTTCATTTGATTTCCAACTTTAGAACCCATCATCATCTTCTGAAGTTGATCCCACATAGATTTGGAAGTTGTATTGTAGCTGTCTATTTTCACATAGATCTCATTGGTGATGCTTTGTAACAACAAAGATCTGGTAGTTTTATCAGCATCAAACCGATTCTTTTGCTCATCAGAGAATTTTTCATACTCTTTCTCACTTCTCTTTGTTTTAAGAGCTCCATCTGAATCATTACCTTCAGCAGGAATCTCCTCAAAAACTGTTGGCATTGGACCATCTTCTATTGATGCTAGAATATTCTTTCCATTCTTTTTCCGATCAATAAAATCGAGAAATTTGTCTTTCCATTGTTCATATTCCCCTTTGAACAACACCAGGGGCTTGACATCAGTTCCAATCGAGAGAGCATCTCTTGAAGTCATCCTGTTTGATTAAAAATATATGCAATAAGAAACTTGAAATTGACCGTTAGTCCAAATGAAATCACAAAACAATTTTTTTTTTGACTAAGTAGTAAAACTCGCAAAACACTATAGAAGCTTGAAACTCGCAGACGCTGAAACTCGCAAACTACTGTTCAAAAAGAAACCCGCATGCTTAGGTGTGCGTGTTTATGAAACTCTCAAACAACGGTTTGCGTGTTTTGGCAAACTCGCATACTAAAAGAAATAATCGCTGAAACTCGCAGATGCCTAAACTCGCAAGTAACTGTTCACTGATAAACTCGCAAATAGAGGCTTGCGTTTTTCTTGAACTCGCAGATGCCTAGTTGCGCGTTTGAACAAACTCGCAGATCATTGTTCCGAAGAAACTCGCAAACTTAGACTTGCGCGTTTTGAGAACTCGCTAAGGTCTACTTGCGCGTTTTATATAACTCGCAAGTCAAACTCGCAGAAGGAAACTCGCAATGCTTGCGTGTTTCAACACTTAGAAAATTTTTCCAATTTTTCAAACTCGCAAATCTTTAAACTCGCAGATTGAATAGCAAACTCGCAGGCTTCGATCTGCGCGTTTCTAAAACTCGCAAACTACTCTTTGCACGTTTTGTCCAAAAATCAAATTCTTCAGCTTGCGCGTTCTTCCGATGAACTTGCGCGTTTGATGGATCTTGCGTGTTCTTGGAGTTTTCGAACAAAAACTAAGTATTTTTCACTGATTTCGATCCAAAACTTGTCCAATTGACTTGAAACTTTATAGGGATGCTCGATTTCAATACTCTAACAGGTTACAATACAAGAACTACAAAAACAAACACAAATTGTAACATTTTGATTCGATTTACAGTGCTCATGAACTCGTAACTCAAAATTCAACAAAATTCAGAAATTCGTGAAAATTACAGTGCAATTCGTGAAATTACCTATACAAACTCATTCTAGTACACTTATCGATCACTAACAAATCAATTACAACACGAAAAACAAACTCAATTTCAGAATTGAGTCTAAAACTTGATAGAATAGTGTTGACACATTTTTCTTGAAATGATTTCAATTGAACCTGCTCTGATACCAATTGTGTGTCCCTGTTTCAAGATTCTAATTGCAATTAATCAAACACAAACAAGATTGATCCCAATTACCTAATTACCTGTTTAATTCAATTTAATTCAATTCAAGCGAATACAAACTCTCTCTCTCTCTACAAATTCTCTCTTAAATGTAAACTCAAACTATATTCATCTAACCATCTAACCATCTATCTATTAAACAGCAAATAAAGGCTATTTATACCTACAACTAAAACAAGGAAAACAAACAAAATACAACATGTTGACTTTGACTTTTATTAACACTTAGACTTTGACTTTTAATGAGAGTTGACTTTCTCAGCTTTGATTTCTTGTATTTTGATCTTCAGTCTTCATGATCTTGCATCCAACATATTTATGCTCTAACAATAGGTTCACCTCATAATTTCTCCTCGAAATATCATTAGTTCCAAAAGTCTATGGTTCTAATCCAACCAATCAATCCAACTCGAAACTGTCCACTTAATACAATCACCATGCTTACCGTTACTCCAAGTAACGAATACTAAAATCATTAGTTCCTTCTAATGGCTACCCATATAGAAATCGCTTCATTACCCCAACGGTTATCGTACCAAGGCAATTCAAGCATGCACACGTAACTCGTAAATTCACCATAACACTAGCCAGGTGCTATTATGAACGTACTGTACATGGTCATCCTTGCTATTTTCGGTGTGACTCCCGTTCCTAGTGACTCCAACCACCTCGATGTAACATCCATTTTTTTTTGGTGTTACTTTAACTAAAACAATTCCTCCAAAAATACTCCAAAATTTCGGCTAAATTAAAACTTTAAACCATTTACAGCGGAAGACTTTAACAATAATAAATATGTAACTTAACTGTTAATCCGTCCCATACCGGATTGCGTTACAAATTTATCTACCATAGATGCCGCAACATGAATATTGAACTTAAATAAGCTAGGCAAGTCTCTATGTGTTCCATTTTTCCCTTGTCCAACCTGAAACCTTCAATCCCTGAGATGCATACTATAGTTAGCTTATAAAGCTCAGTGAATTCATGGTTTACGTGAGTGAAATCATATCTTGTCACACATATCAAACATGCAAACTTCATATAAAATAATATTCATTTTCTGAAATATGCAACACCAAAAGAAACGAGACCTCATAACCGTCTCCTCAAGTAAGGACTGATAGGTTGCAAGCATTCCCTGGGTGTGTACGGATCACCTATACCCAATAACCCATTACGGGGTCGTGCTTCCATGTCACAGGCATTCCCTGCTGTCTACGGCTCACACAGAGCCAGTAACCCATTTCGGGGTCGTGCCTCCCCTTAAGTGTGACAAACCAAACCGACATCTCATACTCCAAACCATGCACCATTTATACAATATAAACCAACGGAAAATCCAAGCATGCTAATATATGTTTTAAAAACTGGAAAACAATTAGCATGCATGCTCCACATACATATAACCATATATCAATGACATGTATTTAAATCGTTATCATGCATAATATTCACCACCATAAAATCATATAATGCTCGAAAATAAATTTGTACATAGGTATGCATCCAGTGTAAGTCTCATGAAGACTCACCCGATGGCGTAGATCGACAACCGATAACTCTTGACGGAAAACCTTGAATCAACGAAAAACCGAGATTATGATCTTGAACTTCAACTTCAGATTCCTCCCTCAAAACACAATGAAATTTCGAGTGGTTTGAACCTAAATGAACTCTAGTCGATCTTCTTCAGTTATATGGAGAAATATTTGGCATATTAGTCCAATCAGACGCATCTTACAGCTATCATCGAAAGATCTCCATCAAGAAATCAGATATGAAACAGTTATGTCCTTATGGCATAACAGGTCCTTATTCTTTCGAAAACATTACAATTTTCGCCCTAAAGATTCTAACTGTTACAATATACCCTCTCTTGACATATCCTCTTAACATATTTGGTCCAAAGTGAATATAAACCATCTTATTCACCTTTTTTTTCTTTTTCTTTTTTCTTTTTTGTTAAATGACATATTTGGCTTTTCTCAAAAAATTTTCTTTACATTTTTGCTCCAATAAAATAAAACTTGCTTTATTTTATTTTTCTTTTTCCCCCACTTTTCATATTTATTTATTAACCCATTTTGGAGTGTCACAAATCTACCATCCTTTAAGGAATTCCGTCCTCGGAATTATCTGACTGAAAAGTTGTCAACTTTTAGTCATTACTCGCACTTCAACTCCTATGTCATCTTTGAACCTTTAAATAATTTCCATTGGACTAGCAAGAGTCGTATAATACTCTTTAAACTTCTGTTATCTTACTCAACATCTCCATATAACTTTTTGTTGTCCTACTCAACATCTCAAGGCTCCTATACGTAACCGAGCTTGTAGCCAACGCTCGATACTTTCCAAATTTATATTAGTCGACTCATCAACGAAACATCTCATCTAGATCAACGCTTGAAGGGTGTCCATAATTCATATTACAACTTTACTGACCAACTTGGTTGACAAGCTACTCTATCAACTATTGCACTAGTTCTTCAACCCAACTTTTTTTTTTTACTTTATTTACTTTACTTGCCATGTATGACTATGCACTTTCATAGTGATGACCTTAACATGGTTCACTCCCTTGCCTGAAAATCTAGTGGTCTACGCCACTCACTAACATAACTTTCCATGCACCATGTATTTCTAATATATCCATGTCGATACTTTACTCATACCGGTAACATGCTTGACAATTTCAATTTTATGCATATGAACTTGCTTTGTCTCGTTGCATCAAAACTAAGTCTAACTCGGACTCCGAGGTATCACTTGAAAACTACAAAGTTTTCTAGTACTTCTGGCAACCATCAAATTTACACATAACTTCACCTTTGCTTTCAATACTGAAAGACCTGATGTTTCTGACCCCAATCTAACTTATTGTGCTTATATGTCAATGCTCACACAAAATCTGCAATTTAGAGAACTCTAGATGAATCCTTAACAATTATCTAGAACCAACATAAACTTTTATCCCAATTACTAATATTGGTTGATTTAAATCTGACAGAACCTTCGAGTTTGTCGCCTTTTACTTAGATGTCTTTCTTGTCAACTACGTGACCAAGAAAACATAAACTTTGCATCTACAATTCACCAGAAAAGTTTATTTTTCTAACAACTTATCTTCTTTAACGGTTGTGGGACCAACTTTTGACGTTATACTTGTTTAGCCTTATTTCTCGAATAATGGAGCTCACTACAGATAACGACTATAACAACTTCTCGAAGTATGGCCCGCATATTATGCTCACTGTGTCTATAACGCTAATGTCACATTTCTCAACCCATTGTCGATACTGAAATCCTATGTTTCAAACCAAAATTTATATGGGCAAATGTTACTTCAAAGTATGTAAGTTTTCAGTTGATTTGAAATAATAAATTTGGTGTCTAAAAGCTCTAAACAGTTTGTATTTAAACAAAATACAAAGCTAGATACCTTTGATATCTTGATTATCTTAGCGTAGTGTGAGGGTCATCGATCTATCTGAACCAACCATGTACTGGTTACCTAACTGAATTGAATAAACATGTGTACAGAGGCACCCTCGCGGTACATGTATCATTTATGCATATTTACGATGCCCTGCCTGAATTATTGATATCCTGATACGTGACCCCTTAACACATATACCCAACTTAACATGCATAACTGAAGCTAACTGAAATTGATTTTTTTTAACTACAAACTGATGTATATGAAATAACTCAAGTTCTAACTAACACTTCTGGTGCCACTAAAATCAGACTTGCCTTCACCTTTCTAATTCTGAACATTACATCTTTTACTTTCAGGCCTAAGCCCATACGGGTTATTCTGCCACACTATGTAGTCGTTTACTTTCGAGCACCCTACGTACATTCTTAGCACTAATCTTATCAAAATAAAGAGACTGGATCAATTATAAAGTATACTTAAACTTACTACATTGCAGCGCAATATTCTACTGTACTTACATTGTGTTATGCTAATATTGGTCAATGTACGATACAAATAATGATTCGCACCTAAAGCTGAAGTATCATTCTTACAACTAACAGTTCAAGCTTAGGCTATAGATCATAACCTATTTATCTTGAACAACTGCTCTGATACCAACTTGTAACACCCATTTTTTTTTGTTACATTAACTAAAACAATTCCTCCAAAAATACTCCAAAATTTCGGTTAAATTAAAACTTTAAACCATTTACAGCGGAAGACTTTAACAATAATAAATATGTAACTTAACTGTTAATCCGTCCCATACCGGATTGCGTTACAAATTTATCTACCACAGATGCCGCAACATGAATATTGAACTTAAATAAGCTAGGCAAGTCTCTATGTGTGCCATTTTTCCCTTGTCCAACCTGAAACCTTCAATCCCTGAGATGCATACTATAGTTAGCTTATAAAGCTCAGTGAGTTCATGGTTTACGTGAGTGAAATCATATCTTGTCACACATATCAAACATGCAAACTTCATATAAAATAATATTCATTTTCTGAAATATGCAACACCAAAAGAAACGAGACCTCATAACCGTTTCCTCAAGTAAGGACTGATAGGTTGCAAGCATTCCCTGGGTGTGTACGGATCACCTATACCCAATAACCCATTACGGGGTTGTGCTGCCATGTCACAGGCATTCCCTGGTGTCTACGGCTCTATAACACTCTAAAATTTGAGGTAATTTTAAAAATCGAAAATTCGACAACATTACGTTTATAAATAGGGCAAACCACCCATAATGGGCAAGTGTGAGCGTTTACAAAACCTGTAACAATAAATAGGGAAACGACAACAAACTAATCTAAACTACAACTGGACAGATTACATTGGTTGTCAACCCAATACCAAAAGAATAATTGTTTCAAATGTTACAGCTTTCAAAATAACTATTATCCAAAAATGCCCTCAAGAGACCACGCTCTTCGATCAACCCCTTGACGACCCGCCACTAAGGGAACTTGTTATACACATCATTTGAGAAAAGTGTTAGGCTTAAAGCCTAGTGAGAACATACAATTTATATGAAATAGAAAGGAATTAGTTGCAACATAAATATTTTTTTCCTCAACATCCTTGTAAATGGTTTGGTAAACACATAGTGACCTTCCGGTCCAAACTCCATCTTGCGATGACGGGTGTAAGCCCGAATTCCAAGGATTGTGGCGAAACACAAAGTAAGCCACTTTCCGAGTTTTGAGCTCACCATACTAGGATCAAGGCCGTGAACACGCCGGCTCAAAATAAGGATGTGGGGGGGGGGGATGGCACCCAATGATCCTAGTCATGCTCATTCACTAGGATTTACATTTACGACCCACGACTAGTATCCGGTCCCACATAACCGTACTAAGTTGCCCTCTAGGGTCTAATGTCTGAACTAGCTACATACGGGAGTTATCCCCAAATAATAAGTCAACTAAATACCTATGGATCCATTAGTAATAGTCTAGAATCGTCACAATCACACATGTGACCAACTATAATCAAACATATAGTTCATAAAACCATTTAGTTTCCAAATCACCATTTGATGGTTAACTGCTGATAAGAATCACAAGCCCATTTATAAAAGCATAAGGCTAACATCTTAAATCCCAAATTGTTTCTTTACCAAATAGACCTTTCCATAGTATACACCATGTAATATTAAGTCATAGAATATTAAGTCATAAAATAACTTAATAGAATATTAAGTCATAAATTCGGTTAGAACCAAAAGTTAAACATTTATTCAACATAATATAATAACACCATATTTGTGGTACAAAACATGGATTTAACCATCATTTCACAAAAAGGTGAGAAACCCTAAAAATCTCTTAAAACCACAAAGTTAGGTCAAAACTTATCAACATTAATAATGTAAACAAGGAGATGTTTAGTAGTCAAAATATGCATTTTGATGTGTATAAAGTTTAGTAAAGGAAGTATGAACTCACAATGGGTTAAGTACCAAACCCTAGAAATTTCTAGATGAGGAGTTCTAGCCTTTGAAAACTTGAGATCTTCACAATACCTGATAACCAAGATTAAGGAGTATAGAATCATAGGATAGCAACAACTAGAAATAAATGAAGAGAGAGAGAGGTGGGGGAAACTGACCTAGGGCACCAAAATCGCACCCCAAAACCCCACACTTGAAATAAATGAGAGATGAATCAGTTTGGGTCGTTTTTATACCTCAGACCCCCGACCGCGACTTTGCCAGCGATAGTGACAATTGTCACAATCGCGAGGCACTATCGCCCAATCCAAGGGCCCTCGGTACGCTTCCAACGATAGTGCCCTGCGATAGTGACACTTGTCAATATCGCGGGCACAATCGCGCCGATTGTACCGCGAGTGGTATGATCCCCGCGAGAGTGCCCCTGGCGACAGTGACACTTGTCACAATCGCGGGCACAATCGCGCCACCAGTACCGAAACTCAAAACCCGGGATTTCGAACCCGCGACTTACGCGACGACAAAAGGGAACAGATACAACGATTAGGGGTAAAATGATACGGATAAAGGTCGCAAATTCGACAAGTTAGGAATTCAGACTTACACGAAAATACGGGTGTTACAATCCTCCCCAACTTGGAATCGATTTCGTCCCCGAAATCCTAACTACTCGAACAGGTGAGGATATCTTCGCTTCATATCCTCCTCGGCTTCCCACGTCACATTGGCACCTTGATGATGTTTCCATTGAATTTTGACCATCGTGACTTCTTTGTGGCAAAGCTTCTTTGACTTCCTCTCCAAAATAGCTTCAGGCTCTTCAACACAACGGTTACCCTCGTCCACTCTAATCTCGGAAAGAGGGATAACGCTCTCCTCTTTCGCCAAACATTTCCGAAGGTAGCAAATATGAAAAGTGTTGTGGATCCCGTTCAATTCTGAAGGAAGTTCCAACTGGTATGCTTGCAAGCCCACACTCTTAAGCACCTTAAACGGTCCAAGGAAATGGGGACTCAACTTCCCGCGCTTTCCGAACCGGATGATGCCTTTCCATGGTGACACTTTCAACATCACAAGGTCGCCCACTTGGAATTCCATCGGTCGCCTCTTCTTATCGGCATAACTCTTTTGTCGATCTTGAGCCGCTTTCAACCTTTCCCGAATGCCTTTGACCTTATCGGACGTCTCTTGCATGATTTCAGGTCCGGCGAACTGCTTCTCTCCCGCTTCAAGCCAACATACGGGAGTTCTACACTTCCGCCCGTACAAGGCTTCGAACGGAGCCATACCGATACTCGAGTGGTAGCTATTGTTATACGCAAACTCCACCAAAGGTAGGTGAGAGTCCCAATTACCCCCGAAGTCGATGACGCACGACCTTAACATGTCTTCTAGCGTTTGGATTGTTCTCTCGCTCTGTCCGTCGGTTTGAGGGTGGTAAGCCGTACTCAACTTCACGCGTGTACCAAGTTCCTTCTGCAAGCCATCCCAAAAATTGGAAGTGAACCGACTATCGCGATCTAAAACAATAGACAATGGCACTCCATGCCTCGATACCACTTCATCGATGTAAAGTTTCACCAACTTGTCCATCGGTAGCGTCTCCCGCATGGCCAAGAAATGAGCGCTCTTGGTCAACCGGTCGACTATTACCCATATGGTATCGTGACCTCGAAGAGTCTTGGGCAACTTAGTCACGAAGTCCATGGTAATATGCTCCCATTTCCACTCGGGAATTTCCAATGACTGAAGACTCCCATACGGACGTTGATGTTCGGCCTTTACTTGCAAACATGTCACACAACGCTCTACGTAACGTGCCACGTCAAGCTTCATCACCGGCCACCAATAATGTAGCCTCAAGTCTCGGTACATCTTTGTACTTCCCGGGTGAATGGAATACTTGTACTTGTGTGCATCTTCAAGGAGAAGTTCCCGATTGCCCCCAACCTTGGGTACCCACACACGACCATTGAACAACTTCACTCCACGACCATCCTCCGATAAGAGCAACTGTTGTTTTGCCATGACTTCATCCTTGAGATTCTCTTCCAACAATGCTTCCCTTTGAGATGTTTTGATCTTCTCAATGAGACTCGACACGAGTTCGATTCTTGAGAGGGTGGCCCGAAAGCTCCCGCTATAATCCTTCCGACTCAACGCGTCGGCCACTACGTTTGCCTTACCGTGATGATAAAGCAACTCACAATCATAGTCCTTAAGTAACTCAAGCCACCGCCTTTGCCTCATATTCAACTCTTTCTGGTCAAAGACATACTTCAAACTCTTATGATCTGTGTATAAAGTACATTTCGTGCCATAGAGGTAGTGTCACCAAAGCTTCAAAGCGAACACCACCGCCGCTAACTCCAGATCATGGGTAGGGTAATTCTTTTCGTGAATCTTGAGTTGTCTCGATGCGTAAGCGATTACCTTGCCCCTTTGCATCAACACACAACCCAAACCCATCTTTGAGGCGTCACTATAGACTACGAAGTCCTCCGACCCTTCGGGTAGTGACAAAATTATAGTTTCGTACAACTTCTTTTGCAAAGTCCGGAACGCCTTCTCTTGCGTTTCGGTCCAGACAAACTTCACATTCTTTCTAGTCAAAGCCGTCAAGGAAGAAGCAATCTTGGAGAAGTCTTGTATGAATCTACGATAGTAGCTCGCCAAACCCAAGAAACTTCGGATTTCTGAAGGACTCTTTGGAGGCTCCCAGTTCATCATCGCTTCAATCTTGGAGGGATCTACTTTCACTCCGTCTCGAGTGACAACGTGACCCAAGAATTGAACTTCTTCAAGCCAAAAGTCGCACTTGGAAAACTTGGCAAACAAATTTTCTTTCCTCAACACCTCTAGGACCTCACGTAGGTGTTGCTCGTGTTTTGTCTTGCTCTTGGAATACACGAGTATGTCGTCAATGAATACAATGACCGACTTGTCAAGGAACGGTCGGCATACTCTATTCATCAAATCCATAAACACCGCGGGTGAATGGCATCACAAGGAACTCGTAATGGCCGTAACGTGTTCTAAAAGCCGTTTTCGAAACGTCTTCCTCTCTCACCTTCACTTGGTGATATCCCGAGCGCAAATCGGTCTTCGAGAAACAACCTGCTCCTTGGAGTTGGTCGAATAAATCGTCGATTCTCGGGAGTGGGTACTTGTTCTTCACCGTAGCCTTATTCAGTTCACGATAATCGATGCACATTCTCATTGTTCCATCCTTCTTCTTGACGAACAAGACCGGAGCTCCCCAAGGCAACGAGCTCGGTCTTATAAATCCCTTTTCTAGGAGCTCTTGGAGCTGAGTCATCATCTCTTGCATCTCCGATGACGCTAACCGGTAAGGAGCTCTTGCAATTGGAGCCGCCCCCGGTATAAGATCAATCCGGAACTCCACTTGACGATCGGGTGGCAAACCGGGCAAATTGTCCGGAAAGACATCGGGAAATTCGTGTACCACCTTCACGTCCTCGAGTTTCTTCTTCTCAAGCTTAGCGTTTATCACATAAGCTAGAAAGGACGGACATCCTTTCACCAAACACTTCCTCGCTTTAGCCATGGTGATGACCGCTACATCACCCTTCCTTCTTTCACCAAAAACTACCACCATGTCACCATCCGACGTAGGAAGTCGGATTAGCTTCTTGGAGCAAAGGATTTCGGCATGATTGTCTTCCAACCAATCCATACCGACCACCACGTCGAATCCACCAATGACCATTGGCATCAAGTTGATTAGGAACTTCTTTCTTTCAATGCTAAGGGTACAATCCTTCAAGACATCACAGATTAACACTTGCTCCCCATTAGCGATCTCTACCACTAAAGCATTCTCTAGACTATTAGTGGGCATGGCAAGTTTTTCACGAAACACAACAGATATGAAAGAGAAGCTGGCACCCGAATCAAATAGCACACGGGAAGGTACGGAGTTTAGAAGAAACGTACCCGATACCACATCAGCGGATGCCTTGGCCTCATCGACCGTCATCTGGAAAGCTCGGCCAGGAACTCTAGGAGGGTTCTCTTTCTACTCCAGGGCGCTCCCCGTTCTCCACTTTGGGCAATCCTTTCGAAAATGTCCCGGCGTCTTGCACTCGAAGCAAACAATTCCTTTGATTGGGCAGTCTTTGACCTGGTGACCGGTCTTACCACATTTGGCACAAGAAATGGAACTAGAATTACAGTTGCTGTAATGTTTGCTCTTACACCTTTGGCACCATCGTGCTTCTTGCCGGTTGTTGAAACTCCTATTCCCGACAAAAGGTTGATTCCTCCTTGGAGGTGCGGAGTTGCCCTCCCATCTTCTCTTGTCCCCAACCAATACCGGTTTCTCCGCCTTGCTTCTCGCAAAGATTTCTTCCATGAATTGAGCTTCTTCAATCGTCTCGCGAAGATTGGAAGCCTTGGAGTTGTGGACCATGGACAACATGTCTGCCGGTAGGCCTTGATCTTTTCTTTCTCTGTTGGGGCTACGTGCCCCACCAAATCGAGTTTTTCCATGAATTGACGAGTGTACTCTCTCACTGTCAAGTTCCCTTTTACTAGAGATCGAAACTCTTTTTCGATGCGGTCCATAGATCTCTCGCTACAGAACTCTTCTATCAGCTTCCTTTTAAACTCGGCCCAAGACAACTGAGCCAATACAGTAGGAGAGAGAGTGGATTGTGTAACATTCCACCAGGTGAACGCTGAGTCTCTCAGTAGTTGGGTGCCAAACCGCACTCGCTGATCGTCTCCACATTCCGAGGAGCCAAAAGCTTGCTCAACAGCTCTAATCCACTTCACGCATAAGATTGGGTCGTTAGAACCAGAGAACTCTGGCGGCCCGCATCCCAGAAAGGATTTGTAAGAGCAACTCCTCCCATTTTTCTGAGCACCCACGACTCTGTGCTCTTCCGTCCTGATACCCGGATCGGTGCCACCAGAACCAACCACAACGTTCTCAGCAACCGCCTCGTTTCTCTTGAGGCTGGCATCACGATCCTCCAACATCTTCATGAACGCTTCTTGCTGCTTCTCCATTGCCGTCGACACCATTTGCATGATGCTGGCCATCATGTCGGCTTGAGGGTTTACCTCCTGAACCACCGGATTCGTGGATGCCAACTCCACTCTTGGCACTTGCTCCACCTCTCCCGTGAATATGGGTGGCATACCCGGAGGAACGACAATCGTTGTCTGAACCACGGGATTCCGCTCAGGCGAGCTGTCATCACGCAAATCCCCATCGACTAACGGTCGACTACGAGTGTTCACCATGCTAGAACAATGGCTGCCACACAAGCACGAGAAAGAGTAAGAAAGAGGTTAACCGAAACAAATACGGAAGAAACGTACTACTAATCCTACCAATTGTCATAACATTAGCAAACTAAGTACACTTACGTAAAATATCCTCATAATAACATTATCTAAGTGAGATTATGAACATATAACACATAAGGGTTCTCGTTACCATTATCACAACGCTTGGTGAATATAACTTCCGTCGACTCTAAAGCTATCCCATCTTAAAAGTTCTACCCAACTCACGATCATTGCCTAACAATACTCATTCTAAGTCTAGACATCTTACATTCATGCCTAGTTCACTTAAACTAGAGCTCTGATATCAACTTATAACACTCTAAAATTTTAGGTAATTTTAAAAATCGAAAATTCGACAACATAACGTTTATAAATAGGGCAAACCACCCATAATGGGCAAGTGTGAGCGTTTACAAAACCTGTAACAATAAATAGGGAAACGACAACAAACTAATCTAAACTACAACTGGCCAGACTACATTGGTTGTCAACCCAATACCAAAAGAATAATTGTTTCAAATGTTACAGCTTTCAAAATAACTATTATCCAAAAATGCCCTCAAGAGACCACGCTCTTCGCTCAACCCCTTGACGACCCGCCGCTAAGGGAACTTGTTATACACATCATTTGAGAAAAGTGTTAGGCTTAAAGCCTAGTGAGAACATACAATTTATATGAAATAGAAAGGAATTAGTTGCAACATAAATATTGTTTTCCTCAACATCCTTGTAAATGGTTTGGTAAACACATAGTGACCTTCCGGTCCAAACTCCATCTTGCGATGACGGGTGTAAGCCCGAATTCCAAGGATTGTGGCTAAACACAAAGTAAGCCACTTTCCGAGTTTTGAGCTCACCATACTAGGATCAAGGTCGTGAACACGCCGGCTCAAAATAAGGATGTGTGGGGGGGGGGGGGATGGCACCCAATGATCCTAGTCATGCTCATTCACTAGGATTTACATTTACGACCCACGACTAGTATCCGGTCCCACATAACCGTACTAAGTTGCCCTCTAGGGTCCAATGTCTCAACTAGCTACATACAGGAGTTATCCCCAAATAATAAGTCAACTAAATACCTATGGATCCATTAGTAATAGTCTAGAATCGTCACAATCACACATGTGACCAACTATAATCAAACATATAATTCATAAAACCATTTAGTTTCCAAATCACCATTTGATGGTTAACTGCTGATAAGAATCACAAGCCTATTTATAAAAGCATAAGGCTAACATCTTAAATCCCAAATTGTTTCTTTACCAAATAGACCTTTCCATAGTATACACCATGTTATAAAACTTGGCTTTCTTTATATTGTAACCATTTGCTTTCTTTCCACAAAATAACATTTTTCACCAAGACCTTCATAGAATATTAAGTCATAAATTCGGCTAGAACCAAAAGTTAAACATTTATTCAACATAATATAATAACACCATATTTGTGGTACAAAACATGGATTTAACCATCATTTCACAAAAATGTGAGAAACCCTAAAAATCTCCTAAAACCACCAAGTTAGGTCAAAACTTATCAACATTAATAATGTAAACAAGGAGATGTTTAGTAGTCAAAATATGCATTTTGATGTGTATAAAGTTTAGTAAAGGAAGTATGAACTCACAATGGGTTAAGTACCAAACCCTAGAAATTTCTAGATGAGGAGTTCTAGCCTTTGAAAACTTGAGATCTTCACAACACCTGATAACCAAGATTAAGGAGTATAGAATCTTAGGATAGCAACAACTAGAAATAAATGAAGAGAGAGAGGTGGGGGAAACTGACCTAGGGCACCAAAATCGCACCCCAAAACCCCACACTTGAAATAAATGAGAGATGAATCAGTTTGGGTCGTTTTTATACCTCAGACCCCCGACCGCGACTTTGCCAGTGATAGTGACAATTGTCACAATCGCGAGGCACTATCGCCCAATCCAAGGGCCCTCGGTACGCTTCCAGCGATAGTGCCCTGCGATAGTGACACTTGTCACTATCGCGGGCACAATCGCGCCGATTGTACCGCGAGTGGTATGATCCCCGCGAGAGTGCCCCTGGCGACAGTGACACTTGTCACAATCGCGCCACCAGTACCGAAACTCAAAACCCGAGACTTCGAACCCGCGACTTACGCGACGACAAAAGGGAACAGATACAACGATTAGGGGTAAAACGATACGGATAAAGGTCGCAAATTCGACAAGTTAGGAATTCAGACTTACACGAAAATACGGGTGTTACAGGCTCACAAGAGCCAGTAACCCATTTCGGGGTCATGCCTCCCCTTAAGTGTGACAAACCAAACCGACATCTCATACTCCAAACCATGCACCATTTATACAATATAAACCAACGTAAAATCCAAGCATGCTAAATATGTTTTAAAAACCGGAAAACAATTAGCATGCTTGCTCCACATACATATAACCATATATCAATGACATGTATTTAAATCGTTATCATGCATAATATTCACCACCATAAAATCATATAATGCTCGAAAATAAATTTGTACATAGGTATGCATCCCAGTGTAAGTCTCATGAAGACTCACCTGATGGCGTAGATCGACAGCCGATAACTCTTGACGGAAAACCTTGAATCAACGAAAAACCGAGATTATGACCTTGAACTTCAACTTCAGATTCCTCCCTCAAAACACAATGAAATTTCGAGTGGTTTGAACCTAAATGAACTCTAGTCGATCTTCTTCAGTTATATGGAGAAATATTTGGCATATTAGTTGAAAAATCAAACCAATCAGACGCATCTTACAGCTGTCATCGAAAGATCTCCATCAAGAAATCAGATATGAAACAGTCCTGTCCTTATGGCATAACAGGTCCTTATTCTTTCGAAAACATTACAATTTTCGCCCTAAAGTTTCTAACTGTTACAATATTCCCTCTCTTGACATATCCTCTTAACATATTTGGTCCAAAGTGAATATAAACCATCTTATTCACCTTTTTTTCTTTTTCTTTTTTCTTTTTTGTTAAATGACATATTTGGCTTTTCTCAACAAATTTTCTTTACATTTTTGCTCCAATAAAATAAAACTTGCTTTATTTTATTTTTCTTTTTCCCTCACTTTTCATATTTATTTATTAACCCATTTTGGGGTGTCACAAATCTACCATCCTTTAAGGAATTCCGTCCTCGGAATTATCTGACTGAAAAGTTGTCAACTTTTAGTCATTACTCGCACTTCAACTCCTATGTCATCTTTGAACCTTTAAATAATTTCCATTGGACTAGCAAGAGTCGTATAATACTCTTTAAACTTCTGTTATCTTACTCAACATCTCCATATAACTTTTTGTTGTCCTACTCAACATCTCAAGGCTGCTATACGTAACCGAGCTTGTAGCCAACGCTCGATACTTTCCAAATTTATATTAGTCGACTCATCAACGAAACATCTCATCTAGATCAACGCTTGAAGGGTGCCCATAATTCATATTACAACTTTACTGACCAACTTGGTTGACAAGCTATTCTATCAACTATTGCACTAGTTCTTCAACCCAACATATTTTTTTTTACTTTATTTACTTTACTTGCCATGTATGACTATGCACTTTCATAGTGATGACCTTAACATGGTTCACTCCTTTGCCTGAAAATCTAGTGGTCTACGCCACTCACTAACATAACTTTCCATGCACCATGTATTTCTAATATATCCATGTCGATACTTTACTCATACCGGTAACATGCTTGACAATTTCAATTTTATGCATATGAACTTGCTTTGTCTCGTTGCATCAAAACTAAGTCTAACTCGGACTCCGAGGTATCACTTGAAAACTACAAAGTTTTCTAGTACTTCTGGCAACCATCAAATTTACACATAACTTCACCTTTGCTTTCAATACTGAAAGACCTGATGTTTCTGACCCCAATCTAACTTATTGTGCTTATATGTCAATGCTCACACAAAATCTGCAATTTAGAGAACTCTGGATGAATCCTTAACAATTATCTAGAACCAACATAAACTTTTATCCCAATTACTAATATTAGTTGATTTAAATCTGACAGAACCTTCGAGCTTGTCGCCTTTTACTTAGATGTCTTTCTTGTCAACTACGTGACCAAGAAAACATAAACTTTGCATCTACAATTCACCAGAAAAGTTTATTTTTCTAACAACTTATCTTCTTTAACGGTTGTGGGACCAACTTTTGACGTTATACTTGTTTAGCCTTATTTCTCGAATAATGGAGCTCACTACAGATAACGACTATAACAACTTCTCGAAGTATGGCCCGCATATTATGCTCACTGTGTCTATAGTGCTAATGTCACATTTCTCAACCCATTGTCGATACTGAAATCCTATGTTTCAAACCAAAATTTATATGGGCAAATGTTACTTCAAAGTATGTAAGTTTTCAGTTGATTTGAAATAATAAATTTGGTGTCTAAAAGCTCTAAACAGTTTGTATCTAAACAAAATACAAAGCTAGATACCTTTGAGATCTTGATTATCTTAGCGTAGTGTGAGGGTCATCGATCTATCTGAACCAACCATGTACTGGTTACCTAACTGAATTGAATAAACATGTGTACAGAGGCACCCTCGCGGTACATGTATCATTTATGCATATTTACGATGCCCTGCCTGAATTATTGATATCCTGATACGTGACCCCTTAACACATATACCCAACTTAACATGCATAACTGAAGCTAACTGAAATTGATTTTTTTTAACTACAAACTGATGTATATGAAATAACTCAAGTACTAACTAACACTTCTGGTGCCACTAAAATCAGACTTGCCTTCACTTCTCTAATTCTGAACATTACTGTTAGAGCACATATTTATTGGATTCAAGATCATAATTATTTGAAGATGGAAATCTGAAGTTAAAAGCTGTTAAAGTCGTCTCAGCAAATAGTCTAGGGTCCTTTTGTAATAAATAGTCAAAGTCGGTTTACGTATTTTATTTATTAGAATTTTATATTTTTAATTATTAGTTTGTTTTAGGTTGTTGGGCCTAAATTGTGTCAAGCCCAATAGGATAATTAAAGCCTAAGTATAAATAGGTTGTTTTAGTGTTAATTAGGGTTTAAGGATCTTATTTGCAAATTAATCATAGAGAGAATTAGTGTGGTGGTGGTGTGGCGCCGTGAATAGTAGAAAGGAGAAAGAGATCGATTTCAATTCCAAGCTTGTAATCCTTTGAATATCAATATCAGGTTTGATTTATCGTAGTGTTTATGTGATTACTTGATTGAATGATTGCATATTGGGACACACAATTGGTATCAGAGCAAGTACAGATTGGATTGAATAAGTTTTTTTTGTTCGGTTCTAATTTTCTGTCAAAGATTCAATTTTTTTTTATTGTGTGATTGTTCATTCAAGTGTTTATTTATTGGGTTGTAATTGATATGCATATTCTATTGATTTGGTATTGTTAGATTTGTTAATTGCACTGATCTTGATTATCAATTTGTTGATTTTTATTTTCTGGGTTCGGTTTGGAGTCGACACTGTGTGTTCAATCGATTCTTTCATAAAGTGGTTTTTACTGAAATTAATTGGTAGCAATCAGTTCTATACGTTTAATCGATCGTGTATGCAAAGTTTGGTTGGTCAATTTAGTGTTTTGATCTGTTTCTGGGCTGATTTTTGAGTTTCTGGGTCGATACTGTGTCAAGAACACTCCGGTCGAACATATCGGTCTAAGTCTACTTCCGGTCGATTACCTTTATCGGTCTATAGCATTCGACCGGGACACTCTCAATCCACTCCGGTCTTTCATATTATCGGTCGAAGCATAGTTCGGTCGAACAACCATCCGGTCTTACCAACATCCGGTCTTACCAACCATCCGGTCTTACCATTCTATCGGTCAAATCCTCGACCGGACTTTACAAGTTCCCGGTCGAAGGCAATATCGGTCCTTTCACTTACCGGTCTTCACTTCTATCCGGTCGAACTCTCTACCGGTCTTTACAAGTCTCCGGTCGACTCAATACCGGTCGAAAATCGATTTTTGCAAACTGTAATAGGGCATCTAAATGTCAAAAAAAATTCTCTAGGGGCGCTGCCCCTTGACCCCACCCGCTAACCGGGTAGCGGGACCCCCGTGCTAAGTCTGCGAAGGGTGACAAAGTTCTGTTCGTGGTCTGTCTTTTTCTGAATTTCATTCTAAGTTTTTCAGTATTGTGTAATTTTATCTTGACTTCTAACGATCTCATCCAGTTGATTGTTTCAATATCAGATAAGTTTGATTTCTAATCATATAAGTAAAGATGTCTCGGGAAGCTCTTGCTATTGGAACAGATGTGAAGCCACCAGTACTCTTCAAGGGGGAGTACGAGCAATGGAAGGACAGATTTTTGGACTTCATTGATCGACATGATTTGGGAGATGAAATCAGAAAATCTTTGAAAGACGGGATCATGACACCTCCGACCAAGGTTCTCACTGTAGCTGGAGAAAATGGTCAAGAAGAAGAGACAGAGTACAAATTACCGATTGGTGAATATTCGGAAGATCAGCTGAAGAGACACAAGGGTGACAAGCTGGCAAGATCATTTATTCTCTAAGGCATACCGAATGAAATATATGTCAAGATTGACAGCTATAACGCTACCGGTAAGCAAATGTGGGATCAATTGGAGAAGATGATGATCGGATCCAAAGTCGGCAATCAGCTCAAAGTATCTACATGCCTGAATAATTATGAAGAGTTTAAAGCCAAAGCTGGAGAGTCTCTCGAAGCTACTTATGACAGATTTGTCACTTTGCTGAACGAGCTCAGCAAGAACAAGATCAGCAAATCTCACGTGGAGCTGAATGTGAAATTTCTCAGATTTGTCGTTTACTTTCGAGCACCCTACGTACATTCTTAGCACTAATCTTATCAAAATAAAGAGATTGGATCAATTATAAAGTATACTTAAACTTACTACATTGCAGCGCAATATTCTACTATACTTACATTGTGTTATGCTGATATTGGTCAATGTACGATACAAATAATGATTCACACCTAAAACTGAAGTATCATTCTTACAACTAACAGTTCAAGCTTAGGCTATAGATCATAACCTATTTATCTTGAACTACTGCTCTGATACCAACTTGTAACGCCCATTTTTTTTGTGTTACATTAACTAAAACAATTCCTCCAAAAATACTCCAAAATTTCGGTTAAATTAAAACTTTAAACCATTTACAGCGGAAGACTTTAACAATAATAAATATGTAACTTAACTGTTAATCCGTTCCATACCGGATTGCGTTACAAATTTATCTACCATAGATGCCGCAACATGAATATTGAACTTAAATAATCTAGGCAAATCTCTATGTGTGCCATTTTTCCCTTGTCCAACCTGAAACCTTCAATCCCTGAGATGCAAACTATAGTCAGCTTATAAAGCTCAGTGAGTTCATGGTTTACGTGAGTGAAATCATATCTTGTCACACATATCAAACATGCAAACTTCATATAAAATAATATTCATTTTCTGAAATATGCAACACCAAAAGAAACGAGACCTCATAACCGTCTCCTCAAGTAAGGACTGATAGGTTGCAAGCATTCCCTGGGTGTGTACGGATCACCTATACCCAATAACCCATTACGGGGTCGTGCTGCCATGTCACAGGCATTCCCTGCTGTCTACGGCTCACACAGAGCCAGTAACCCATTTCGGGGTCGTGCCTCCCCTTAAGTGTGACAAACCAAACCGACATCTCATACTCCAAACCATGCACCATTTATACAATATAAACCAACGGAAAATCCAAGCATGCTAAATATGTTTTAAAAACCGGAAAACAATTAGCATGCATGCTCCACATACATATAACCATATATCAATGACATGTATTTAAATCGTTATCATGCATAATATTCACCACCATAAAATCATGTAATGCTCGAAAATAAATTTGTACATAGGTATGTATCCCAGTGTAAGTCTCATGAAGACTCACCTGATAGCGTAGATCGACAACCGATAACTCTTGACAGAAAACCTTGAATCAACGAAAAACCGAGATTATGACCTTGAACTTCAACTTCAGATTCCTCCCTCAAAACACAATGAAATTTCGAGTGGTTTGAACCTAAATGAACTCTAGTTGATCTTCTTCAGTTATATGGAGAAATATTTGGCATATTAGTTGAAAAATCAAGCCAACCAGACGCATCTTACAGTTGTCATCGAAAGATCTCCATCAAGAAATCAGATATGAAACAGTTCTGTCCTTATGGCAGAACAGGTCCTTATTCTTTCGAAAACATTACAACTTTCGCCCTAAAGTTTCTAACTGTTACAATATACCCTCTCTTGACATATCCTCTTAACATATTTGGTCCAAAGTGAATATAAACCATCTTATTCACCTTTTTTTCTTTTTCTTTTTTCTTTTTTGTTAAATGACATATTTGGCTTTTCTCAACAAATTTTCTTTACATTTTTGCTCCAATAAAATAAAACTTGCTTTATTTTATTTTTCTTTTTCCCTCACTTTTCATATTTATTTATTAACCCATTTTGGGGTGTCACAAATCTACCATCCTTTAAGGAATTCCGTCCTCGGAATTATCTGACTGAAAAGTTGTCAACTTTTAGTCATCACTCGCACTTCAACTCCTATGTCATCTTTGAACCTTTAAATAATTTCCATTGGACTAGCAAGAGTCGTATAATACTCTTTAAACTTCTGTTATCTTACTCAACATCTCCATGTAACTTTTTGTTGTCCTACTCAACATCTCAAGGCTCCTATACGTAACCGAGCTTGTAGCCAACGCTCGATACTTTCCAAATTTATATTAGTCAACTCATCAACGAAACATCTCATCTAGATCAACGCTTGAAGGGTGTCCATAAATCATATTACAACTTTACTGACCAACTTGGTTGACAAGCTACTCTATCAACTATTGCACTAGTTCTTCAACCCAACATATTTTTTTTACTTTATTTACTTTACTTGCCATGTATGACTATGCACTTTCATAGTGATGACCTTAACATGGTTCACTCCCTTGCCTGAAAATCTAGTGGTCTACGCCACTCACTAACATAACTTTCCATGCACCATGTATTTCTAATATATCCATGTCGATACTTTACTCATACCGGTAACATGCTTGACAATTTCAATTTTATGCATATGAACTTGCTTTGTCTCGTTGCATCAAAACTAAGTCTAACTCGGACTCCGAGGTATCACTTGAAAACTACAAAGTTTTCTAGTACTTCTGGCAACCATCAAATTTACACATAACTTCACCTTTGCTTTCAATACTGAAAGACCTGATGTTTCTGACCCCAATCTAACTTATTGTGCTTATATGTCAATGCTCACACAAAATCTGCAATTTAGAGAACTCTGGATGAATCCTTAACAATTATCTAGAACCAACATAAACTTTTATCCCAATTACTAATATTAGTTGATTTAAATCTGACAGAACCTTCGAGCTTGTCGCCTTTTACTTAGATGTCTTTCTTGTCAACTACGTGACCAAGAAAACATAAACTTTGCATCTACAATTCACCATAAAAGTTTATTTTTCTAACAACTTATCTTCTTTAACGGTTGTGGGACCAACTTTTGACGTTATACTTGTTTAGCCTTATTTCTCGAATAATGGAGCTCACTACAGATAACGACTATAACAACTTCTCGAAGTATGGCCCGTGTTATCATGCATAATATTCACCACCACAAAATCATATAATGCTCGAAAATAAATTTGTACATAGGTATGCGTCCCAGTGTAAGTCTCATGAAGACTCACCTGATGGCGTAGATCGACAACCGATAACTCTTGACGGAAAACCTTGAATCAACGAAAAACCGAGATTATGACCTTGAACTTCAACTTCATATTCCTCCCTCAAAACACAATGAAATTTCGAGTGGTTTGAACCTAAATGAACTCTAGTCGATCTTCTTCAGTTATATGGAGAAATATTTGGCATATTAGTTGAAAAATCAAGCCTGTTAGACCATAGTCTCATTGGATTCAAGATCATCCAAACTGAAGATCGCAATCTGAAGCTAAAGCCGGAACGCCGACTCTCGATATAAAAGTCTATGTTTATTTCTAATAAATGTCAATGTAATTGTTTGTTATTGTAATAGTTAACTTAATATCTAGTTTGTTAGATATTTAGTTAACTTAGTTATTATTTAGTTTAGTTGGTTATTTAGTTAGATTCAAGTAACTTAGTTTTTATTAGAAATAATATCTAGATCTAATATCTAGATATTATTTTAAGTAGTGTGTTAGACACACTTGGTATCTTTGTATCTCTCTAACACCAAATCAGATCATAGATCAGATAAAGAATCACACATACAAACACACACATCAAAGTGTAAAAGAGAGAAAACATAGAGAACACAAATCCAAGCTTCATAGATCAATCCTGTAATCGTTATTTTATATATCAAACAGGTTGGTAATCTTATTGTGTTGTTATTCTATAAACTTGATAAGTATTGTTGGACCGACAATTGGTATCAGAGCCTGATTAAGATCAAATCAAGTTTTTCAGAAAAACGTCTCTGTGTTCTTATTTGAAATAGTGATTTTGAGTGATTAAGTGTTTTTGGTGTTAAAATCGATCAGGTTGTGATCGATTAGCATGCTAGATAAAGTTGTTGTTGTTTGATTTCACTTCTAAGCATTTATCGAGTTCCATTTTGAGATTTAGTGAGAAAACGGTCGAGTGGAAGAAAGTTACTGTGCGATAAAATTATTTTCGAAATAGTGTGTTTTAGTGAGATCGAGTGCTTACATTCAGTTCTAGAAGTGATTCTAGATATATTGGTAGAGATTTGTACTGCTAATCGACAAAGAAAACAAGTTTCAGTTGATCTTTCATAGAACAGGACGAACATACGCAAAGCAAAGGAAGAACACACGCAAAGCCCACTTTGCGCTTCTAGCCTGAAACGCAAAGTCCAACTTTGCGCGTCCCTCATAAAACGCAAAGTCCTACTTTGCGCGTCCTTCATCAAACGCAACGTCCAACTTTGCGCGTCTCAAGTGACCCGCAAACCTCTACTTTGCGCCTCTCAAGCCAAACGCAAAGCACACTTCTTGTTTCAAAGAGCAATCGCAAACCTCAAGCTCACTTCTCACAAGTCAACAAACGCTTCTCACTAGACCCGCAAACCTCAGTTTGCGCTTCCCACTAGACCCGCAAACCTCAGTTTGCGCTCCTCACTAGACCCGCAAACTTCCATTTGCGCTTCCCACGTGACACGCAAACCTGAACTTCTGCCTAGGGGGACCCCCGTGCTAAGTCTGCCTAGGGGGACAAAATTTCTTGTGTGATCAAATTTTATTTGGATTAACGATCATATCTGTCAAGTTTTCTCTTATTCAAACAGGATGACATCCAAAGAAGCTCTCGCAATAGGAACCGACACCAAGCCACCAGTTCTCTTTCGAGGGGAATACGAACAGTGGAAGGATAGGTTTCTAAACTTCATTGAAAGACAGGATTTGGGTAATTTCATTATACAATCCCTAGAAGAAGGCCTAATGGAAACACAGTATAGGGAGCCAGCAGCAGGAACTCAAGAAGTAAGAGTTGCACTTTCTTATACAGATCTAACAGGTGATGCTAAGCTAAGAGCAAAAGGCGACAGGTTAGCCAAGTCATAAATTCTACAAGGGATTACAAATGAAATCTATGTAAAGATTGACAGCTACAAAGCCTCAGCCAAACAAATGTGGGATCAACTAGAGAAAATGATGTTGGGTTCAAAGATTGGGAACCAACTGAAAATCTCTAACTGCCTGCACAGTTTTGAAGAATTCAAAGGCAGAACTGGAGAAACTCTAGAAGGAACATATGATAGGTTTGTGACATTGCTAAACGAATTGAGCAAGAACAAGGTCAACAAATCTCAAATCGAGCTGAATATCAAATTCCTGAGTATTCTACAACCAGAATGGAAAAGTTTTGCCAGGCAGATGAGACAGATAAAAGACCTGAATGAGATTCCACTTCACGAGGTGTATGAAACCCTCCGACAAAATGAAGATGAGGTGGATGAAATTCTAGAAGAAAAGAGAAAAGGAAAGACAGTTGAAGACACAGTCGCTCTTGTTGTGAAGAAGAAGAACAACAAGAAGAACAAGACGATTGCGTATGAATCAGAAGAAGCTGAAGCTGATGTTGTCTCTGACTCGGATGAAAATGAACAAATGCAACAAGCAATGCAGTTTCTAACAAATGCATTTCAGAAAAAGTTCTACAGGAATCCAACGTCAAACAGTCAGAGGTACACTTCTGGACCCAACAACTATGCTCACAAGGAAAGAATTGAAGGAAACAAATATGAAGGAAATAGGTATGAAGGGAAAAGATTTGAAGGGAAGAGACAAGAGGAGAAGAAATTTGATGAGAGAAGATATCAGACAGAAGGAAACAGATTGGAAGAGAAGAAACCGGAAGAAAGGAAGTACAAAGCTGAAGGATCAAGTCAGCCAGGACCACCGATGTGCTACAACTGTGGCAAAACCGGTCACTTTGCCAGGGATTGCTGAATATCAAAGGTTAGAAACTCCGACTTCTACAAGAACAAGATGCTTCTTGCAAAGCAACAGGAGGCAGGCAAGGCGCTGATGGCTGAAGATGAATACTGGCTGGATCACTCAGATAAAGAAGAAAAGGATGAAGCCGTCAATATGTGCTTGATGGGCAAAATCGAATCAGATGCTGAAGCTGATTCAGAAAATGAAGAAGAGGAGGTATGCGATTTATCGTATAAAGATTCAATGAATAAAATGCATGCTATGGTTTTAAAACAAGAAGAGTTATAATCTAATCTTAAGCGAGAAAATGGTGTTATTATTAATAAAAACCAATTGATACAAAAACTTAGCGATGAACTTGCTGAGAAGAAAGTATTAGTTGAGGTTTTACATACAAACGCTGACACCAACGCAAAAGAACAGACTATAATTCTAAAAGAGAATAGTGAGCTCAAGTCTAAATTGACAAAAAGTGATATTGATTTTTATAAGCTTACTGATATGCATTCTTTATGTATTAAAGAAAACAAGACTTTAATTGCTAAATTAGATGATTTGGAAAAGAAGCTATACTCATTAGGTCAAAGTGAGCAAACCATTCATCTTAACAAACCGAAAAAGAACAAAGAAAATTGGGGAATCGGTTATGTGAAACCTCAACGTCTTCAAAAGGGTATAAGAGAAGTGCCTGCACTTTATGACTATACCTCTATGCTTGTTTCTCACCGAATCGCCTCATTTAAAGTTTTTAATACTAAGCTATCAGAAGAGGATGAAGCCAATGAATTTGAAAAACGGATGAAGTCAACTAAAGTTCACGCTCCATTTTATTATGCGAAGTTGAATAATAGTTATGACTTTCCAAATGATCAGAAGAAATCTCTTTCAACTGACTACTTTCAAAGTTATTCTGAAAAATAGATGGAGGCGAAGCCTGTTATAGGTAAAATTTATGTCCCTTCTCTCGTGTTAGAAAGTAAAATTTCTGAACTCGAGACCTCTTTATCAGATGAAAGACTTATGATTGAGATTCAACAAAAGGTTTTTTCAACTATTATGAAAAATGTTGTTTTTACAAAGGCTTTTACTTCTAATGACATGTTTGGTTCATCAAACGAAGAGTTTAATTTTTTTAATTCTGACGGTGGTTTAGATGGTTGTTTTGAACAAATTGATTTTAATGCGAAACTTCCTAACCATGCATCTTTTGTTAAGAAAACTTCAAGAAAAACCAGTTTGCCTGTGTTCAGTGCAAAATCAACGAAAGCTTTCGTTGATAAATCAGTCTCTGTGAACGCTAAGAGTGCTAAAGGTAGGAAAATATCTCAGCATTCACAGAAACCAACCACTACTGGTAATTCTAAGAAGAAGCATTCAGTTGTTGCTCAAAGGTCTAACTCGCCAGTTTTACATGTTTCAGATATGAGCAAGTCAAGACCTGAAGCCCATTCTCAATGGCAACCAAAACGGAAGCTTGACAAGGTCGTTTTATCGTCTAGTAGTGTTAATTGTAATAAGACTTCGCTTACTAAAGATGTTGTGATTGCTGAAATTGCTGTTTTGAATCCAAAACTTGTTGTTTCTCGTAAACAATATACAATGAAGCAATTATTTCAGTTATCTTTATCTGCTGGAAAGTCCTCTATCTATAATAAACATGTTTCTATTACTTGTCAAGATTCTGGAGATTGGTTTGGAAACTACCATGTGCATTCATCTCATACCAACTCTCATGCTTTTCAAAAGATCAAAGGATCCAATTTGAAATGGATACCAAAATCTTGTGCTAACACAGCAGGACCCAAATTCCAGTGGGTACCTAAGGCTAAATCTGTGTTGCAGGCACACAAAGCTTAAAGAGAAGCGACTTCTGATTATGTACAGATCAGGACTCGTTCTTCAATGTCAAAATAGGTTTTTGGATAATGCAGTTCAAAACCCGAACATCAAAGTCAAAATAGGCTTTTGAACAAATCAGTTCAAGACCCACACTTCGAGAACCAAAGTGTATATTCCAATGTTGTCATATACAAATCTAAATTTCTAATTTCTCTTATGCAGACTAGTCATACGTGGTTCTTAGACAGCGGATGTTCCAAACACATGACAGGTCAAAAAGAGATACCGTCCAATTACAAAGACAAATATTGTGGAACAGTAAGATTTGGCAACGACCAGTTTTCTCCAATCATGGGATATGGTGATGTACAACACGGCAATGTAACTGTCAAGAGGGTGAGCTATGTAGAAGGCTTAGGACACAACTTGTTCAGTATAGGCCAGTTCTGTGACAAAGACTTAGAGGTCAACTTCAAAGCCAAGAGTTGTTCTGTTCGCAATGAAGAAGGCGAAGAACTCTTGGTCGGTACACGAGAATCAGACCTCTACACAATCAACTTATCATATGTCCAGACTGACAAACAAGTTTGTCTACTATCAAAAGCTTCGATGCAACAAAGTTGGTTATGGCATCGACGTCTTTCTCACCTCAACTTTCGATACATCAACAACCTGGTCAGTGGAAAGCTCGTCGAAGGACTTCCAGAGTTGAGATATGAAAGAGAACATCTTTGTGCAGCTTGTGAGAAGGGCAAGATGAAGAGGGCACCTCATAAACCGAAGCCAGAACCAAGTACCAATGCTTCTTTAGAGTTATTGCATATGGATCTATGCGGTCCAATGCGCACTCAAAGCTTAGGTGGCAAGAAGTACATACTCGTGATCGTGGACGACTATTCGCGATACACATGGGTCAAGTTTCTTCGTTCAAAGGATGAGACACCTGATGTTCTCATTACATTCCTGAAAACGACCCAGGTGAATCTGCAGAAACCGGTCAAGATTCTAAGAACAGACAACGGCACAGAGTTCAAGAACAACAAAGTTGAAGAATATCTCGAATCTGTCGGGATTTCACATCAATACTCTGCTGCTCGAATGCCTCAACAAAATGGAGTAGTTGAAAGAAGAAATCAAACGCTAGTCGAGGCTGCTCGTACTATGCTAAGTCATTCCAACTTACCTCTATGTTTGTGGGCAGAAGCTGTTTCGACAGCGTGCTACACACAGAATCGTTCCATGATACATCGGAGATTCAAGAAGACTCCTTACGGTTTGATCAACAACAGAATACTGACAATCAAATACTTCCATATATTTGGATGTAAGTGTTTCGTACTAAACGATAGGGAGAATCTCAACAAGTTCAGCGCTAAGGCAGATGAAAGAATCTTCATTGGATATTCCTCAACAGCGACTGCATATTGTGTCTATCTAAAGAAGACAAAGACGGTGATTGAAAGCGTCAACGTCACCTTTGATGAAGAAATGGCTTCCGAACAACACAGTTCAGAACCCGTTATAACCGGAGTACTAGCTTCTGGGCAACTCAGTCCAGAACCTGCATCTCAAAAGAATAAATCAGATGAAGCATCAACTTCTACTAACCATTTATCTGATTTAGATTTATTATTTGAATTGTTTTATGATGAATATCTCGGATCTAATGTAAAGAAATCTGTTGTGGTTGACAGGATGGAAGACTTAACGACTACTCATCCAACCAGTTCAGATGTTCCAATTGAATCAAATGCCCCGATTCAACAAGAGATTACAATTCAAATGTCGACTCCAACAGTTGAAGAAGTTCCATGTGATAAAGAGACAGAAGTAGCTGCAACAGTAGGAGATTCTGTACAGATCCATCTACAGTCAGTTCAAGTTGTACCTGCTGAGCCTTCTGAACTTGCCACTTCAACTAAACAATCAATCATCCTTAACAAACAGAAGAAGGTACAAGTGGATTCTTAGATGACACAACTGACATACAGTCATCTAATCCACTGCCTCATGAACAAAAATGGACCAAAGAGCATCCGATAAGCCAGATAATTGGCGATCCATCAAAACCGGTGCAAACTAGGTCAGCATCAATGAACCTGTGCATGCATGACTCCTTTCTAAGCAAGTTCGAGCCAACACGCGTATCGGAAGCACTTGCAGATCCAGAATGGGTGATCTCAATGCAAGAAGAGCTAAATCAGTTTGATGCACTTCAAGTCTGGAGACTCGTACCAAAGCCTAAAGGTAAAACCATTATAGGTACGAAATGGGTTTTCAAGATAAAGAAAGACGAAGATGGAACCGTCATCAGAAACAAGGCACGACTAGTAGCCAAAGGATACAGACAAGAGGAAGGAATAGACTATGACGAAACATATGCTCCTGTGGCGCGACTAGAGGCAATCATAATGTTTTTAGCCTACGCAGCCCACAAGAACTTCACGGTCTTTCAAATGGACGTGAAGACAACATTCCTGAATGGAATTTTGAAGGAGGAAGTCTACGTCTCTCAGACAGAAGGTTTTGTCAATCAAGAGAAGCCGAATCATGTTTACATTCTCGACAAAGCACTCTACGGTCTGAAACAAGCACCTCGAGCCTGGTATGATGTCCTTTCCACTTTTCTAGTACAGTCTGGGTTTTCAAAAGGTACGGTGGATACCTCTTTGTTTATTAAAAAGGAAAAAGACGATATCATTTTAATTCAAATCTATGTAGATGATATTATCTTTGGTTCTACAAATACTAAGTACTGTAAGAATTTCGCAAACCTTATGGTGTCTAGATTTCAGATGAACATGATGGGAGAGATGAATTTCTTTCTCGGATTGCAAGTCAAACAGTTTTCTACGGGTATCTTTATCAATCAATCAAAGTACATTAGGGATATTCTTCGGAAGTTCCAAATGGAAAATTCAAAACCGATTGGTACCCCAATGGCACCAGGTACTAAGATTGGCAGCGATCCTTCGGGAAAGGCTGTTGATATTAGGACTTATCGAGGGATGATAGGTTCTTTAATGTATCTTACGTCGAGTAGGCCAGATATAATGTTTTCAACATGCTTATGTGCAAGATATCAGGCCAATCCTAAAGAAATCCATTTGTCTGCTGTGAAGCGCATCTTTAGGTATCTAAAGGGCACTGCAGATCTTGGTCTGTGGTATCCTAAAGATACTAGTTTTGAACTAACAGCCTACACAGATGCAGATCATGCAGGTTGTATGTTAGACAGGAAGAGCACGTCAGGACATGTGCAGTTCCTCGGTGACAAATTAGTAAGTTGGGGATCAAAGAAGCAACTGTGTGTTTCAACTTCCACGGCAGAAGCAGAATATGTAGCTGCTGCTAGTTGCTGTTCTCAGGTCTTGTGGATGAGAACTCAATTACGCGACTACGGTTTCCACTTCAACAAGATCCCGATATACTATGATTCCAAGAGCGCCATCGCAATAACGGCGAATCCTGTTCAACACACGAAGACAAAGCATATAGACGTCAGGTATCATTTTATCAAGGATAATGTAGAGAAAGGAACAATTGAACTTTTCTTTGTAAAGACTGAGTATCAACTTGCTGATTTGTTCACCAAACCTTTAGACGAAAAGAGGTTTACCTTTCTAGTCTCGAAGCTTGGTATGCTAAATCTCAAAGTATAACCAGTAATTACCTATAAAAGTTTTCTAATTGTATACTTTTTCATCCTTATCTTATTCTTAAATCTGATTGCTATATGCAAGTTAACATTCTGTTCATGATAGAAGGGGGAGTATGAGAAGAAATTGACATCTGGTCAATATTACTTCGAGGGGGAGCTCATAAAATTTGCATATACCTTTTAAAATGTCAATTTTTTTTTGTAATGCAAGATTTTAGGGGGAGCTCTTCAAGTCAAAAAGGGAGTACAGATATGACTTCTGATTATTTCAGATCAGGACTCATACTTTAAACAGTTTTACTGCTTTTTGCCTTTTCAATATAAGTGAATAATTATTACTTTGACTTGACATTAGACTTTTGCAGAATTTTTGAGAGAAGCTTACAAGTTCATATTTCTATGACTTAAAGCTTAACTTCATGAGATGGAAGATCGTATGTAAAGGTATAATTCCAAATCTTCATCTCATATATGGTTGAAAGAAGAAGAACTTTCAATCATCGAAAACATTGTTTTTAATGTTCAAACCACTTCCCAATTTTTCAACAGATTTTATATTTTGTGAGTGTATTTTAAATGTTTTCAAAGATCAATATTGTGCTTTAACTGAAATAGTTAAACCAATCTGAGCTTCACATGCATCATAGGAAAACAAAGAATCATTGTGCTAGGAATTAACACAACTTCAATGGAATCACCTTAACCAGTGATTTCTACCCAAGAAGTTAATCCTTAGTGATTGAGTGTGCAAATAGAAAAGAAATGAGTGTGATTAGAGAAAGCAAAATGTTTAAAAGAAAGAGCGTGTGAGAACAGAGTTAAAAGAATATCACAACTCTGCACCAACTTTTTCTGAGCCGGGTAGCCACCATTCTAGTGATTCACAATTCTTTGGTGATCATTATTGAAACAGGCAACTAACCCATGCCAACTTTTGATCAAACCTCACCATCTACTCATTTTCTTCTCAACAAGAAAATGTTTCACATTTTCAAAGGGGATGCAGCACATTTGCTATCTGATTTTCATTTGGAAAATCTGGATATTGAAAAGAAGAAAGTCTGCCCTACCTTCGCACTTCAATCATGCACATTGAGTCTGTGTTTAACTTACTGTTGTCTTAGTGGTTTACACAATTTTGAGCCTATAAGCAATCATCAAGTGCTTAATTCTTTCTATCACAAGCACGAACACACAAGGAATTTGTTTCTTTGTCATAACGTTTATAGAAATAACCTTTGTGGTGTTTCGATGATTAGATGGAAGCCCTGGGGGAGTCAACACCAAAACAACTCCTTTCCCATGTGTATTCGTTACACTCAGTGACTTAGTGTTACTGACAGGCATTCTAACTGATTCATTAGTTGATTCAGGTGTTACACATCTAATTTGTCTGGATTTGCAAAGATCTGGATGAATCTCTTATGAATTGACGAATCAGGGGCTCTAACCGTCAGATTGACATTTCTTACCACAAATTTTGATGAAGTCGTTGCACTTAACATCAAAAAGGGGGAGAATGACTACAAAAGAAATGGCAAAGATCACATGTTTCAAGAATCACGTCAAAGACTGAATTCTTCTAAAGAAAGTAGATTGAAGACATGTTGATTTCAGAGAAAGAGATTGCATCTTCTGAGCTGAACAAGAAGACTGAATTGGATAAATCTTTTTATTAAATGATCTTGATCCAAAGGGGGAGATTGTTAGACCACAGTCTCATTGGATTCAAGATCATCCAAACTAAAGATCGCAATCTGAAGCTAAAGTCGGAACGTCGACTCTCGATATAAAAGTCTATGTCTATTTCTAATAAATGTCAATGTAATTGTTTGTTATTGTAATAGTTAACTTAATATCTAGTTTGTTAGATATTTAGTTAACTTAGTTATTATTTAGTTTAGTTGGTTATTTAGTTAGATTCAAGTAACTTAGTTTTTATTAGAAATAATATCTAGATCTAATATCTAGATATTATTTTAAGTAGTGTGTTAGACACACTTGGTATCTTTGTATCTCTCTAACACCAAATCAGATCATAGATCAGATAAAGAATCACACATACAAACACACACATCAAAGTGTAAAAGAGAGAAAACATAGAGAACACAAATCCAAGCTTCATAGATCAATCCTGTAATCGTTATTTTATATATCAAACAGGTTGGTAATCTTATTGTGTTGTTATTCTATAAACTTGATAAGTATTGTTGGACCGACAAAGCCAATCAGACGCATCTTACAGCTGTCATCGAAAGATCTCCATCAAGAAATCAGATATGAAACAGTTCTGTCCTTGTGGCAGAACAGGTCCTTATTCTTTCGAAAACATTACAACTTTCGCCCTAAAGTTTCTAACTGTTACAATATACCCTCTCTTGACATATCCTCTTAACATATTTGGTCCAAAGTGAATATAAACCATCTTATTCACCTTTTTTTTCTTTTTCTTTTTTCTTTTTTGTTAAATGACATATTCTTTACATTTTTGCTCCAATAAAATAAAACTTGCTTTATTTTATTTTTCTTTTTCCCTCACTTTTCATATTTATTTATTAACCCATTTTGGGGTGTCACACTCGAGTCATCCAATCTTAAAGTGCCTAATTGTGCAGTCTCACATTCAATTACTTAAAATTACGCTAGTTTGAGTCTAGACATCCAAAGTCAATACCTAATTCTCTCAAACTTAAGCTCTGATACCAACTTGAAACACCCTCAAAATTTTGGAAAGAGCGACTAAAATAAAACCTTCAAAAATACCTTAAAGGGTAATAAAATCTCATACTAATATTCCATAATTGAAATAAAATTTCTAAATTGAATCATCAACAAAATTTAAAGTCTTACATAAAGACTAACTAAGGCCAAGCGTTACTATAACCCAAAATAATCGTTGTCTCCAAATATAAATGCGGAGGACTTCATCAAGCTAAACACCTCTTCGAGCACACAACTAGCACTCATCGCTTCACAATGTCACTAGCACTAATTCCCAACCGGAATCTGTTACACATGCCGACAAATAAAAAGGGTTAGGCTAACGCCTAGTGAGTTCAAGAGTTTTCATCATGATTATAAAAACCATTAAACATAAATAATACAACTTAAATCATGATCCTTTAAAATGAATTACTTTAAATATGAGAGCGACCCGTTTCCAATATTATGCAATTTATAAATGGACGCCTCAACGCCAAACGTTATTTCCTGAAGTAATGCAATCCAACACTTACTCAAAACGTGAATAGAAATCGGACTCTCCATTTATAAAAATGCGGTTAAAACTTTACATCCAGAAACACCTAAAACACGGGTGGGGTATAATACTCAACCCATAAATCAAGGATAATATCCATTTACACAAGACGCCACCGAAAACTTGGATAATAAAACTCAATACCCCAAAACAACACCTTTTGGTGACGGGGGATACCCGAATTCCATCGAAAGTGTCGGGCACACAAAGTTAAGCCACTTATCAATGTTCTCGAGCTTCACATAAGACCATGGTTCCCCGTATCCGGATCCTCTGAGCTACCACCGCAATACACCACTGATCCTAGTGTCTACTCGACCTCTAATGAGTGTCACAACCAAAGCCACAAGTCCTCGTATCTGGCTCATCTGAGCTACCACCGCAAGACTTAGCTCCATATATGGCTCTGCAGAGCACCACCGCAAGCTTACATAATCAACCACATGACTTGAGGACCACTCACTAGAATTCAAACGCGGACACTAAATTCCACGATGAGTAACCAGACTGGACGACAAACGGGCATCGAGTTCAACCACCCACGATCTCTACCTCGAGCCCTTCAATAAAGGTTACGCGGTTATCGAGTTCAACCACCCACGATCTGTACCTCGAGCTCCCGCTAGCCATAAATAATGTCCAGTCCCAAAATGGGGATAAAGTCCCCACTAACCAACTGACTCATATGCCTATGGATCCAATGCATTACAGTCTAAAACGTTACATGACTCAAAAGAATGAACTAACACATTCAAAACATGTAACTCTCAAATAAGATGCAACTAAGTACACCATACGTCCAAGGCTCCTTAACGAGCTAACAAAACGGAACAAATATTCCAAAGACTCAATAGAGTACAAATCAATCCCCAAAAGGCTTAACATACGATTGGCTAAACTACGAGAGCCAATATGGTTATATAAACCAAATTAAATCTTTCCCCAAAATCTTTATTTCTCTAATCATCAATGACTTTCGGCCCAAAACCCAAAAAGGTTATTATTTTCAAAATGTTCCCAAGGTCGGAAATAACTCATTCCAAGGACTCACGTACTCTTATTTTCAAATTGCCCATTTATATGAATGATGCATAAAAACCCAACAAGCACTAAAATGCATTTACGACCAAAAATTCATTTACACAATAAACCATTAAAACACTATCGTTTATAACTTATTTATCAAAATGCCCAAAAATCCCAAGGGATAATATATCCCTACCCCCCTGCAAATTTTCTCATAAAGAATACCCCTCCCCACTCACAATCGATGATTTTTTGTTATTTTTAATTCATAGTTACAGTTTTAGTCTCTGAACTCATTTAATAGATTTACTTTATACCTTTTAGTTTTATCATTTTCATTTTACACTTTCATCATATTAACACATATAATCGTATATTAACTAAAATACGTTAATTTTTTTTTTAATTTTAACAAGTTACACCATTATAATCGTCTAGTCGATACCTTCGAAATGAGCCCAATATTGAATATTTTTTTATTTAATTATATTATTATATGTTATATATTGTACCTTGTTTAATCGATATTTTTTTTGAAAAAAAGAAAAAAATACATCACATCGAACGTTAGTTCATTTATTTAATAAATGAACAAACATGAACACATTTTTTTGTTCATTTAGTTAAATGAACGAACATGAACAATGGTTTCGTTCGTTCATTTACGTTCGTGAACATTCATTCATTTATGTTCGTTCGTTTACGTTCGCTTATGTGTGTTTATGTTCATTTATATTTGTTTATATATATAAATAGAGGAAGCTTCTTTTATAAACCCATTTAATCTTGTGAACTATGTAAACCAATATAGGTCATCCATTATTTTGATCGACGGTTTGAGAAATTTTCGGATTTAAATTTATTAAAAAAATAGGGAAAGGGTAGTTTGGGAATGATGATTAACGGTGGTTGTTTTTACGAAATGATTAACGGCGGTTGTTTTTACGAAATTTACCCGGTTTTTTATTTTGTTTCATTATTGATTTAGTACTATTACAAAATAGAATAAATACGTATCAATTTTACTATATATATATATATGTATAAAAGATAGCATACCGATAAATATTTGTAACGGTTATTGTAGGAAAAAAAAACAAGGTATACAAATCTATACATATTTATATTAGATTTTTTTATTGAATTAATTAAAAATTTATAATCAGATAAATTATAAAGGAATACAACTTACATCAATATGGACAAAAATAAAACAAAAATGAAATATGATTGAAAATACATAACAAATTATTTCAGAGTTAATGTATGATATCGATTTACTTAACGTATTTTTTAACATATTTTTAAAATATAATAAAATAATTAAATAAAAAAATATTCAATATTGGACTCATTTCGAAGGTATCGAAGATACGATTATAATGGTGTAACTTGTTAAAATTAAAACGTATTTTAGTTAATATACGACTATATGTGTTAATATGATAATGGTGTAAATGAAAATTTAAAAAGTAAAAAGTATAAAGTAATTAAATAAATATTTATATGGGTATAAATTGTAATTATATATTAAAATATTTTAAAATCTAAAATTTTGAATTATGTCAGGTATGTGAGGAGAATAGGTTTGTAGGAGGGGGTATCTAATTGGTAGAGGGGGTACTCTTAACAACACCCAATCCCGAATGTGGTGTTTTACAAGGTTTAATAAGCTAAACACTTCAAATAATCAAAAGTTATCAAATAACTCAATAGTTGATGATTTCATGTAAAACACATAAATGCTTTAAAATAAACATTTTGGCATGTACAACGTTTTCACAAATCAACTTGAACTCACCTTGCTAGATTTAGGCTAAATCTAGACCCCCCCCCCCAACTAGAGCTCCTTTGAAGAACACTTGGATTCTCAAGTCAAAACTTCCAAAAAAAACCTAAATCCATACATATTCAACCATAAATAAACATAATCAACCACAAAGAATTGTTTCCCAAACCTTATACATGAATACCTCAACTGATACCGAAACCCTAACTTTCATAACTGAAGAGAATAGAATATTACCTTAACCCAAGCTTGAATCCACCAACCAAAATACCTCTAGTTTACCAAAATAGTTACAAACCTCCAATCTATGATAGGAAGAACAAAGGGTAGATGAAACCTTAGAAAACTTTGGTGAAGAAGATGAAGGGGGAGAGATGAGGAGCTTACCACCACAAAATACTCTTGTATACTCCAATAGACTTCCAATATCTTGCTATATCATTGAAGATCTCTAAAAAACGAAACCGTGGCAACTTGAATCACCCAAATCGGAGTTGTGGATCAAAAGTTATGAAGAAATGAAGTTCTAGGGCTGAAAATCGGATTTTATGCCCGACCAGTGGATTTCGTGGGTTATGCCGCGACTTTAAGTCGCGACATAAGTCGCCCATTTACCCCTAAGTCGCGGCATACATCCTAAGTCGCGGCGTAAGTCGCGAGATGCACTGTTCGCCCGGTTTTCTTCTCGTTCCCTGTTTTGGCCATAACTTTTTCGTTATAGCTCCGATTTTGCTCCGGAAAGAACCATTGGACTCGTAATTGAATCCTTCACCCATTTAGACTATAAAATCTAGGATTCAAGTCCAAAATTATATAGCTTATTTTTTTCCCTTTAAAGCCATTGATTTCAGTATTAACTTGAAATGATGCTTTTCGAAATTCGGGGTGTTACAATGCTCCCAACCTTAAAAGATATTTCGTCCTCGAAATCTAGCACCAACCAATCACCCAACATCTCCCTTGGAGAGATCAATTGATTCTCTAACCAAAAAAAAAATACCTTCCCGAAACCTTACCTCATATACGAACCCGATTACATCCCGGTTGACGTTGACACTGAATTCCACATAACAAGCCGTCATAAACTCAAATTCTAAGGTTAAATGCACCTTACCGGTGACGAAAAAGCATTGAGTCCTTATCAATTCATTCCCCCATCAATAAATTTTCAGTTGCCTCCCAACCTTAGATTGAACTCATTACCCCAAAGCAACTTACGACTTTATCTAGACATTTCCACCAAGAATACCCCAATCCGAACTATTCCCTTAGATACTTCTGATTACGGCGCATCAAGGTCTCCTCAATAATTCATTTGTACTTAAAGTCTACCTCGACATTCTCACCAAATGTCTCCAAAAATCATTACCACCAAAGATTTATCGTCTTTTGACGAAACTTCCCTACGACTAGTTTGGTCTGATCCAATGCAACCTTAACTCCGTTCCTCAAAGTTGACACAGTCATGATGTCTGCAAGGGCTCCCAAACTTCCATAGATCCCAACATTGGTCTGATATTTCCTCCAGAAACTTACCAATGCACTCTATAGATATTCGTTTATTCCAAACTCCAAGGTTACACTCCCTCCATGCACTCAAGCATCGATTGCCAAATCAGCGAAGGTCACGACAATTATCGAAACACCAATGATCGGCTCTTACTTATCAACATCTAATTTCCTTAAGGTTACCGCTTGGCCTGCAGACACACCAGATCAGACGGAAGTACACTGAGGCACACCAACGGTCATTGTCCTCAAAATCGAGCGCCAACACCAAACCTCGATATGGCCATTTTGCCAACGTGGATATATTACCAAATATTTCATTCTCGATTAGCAATGTCGATAAAGTTGACACCTACTCTTGGAAATAATCACCCAAATCAAACATCCTTACCACTCGACCATAACATCATCATTATTCACGAATTCTCAACAAGATAGTACACCACCGACATATAACTTGTCGTCGTACCAGTGGCCCACAATTCAAAACCAGCCATACCCAGACAACCGAACACGGTTTTAACCTGAAGGTTTATCAACGCATAAGGATCATCACTTAATTAACTGGGAGAGAGTATAAGTCTAACGCCTCAAATTCTCCTGCGTGAACTAGATCACAAAGCTGAGATTTTTTTTTGCTCCAAAACTGACCATAAGTCAGGTCCTCTAACACTTCAACTCTGAGGACTCCTTCAGTCCTTAAGTACAACCTCTAACAAGGGGCTTACAGAAGGTATCAGACACAAAGGAACAGGTAGCACCCGAATCAAACAAGACGCGAGCAGGCATGGAGTTTACTAGAAACGTACCCGAAACGACATCTGCGGTCTCCTTCGCCTCCTCGGTAGTCATCCGGAAAGCTCGACTCGGTGCTCTTGGTGGTTGCTCGACTCTGGCCGTCGAACCCACAGAATTTCCACCATTCCCTCTAACCAGTCTCGGGCACTCCCGCTTCATGTGCCCCGGCTCTCCGCATTCATAACATACTGACCCACGGAGGGAACATTCTCGGGTCGTGTGGTTTTTCTTACCACACTTGACACACCCGGCTGGACCGAAGTGAGTTCTTGTAGCGCACGGCCCCGAGTGCTTTGACCTGCACCTGTGGCACCACCGTTCTTCACGGCGTTGATCACCCGACCTCCCGTTCACAAAGGGTCTTGATTGACGAACGGGCCCCGATGGCCCCTCCCACTTCCGTTTCTCCCCAACGTACCTCTTCTCATCCCTTTCCGAATTGATGTCGTCCTCCACGAGTAAGGACTCCTCGATAACTTCTTGCAAAGTCGAACACTTTGCATTTCTCACCGCCGTTCGCATCTCGGCCGGTAATCCTTGATGATAAGCTTTAATCTTTGACCTTTCGTCGGGAACTAGATGTCCCACCAAGTTTAATTTCTCCAAAAAGAGTTTGGAGTAGGCAACAATCGACGTATTCCCTTTCTTCAGATTCTGGAACTCTCGCTCTAACTTGTCCAACGAACGCTCACTGCAGTACTTATCCATCATCTTTTCCTTGAACACCGTCCAAGTTAACTTAGCCAGAACTTCCGGGGTGAGGGCGGATCGAGTGAGATTCCACCAAATCAGAGCCTCTCCCCGAAGTAATTGAGAAGCAAATTTGACCCGCTGAGAGGGATCACACTCACTTGCCTCGAAAGCCATTTCCATCTCCTTGAGCCAGTACATACAAGCAACTGGACTATCAAAACCTGCAAACTCCTTAGGATGACACCCCAGAAACGTCTTGTAGGTGCACCCTTTTGTCTTTGTTCTGACTCCCTCGGCAGATGGCTCTTCGACCGTCACCACATTCGGTCCTCCCGACCCCACAATAACGTTTTCAGCCATAGTCTCGGGCTGACGGTTACTGACGTCACGATCTTCTAGAAGCTTCATGAAAAACTCTTGTTGTTGGGTCATAGCCGAAGTCATAGCCAACTGTTGTTGAGCCAAAGCCGCATTCATAGCCAACATCATGTTGTCCCGAAGTCGGGTCTCCATGGTAACTCCCTCCAAGATGGCGTTACCTGCGTTGAGGTTCTGACGCGGAATTTGCTCAGGCCCTCCTCCCAACATTCTGGGTATGGGAATGTCGTCAGAGGTTGCTCCCATCGGAGGTCGTGCCGCTGCAGATTCCACTTCGGGTTGCCCCTCTGGCATGTCCGGTAATCTACTACGAGTGTTCACCATTAAAATCTGCCATGAACGTACGAGAAATAGATTGAGAAAAGACTACACGAGTTGAACTCATTGTACGTACTAATACCGTCATCAATTATCATAATAATAGTAAACCAAGTATGCTCACGTAACAATGCATTCATAATAGCAGTAGCTAAGTGAAATTATGAACGAACCATACACAAGAATTCTTGTCACCATCATCACAACTTTTAATTAAAGTAATTCCGAAATCCTATCGCTCTCCCCACCTAGGATTTCTACCCCAATTGGACAGTGAGGTCAAAAGTCTAAAGCTTAAGTCTAGATATGCTAAACAATATCTAGTTCACTTAAACTAAAGCTCTGATACCAACTTGTAACACCCTAAAAATAGGGATAACAAAAATCCGAAAAACGGACATGAGGTATACCAAAAATTGCCATAGCAAGAGCCTCCCAAAAGTGGGGAATATATTCGGATAACCTGTTTAATCACAATTTGTAATTTAACGGACGATAAACAACAACCAACTAATCTAATTTCTACAACTAGAAAAAAGATTACAAAAAGGGTTGTCATCTATAACCCAAGGAGTCTATATCCAAAAGAATGACGCATCCATGAGCACTTCCCCAAGCTCTTACCCCAAAGCGACTAAACTTGCTTAAGACCGCCGCCGCTAGAACCTGAGATACACATCGACACCAAACAAGTGTTAGGCCAAAAAGCCTAGTGAGTCGAACAATAATAAGCATGCAGGAACAAATACCATTCTTATCAGTAGTTAACCAGTGTTCAACAAATGTGGAGTCATTAGGGGAGACCCAAAGCACCAATCAAGTCCCACCCAAGAGTCGATATACCTTGATGCCCTTAACAAGGAACATCCCAAAGGCCCGGCCCACCCGAAGACTATCGCTCAGAAAATTCCCCGAGTGGCGGAGGTCTAGGCACATACCATCACAGTGGCGCCCAAGACTATATCCTCCTAGTGTACTGACTTGGTTCGTCCACATAACCTTTATAAGGGGTCCTTTAGATATATTTCAATCCGCATATTTCAATACCAACTACTGGTATAATATTACCACCTTATCCTCATAAAGTCCAACAAAAGACTCAATGTAAATCATGCTCATTATGCATATAAACATATCATCAAAATAGTGTTCCAACTAGGATTATCACCATGCCCATATAAGCATACATTTTAACATATCAAGGTACCCACATTATGTATCTATGAGACCAATCCCAAATAATGATACATATAACAATAATCATGGCACATCACCAATATACACATTTCCAACTATTTTCACCAAGAAAACCCAAATACTTGAACACATAGAGATAAGATAACAAATAGAAGATTATGATGTGTATCTAGTTTTAACAAAGGTTTAGTAAACTCACAATCTAGGTTTTGACCCCAAAACCTAGAAAATATGGAAACCCTAGAAGTTTGGAGAAGATGAGTCTTGGAAGTGAGGAGTGAGAATCTTGAATAACACTTCAATAAGGACACTTGAATGAAGCTTGACGACCACTTAATGCTCCCAACAACCCAACACCTTGGAGATTAATGAGGTAGGTGAAGAAACCCTAAAAATCGCCTCTAGGAAGAACTCTCCCGTTTTTGTAAAGTGATAATGTGAGAAATGAGACTGCCAAGGAAATTTAAACCCCTCAGATGCCGCGGGCGATAGTGCCCGGCGATAGTGCCAAAGGGCACTATCGCGAGTCACAATCGCGAACACACACGCACCCGCGGTACGCCTTCCGCGAGTATGCCCGGCGATAGTGACTATGGTCACTATCGCGTGTCACTATCGCGTGGCATACCCCCCTCTCGGTACAACTTGGGCGATAGTGCCCTCCGCGATAGTGTCAGGGCACAATCGCGGGGCACAATCGCGAGTCACCCAAAAATGGCCCAAAACTCAACCAAAAACTATAACGAGCACAAAGTTTGAACGATTAACGAAGGTAACTTAATTATATGTCGTTTAGATCTGAACATGATAATAAGACGTACACAAGGACACATATTCTCACAAAAACGGATTAAATGCATTTAAGACCACAAAATACTTACCTTAAGAATTTACGGGTGTTACACGTTTACCCTTAAGTCGCGGCATTCATCCTAAGTCGCGAGATGCGCTGTTCGCCCGGTTTTTTTCTCGTTCACTGTTTTGGCCATAACTTCTTCGTTATAGCTTCGATTTTGCTCCGGAAAGAACCGTTGGACTCGTAATTGAATCCTTCACCCATTTAGACTATAAAATATAGGATTCAAGTCCAAAATCATATATCTTATTTTTTTTCCCTTTAAAGCCATTGATTTCAGTATTAACTTGAAATGATGCTTTTCGAAATTCAGGGTGTTACATCTTTCAAGTGCTACACCATAAATGTGCAAGACAAACCTTGTTTTAACATATACAAAATGGAACCTTTCATTTCAACAAAATCTATCAAGAAACCTAAAATTTCCTAAAAACTCAAGTTAGGTCAAATGTGATAATCATAAATAAAAATCAAGGAAATGTATAGGAGTTCAAAATCATGAGTTTTGACATGTATAAAGTTTATCAAAAGGTAGTAGGAACTCACATTGTGGGTTTTTGAAGAAAACCCAAAACCCTAAGTTTTGCCCCTTTGAAGAAGATGAAAATGGAGGAGATGAACGAAGCTCACTACGAGAACCCTTAGATGATAGAACCCTTGGAAACCAAGATGGATTTATTTGCAAGACCTTGAAGAACAATAAATGCCCTAGAAAATCGCCAAATGAGAGTATTTGAGGTTGGTGAAGAGAGTAATGAGAAATGAATGAGGAAAAGGTCATTTAATCCCCTGCACCCCGCTCGCGATCTTGCCATGCGATAGTGACAATGTCACTATCGCGAGGCACTCTCGCGTGGAATGTACTGAGGGCTCGGTACCTCTTCGGCGATTGTGCCAAGCGATAGTGACACTTGTCACTATCGCGAGTCACTCTCGCGACCACTGTACTGAAGCCAAAAATTGATCAAAACTTGGTATTTTCGCATGGGCCAATTTAAGGTTCGAAAATACAACTCATTACACCCAAAAAGATAAACGGAAGACGGATAAAAGACCAACGAAGGACGGATACTCACATTGCGAAAATACCAGGTGTTACAGATATCCCACCCCATCCTCGCCCCATTCCCAGGCCTAATCACATTGTGCATCTTTTTAACAGTGTCTATGTTTTTTAAGTATCATATTGTGTATCTTGTGTTCACATAGTGTTCGTCGGAATAAAGTTCGCCTGAATAAGGTTTGCAGGAGAGAGGAGCGATAAGAGATAAAATTTCTAAAATACTTAAAATGCCATATAGTTAAAAAAATCAAGTCAATGTTACCAACATTATTAATTTCCTTGTCGTTTGATTTGGGGTTGAGATGGGTCTCACGGTTACCACAAATTACTGAATTCTCTCTTCAAGGACCCCCCCCCCCCCAACACACACATGTATATATAGGGGGTCATTCAAGGGAGAACTGAGTTATTTGTGATAACTGTGAGATCCAATCCCAATCACAAAACATATGATAAATTAGGAAATTATTAATTTTGGTAAATATGATTTAAATTTTAATTAAAGGGCAATTTAGGTATTTTAAAAATATCCTCTCTCTCCTGCCTCCTATCTCCTCTCTCTGACGAAATTTTTTCTACCGAAATTTTTTTCCCAACAAACACATGCATACTGTGATAGCCTTAACAAAATAACAAAAATAAAACATAGTGTGATACACTTAGTAAAGCAATACCACCTGACACTCTATGATACACTTCGTAAAACAAGGAAATACATTGTGATACCAAATGTGATACCTCATTATGATACCCTATTGTTATACAAAATGTGATACCCCATTGTGACACCCTATTGTTATACCAAAAGTGATACCCCATTGTGACACCCTATTGTTATACCAAATGTGATACCCCATTGTGATACCAGTATGATACCAAATGTGATACCTCATTTTAATACCAAATGTGATATCTTACTGTTATACTAAATGTGATATCCCATTGTGATACCACTTGATACCAAATGTGATACCCTATAATCAGGACTTGAGTAAGATGGTGCAACCTATATCTAGTTATCCTTTACATAACTATGAGTCGAGTTATGGCCAACCTAATTATCCTTCAGGTACTTGTTATAGTGGGCGACCTGAGGGTAGTGGTGGTAGACACATACATGGGTATCACCAGAAGCAACATATGTACCTTTCACCAACACGTGGCCACCATCAAAATCCACAGCCGTCTGCTAGCGGTAGTTACTATCCGCAATAAGGCGGTGCTAACAATAACAGTGGGAACTACGATGCCACCAATCATCAGCAACCACCGAGTGCAGGTTGGGCCCCCCGTGGTGGCGGAAAAGGACCAGTTGGAAGAGGTTTGGGGTTTTGGACGCCAGTGACCGATTTGATGGCACTGACAGTGCGGCGGAAAAACACAGAAAACAGAGGCGAAAGTTGAAGAAGGTATAATTTGTGTCCTAGATCTGATGAATAGTCATTAAATATATGCAAGCGGCGGTTGGCCTAATTTTAGGGTTTTAATTATGAGTTGTCAAAAAATGTAAATTACCAATTTACCCTTTAATTTATTTTAGTAAATAACATTAATTATCTAAAATGATTGGCTCATATTGGATCTCACGGTTATCACAAAACCACACATTTCTCATTTGATTAGGCCCATATATATATAGGGTTGGGTTTTGGTGAGTAGTTGAGGTTAACGTGAGAAGCGTGAGAGGTGGTTATCATCCGTTAGATGAGAAATGAACGCACAATAGGATGAGATGCATCGAGCTAATATGTATTGAGGTGCACTGGATCAATTCTCTTCTACGTCGCAGTTCATGGGAGGACTTGAGATTAAAAGAGATCAACGGTTCAGATCCACTTCTCACGCTTCTCACCGTTAACTCAACTTCTCACACGAACTTTCGTATATTTATATATATATATATATATATATATAGAGAGAGAGAGAGAGAGAGAGAGAAAGAGAGAGAGAGAGAGAGGTGGTTTCAATTGGAAACCATATTAGATTGAAAACTTTGGAAACCGTCAATTTTATTGGTTAAATTAATGAAATTGGTTCATAAAGTTGTTTAATATGATCAAGTTGTTTCATATAATTCTTTTGTTAATGAAATTGTTTCATATATTTGTGTTTTTATGTAGTTTCATCTATTTTTCTCATTCTGATGAAATTGTTTCATTATTTTCGCAGTTTGATGAAATATTTTCATTTTTACATAAAAAACACAAATATATGCAACGATTTCATCAATAAAAGAATTGTATGAAACAATTTCCTCAAATTAAACAATTTCATTAACTTAACCAATGAAATCGAGAGTTTACACGATTTTCAAAATTAGAGTGGTTTCCATTTGATCGCTCATATATATATATATATATATATATATATATATATATATATATATAAGGTGCGTTTCTTTTGGAAACCAAACAATTTGTACAAACTATGCAAACCACTATATTAGGAAACAATAGATATATTTATGGATAATGATTATGATTCATTAATAATGATTGTGATATATATGGAAAATATTAAGTTTATTCATTATAATCATGATTTTAAATTAGGAAATGTTAAGTTTATTCATTATAATCATGATTTTAAATTAGGAAACATAATAAAATAATATATTCGTTAGACTTGATGAACGGCTAAGATTGGTTTGCATAGTTTATACAAATTGTTTGGTTTACAAAAGAAACGCACCCTATATATATATAGAGAGAGAGAGAAAGAGAGAGAGAGATGGTTTAATATAGAACCCTTGTAAAAGGTTGCAACCCTTGCAACCTTCTTCAATACCATTGATTTAATAGTGGACGGTCAAGATCAAAATAGGTAATGATCAATTAATAAATTAATTTATCTTTTTTTAGTAATGGACAAAATATACGCAGAAGGGCAAAATCGGTATCACAAAATAATAAAAAAATAAAAAAATAAAAAATTGATATCATCGTGTGTATCAAAGAACTGAATCGCTGAATCATCGGTTCTAATTGATACGGTTACCTTCCAACTGATTCAGAAGATTCTCCACAAAACTGCAACAAAATCATCTACAATGGCGGAGAGGATTCGAGGTACGCATATAATCCACGAATTCGTGTTCTAATATTCACGTGTTAGAGAATAACTAGGGTTTTGATTCTTGAAATTTCAGTTAGGAAAAGCCAACGAATCATGCTTTAAGTATTCATTTTCTCGGTTCAAGAACACTGCATCAACACCAATCGTGCTCGATGAATGCAATGACGATGAAGATTTACCACCAGAAAACGCACATACAAGAGAAGAAGAGACAATGAAAGAGATATCAGATGCAATGGTGGTCGAAGAAACTGCAAACAGTGAAAAGGATATCAAAAGCGACATCCGAAGTGAAGGTATAACTTTTTTAGAACTTATAGTACGATTATGAATTAAATTTTGGCAGAATGTGGGTTTACAAGTCGCACATCCGAAAAAGGAAAAAAAAATCAACCATGAGAAACCCGATGTTCTAATTGCTTCTAGTAATTTCCCCTTTAGATGTGAAACCATCAAATGCATGGGATTTCATCTGAATGAAGTCAATGCATAAAGAACAATTAGTCATTAATCTGACCATATGTGCAAACTCAAACATAAAAACAGAGGTTTAATCTCCATGCCAATGCCAACGTGGCTATGCCTATTAAACTCCAACATTGAACCAACTGAGATGATAAAGGTTGTGCCATTTTCTAATACAACAAATTAACAATTCAAACCAATTTTGTTTTATGGTTCTTGAAAGCCTATTTAATGAACAGCCTGAGCACCAAAGAAAGAGATTGAATGTTCAAAGATTCATGATTCAACCTGAGTCTTCCCATATACCACAAAATTGAAACTTTCTTATATTTGATTTGTTTGTTTTCATATTTTATGTACAATAACAATGGTGGGTGTGCTAAGGTCATCATCTGTTTTATGTTTTGGTTTCATCAATTGAATGTTCAAAGATTCATGATTCAACCTAGTCTGCCTATATACCACAAAATTGCAACATTCTTATATTTGATTTGTTTGTTTTTATGTTTTATGTACAATAACAATGGTGGGTGTGCTCAGGTCATCACTGTTTTATGTCTTAGTTTCATCAATTGAATGTTCAAATATTCATGATTCAACATTAGTCTGCCCATATACCACAAAATTGCAACTTTCTTATATTTGATTTGTTTGTTTTTATGTTTTATGTACAATAACAATTGGTTTGAAACCGACCTTTTGGTAAGTCAATAAACACAATAATGGTTCAAAATATAATGTTATTACCAACATGAATATCCCGTACTAACATGACACAAATAAAATGCAGCAAATGATGATGATCAAACATCTCGATAGTCTTGGCAATCCAGCTGGACAACCTCTGTCGTATGAAAGCCAAAAGCGAATTAGTATGGACCGGCAAACACTTCACAATTACCAAGACAGCGGTGGGTTTGCGACGCGGTTATGGAAACTTTCATGGGAGATACAAAGACATGGCGAACAGGTTTCGATCAGTCGGAAAAGAAGCAGGAACAACAACTTAATGACTTGAAGGCATAGTACATTTCAAAGATCCTTATGAGCAACTGCAACAAGAATAAAGGATACGTTGAAGGGGAGGTTGCAAAAGTCTTCACCATTCCAGCAAATGTCCGCACGGATATCCTTAATCACGCAAAAGTTGATCGATGGAACCGAATCATGAGTTAAATTGGGCAATGAGTCTACGCTGACTATTTACCTTTTGGATTTTGAACTTAGGAGTTTAAATTGTTTTGCTTTAGACATGCAGCTTTGCTTTGGAATTATACATCTAGTCTTCATTCTATATGAAAATTTGGTTAGATTCAAGACATATCATGTTAGCTGCATTTCATATTAAAAAAATTAATAAACATCACTATTAAATAGGATAACATTTCCATCGCATATATACATAAAAATCACCCATGATTTAAAAAATGAATTAACTATCACTATTGAGGATTCATAAAATCAGACTACTATATACTAGATCAAAATTTGAATACAAAACATGATTGAGAATTCAAAATTTGAACACATAACCTTAAAAACATAAACTCATTGACCAACACAATGCAAACAAAAACAATTTCAAATTGAATAACATTATTTACTATTCAAATTATGTAAACAACAATTATCAAATCCAAATAACATCTTCATGCAACCAGATTCAAGAAACAAAAGTGTAACCAGATTCATTGATTCAACTTTGGAACAATATGATTAAAAAAATAAAACAAACAAATTACAACAACATACAAGACTAAAAATTATCAACATTACACTATCGAAATGAAAAAAAAACCCACCTTCCTCTTCAACGTATTCATCTGAAGCAAAACACTCTTGGACGCTATAAACGTGAACAGATTCTGAGCTTCCGTCCAATACTTCAACGGTTGCACATCCAAGGGAATCAAATGCCAAAACGACCTCTTTATTACTAAAGGACGATGCGGACAACACATTGGGTTCTTCATTGATATCAACTTCTTCGTCATTTCCCACCACATCAACGTCCATATATCGGACTTCACGATTAAGATCCACTTCAACGGCCTCCATGGATTTTCCGGCGAAATGTTGCGTTTGATGCATATCCAACCAGAAGGAAACACTAGAAACGCTAGAAACACGCCTGCAAGAAATAACCTAAAGCCCTAAAACAAAACATGGATTCATCAAATCTTCATCTTCATCATCATCTCTGAAACTTCATCTTCATCACCTCCAGCAAACCACTCTCAAGCTTCATCATCTTCTCGTAAGAAAAACTCCATCTCCACCATTATGGAGGCTTTGATGTCATTCGATGATTCTGGAACTCGTCTCCGTCCATCTAGAAACCATCGATCCAGCTTTCATGATCTTCGTCCAACCACCCCGCTACAACATCAGACGGATTCATATCGGAAGAAATAACATCACGACAACTAGATGAAACCATGGAAAACGATATGTGTGGATTAAATAAAACGGAAAAGGACGCAGGGTATGTATTCTTGAAACGAAGAAGATGATGGTATTCTTCAAAGGAAGAAGATGATGATGTGGGTGTAACTGCCAAAAAAAAAGATTATTTCCATGAAAAACGGACCTAATTGAATCATTATCCTAATTTACAAATATCATTAATAAATTGCATTCCATTAATGTAACACCCGTAATTTCAGGATGTACCCTCGACGGTGTTATGAGAGTCTTTTGACTCTTGGGTCGTAAAGTATCAGAAAATCAGATAAGTTTCATATTGGAATCATCGGGAATCGAATCAGGTGCGAAAGTCTTAAGAAACTAAGTTATGGGGATGCCGCGGGTTGTGGCGCGACTTGGAGTCGCGGCATAAACCGCGTAACTCACTGGATGTGAGTTTTCAGGAAACGGGCGACTAGCGCCGCGACTTGCAAGTCGCGGCATAAGTCGCGGAAGCCATCTGATGGGTTTTAATCGCGATTTTAGGGCTTCAACCTCATTTCTCTCATATCTTCTCCTTCCCATAGTCGTTTGGAGCGATTCTTGAACCTAGGGTTCGTCTTTTGGAGCTTTTCAAGTAGAGAAGGAAGTAGATTGAAGTATTGGGTGAATCTAAGAGTTTATAACCAAGGTAATCTACCCTTTCTCTCCATCTATAAAGTTAGGATTTGGTGTTCTTCATCTTGTTTTGCATTCCTAGAGTTACTATAACTTTGTAGATGTTTGTGGTAGTGAATCTATAGAAAGCTTGGAGCTAGTGGAAAGATTCAAGATCTTCTCTTCTAAGGAACTCAAGTTATGGGTAAAACCTAGATTTAGTCTAAATCTAGCAAGGTGAGTTCTAGTTGCTTTGAAAAACTATATACATGTCAAAATGCACATATTTTGGGTTTTAAAAGTATATCCATGAGTTTGCTTCATTTTGAGAAGTTTTGTAGACATTTGTACACTTGCACATATTTGGGTTTCAAATGTTTGAAAATGGTTTACAATAATACATGAGATGTTGGAGTTATCAAAAAGGGGATTTTAATCCACCAATTATGTTCCTTGACTATTTGATAAATGTGGGTATTATGTTGCTTTGGGTCCTATTATGGGAAGATTTGGAGTACAAATAGTTTTAAATGGGATTTTAGTGTGTGTTAGAGATTTTAAAGAACAGTTACTGAAATATGGTCAATTGGGGCTTTACTCAATCTACTGGTTTTATATTTGAAAACTTTAACCCCTTTGACTTTAAAAGTGTGAGTTGTTGGAATGGGTACATTTTAAATCGGAAATATTTGGTAAAGTTGTAAATCGGCTTAGATAGCCATATTGGCTCTATTTGAGTATCAAAGGTTTTATGAGGCCTTTCGGCTTGAATCGTACACTAACGAGTTTTGGGACGTTGTCCGGGCTAAACGGTTCCTTATGGAGTGCTTTATGGAAATACAATTATTATACCAATATTGGTTATTACATGTTTGGATGCGTTAGTTCATTCATATGGAGTCATGTAATGTTTAGATTGTAATGCATTGGATCCATAGGCATATGAGTCGTTATGTTCATCATGGAGTTTTAATGTCCATGTTTGAGTCTAGTGAGTGGTCCCCAAGTCATGTTGATTATGTAAGCTTGCGGTGGTGCTCTTGAGGAGCCGTATACGGAGCTAAGTCTTGCGATGGTGCCCAAAGTGAGCCGGATACGGGGACTTGTGACTTTGTGGTGAGACTCATCTAGAGGTCGAGTAGACACTAGGATCAGTGGTGTCTTGTGGTGGTAGCTCAGATGAGCCGTATACGGGGAACCATGGTCTTATGTGAAACTCATGAACGTCGATACGTGGCTTAACTTTGTGTGCCCGTCACATACGATGGAATCGGGTATCCCCCGTCACTGAAAGGTGTTATCTTGGGTATTCCCTTATCCATGCCTTCGGTGTTAAAACGTACCATTTTAATTACACAATGAGTCTTTTGGAGAAATACTGTGTGGGTGCGTTTTGGGGAATTTGGGCGTCAGTTGTTTATTTAAAATGGGTGATTGGAAATGTGAAGGAACGTGTTATGTCAATAAAGCCTCTTTACAATCAGCATTTCTAAAATGGCCTATTCAGAGTAAAATGTTTATTTTAAATGTTTTATGATTTATATGATGAAAACTGCTTTAACTCACTAGCCGTTAAGCCTAACACTTTTTCTTTTCGACATGTATATCAGGTCTTAGATGGATCTGAGTGGCGAGTGGAGCTTGATAGAAGTTCCGGTAGGATGACGGTAGTGATATCGTCACGTTTGGTGAAGATAGCAGATGTGGTAGTTTTAGTAACATCCGTTTAATGTTGTCCCCGTTTAGTGGGACCAGATAGTTCCGTTAGAACTCTGATATGTTATTATAGTGATTTTTTGTCTTGTAACTTTAGATATTTGGTATTTCAATGCTATGTATTTAAGAGTTTTTGGAAGGTTTAATTTGTCTGCCATTTTCGAATTTTAAGGGTGTTACAATTAAAATACCTAATTTACCCTTCTAAATTAATATTAATTAAAATCTAGTTAATAAAATGGTGATCATGATCAATGGCCAGAGATGGGGTTGCAAGAGTTACAACCGTTATTTACTAAACTAGTCCTTGCAAAAGAAAGGGGTTTACACCCACCTCCCTAGACTTCCAAAAATACCAAATTTAAAGGTGAGGGTTATTACCTGAAATGATGAGCATATAACAAACACTTATATATAACTAGTGTGGGTCTCGCGCGTTGCGTGGATACGGTAATTCTTTTAAATAATTATTTGACCGAGTTAAATTAAACTGTAATTCAACGTTTAACAATTAATGAGATAGAAGCTAAAACAACAAAAGTATTTTAATAAATGGTTAATTTGTATATATTGATAATTGTTTATTGTTCTAAAATGTTTTAAATGCATCAATAATAATTTTTTTGTTATGTTAAATTAAACGACGTCCTAAAACTATATCACTATTGTTGTTACTTGTTACGAAGTGTATAAAGATTATTATTTTTTTTCCAAGAACATGTTCGATTAAGATTAGCAACCCTATCAGTTGTTAGTAAAAGGATTTGAGAAATAATAAAGATTAAGATTAAAATTAAAATTATAATAATAAATAATTTTATTTTTAAACAAATATTTTTTGGAAATACGATGGGGGTTAAAATTTATATTTAACCAACCTAAGCATTTCTCATTTTGGTTCCATCTCCACCTTTTATATATTCACTAACATTTGTCAAACTTTATTTAGTACATCAATGTGGGACAACCAACTTAAACTCACAAAGTCACAATCTAAGGCTTGAGAAATTCTCGATCACATTATGTCAAATCATTCACCTTGGTTGTTGTTTTATCATCTCTTTGATTGGCGGCATTCTTGTCGTTGAAATTTTCTGTTGGGCCAAGTGTGTTTATCTTTGGCTTAAAGCCTAAACTCGATTTGAAATCTTATTTGCATTCCCATCATTCTTTAGAGCTTTGGGAAAGAAAAAAAAACGTCGCATATAGAGTTGTTGATATCTTTATGTCGCAATGTCTTTTGGTTAAAAAGGCAGAAATTTTAAAGTTAAAATTGCAAAATTTCTCTTTTGGAGTTGCACAAACATTTATTGCACGTATTGTAATGCAGGAACCTATTTTCACATATAGTGCAAATTATTGCACATGTTTTATGACTATCTTTATTAACGTAAGTATCGAACAAATGAATTTTGGAAATGATTTCATATGCGTTGTGTTAATGATCAATTTTGAAACCTATCGAATGAACGGTAGTGTATTTTGCCGCACGTTTAATCGTTAAGAAGCTTGTGTATTTGAAAGTTTATAAAAGTTTAAATTGGCATATTATTCGAAAAACCTTGAACTCATTAGGCCTATAGGTTTAACCCCCTGTCGTGGAAAGGAGTTGCAATTAAGGGACTAGGGGAGTCCTTGAGAATTGAGGCGTCGGATGATCCGACTTGCGGTCAGTCTTGAATGTTTGAGGTTTCGGTTTGTGAATCTGCACGCGTTTGTACTAAGGGAAATAGTAGATTTAAGTCTTCCCAGTTAACTAAGGAAGTAATATCATACCTCGGTAATCATGCGGTATGAAGTCTTAGGTGATTACCTGCGATTAGATTGGGTTTCGTTTTGGTGGTTTGCTCGTCGGTGTGACACCATGACTTATGTGGTTGGTGTACCGTCTTAGCGGGTTCCGTGATTAAAGGAAATTTTGGTGATCTGTCTATTAGAGATGTAAGATTTGAAATTTAGCTTTCTGTTAGGTGCCGACCTTAGTGCGACAATCCATCTGGAATGGAATTTTGGGCGGGATGTCCACGTTTTCGAGGTCACCGTTTAGTCTTAGGCGTTGCCTTGTTTTCTTGAGGTCAATGGATCTTGGAATGGATGGATGTAACCCGGTTGGATTATGGAAAATAGTGACCTTTCGGTAATGGATTTTGAAAGGAGTTTGGGTATTGAGGATTAAGTATCGAGGTACCCAAGCACTCCTGTAGTGATAAGGATATTACTTTAGGAACGTCGTGAGATTGGTGTTGAGTCGGAGTTGAGTGACAGCTGAATCTGTGTTAACCGGTCACGTGAAGGATGTATTGGTGCGCCTTGGAAGGATGTTTTTATATATATTAGGAATGAACCAGTTGAAATCTAAGGATTTTAGAAGTTTGGTTGCGATCTTTGATGTTGGATTCGGAACCGTGTAGGTCCGAAGGAAATCGATCGGTGGAAAGTTGGGGTCACAAACTACCTGGAGGTAGTACTTGTCGTCCAAGGTTGGGAGACGACCATAACCTTGTGGGTAAAGGTTCTCGTGGGAGTTAAGTGTCCTCTTGGTTATGAGTACAATGTGCCCAAGAGAGACAGTTGATGGGAGTATCAGTGCAAGAGTTGTGTTAGTGGTGCTGACAAATGGTTTAAGGCAAGTCCTTCTGCGGGTAAGATTTCATGAGAAATGTAGATTTCGAGGACGAAATCATTCTGAGGTTGGGAGGATTGTAACACCCGTGATTTTCGGTAAGTAAATGTCAACTGGACATTTCTGTGACTTGTAAACGGTGGGGTTTTGTTGGGAATTGTATTGTTTAAAGTCCCTTGGAGTTTTGGGAGTTTTGGCAGTGAAAAGGCCGGGTTTCGGGGATCCGGAAAGGTCCCGCAACAATGCCCGTCATAGTCGCACTGTCACAGTTGCATGCAGGGTACCGCGGCCTGAGGGAGTTGGCGACATTGCCATGCGACAATGCCCAGTGTCGCACCAGGGCACCCAGCGGCTGATAAGTTTGAATTTCAGCCCATTCTCCTCATTTCTCACTTTCATCTTCTTCCCTCTTCTCTCCCAAACCCCAAAACCGAACCCTAACCCATTTTGGGGGTTTTTCCCTCCCCAAACCACAAGATGCTTCATCATCTAGCTTGTGGGATCTTGAACCACAAAACCACCATCTTCATCTTCCTCATCAAGTTCGTGTTGGGAGCTCGGGTTGAAGTGTTGGATGGGTGTCCTCGGAGAGTTTCATCATCTTTAATGGTAAGTTTCCTTGCAACAAGTTATAAATGCTCCATTGATGGTTTCTTAGTGTTTGGTTTCTCAAATCTCGGATTTGGTAAGTTTTGGAGAAGACTATGGTTTTGATCTTGTTTGGGGTTTTTGGTATATTGTTTGGGGGAAATGCTTCTAAATGGTTGAGTATGGGTATTTATGGTTTGAAATGTTTGGATCTAGGTTTTGGAAGTTTTCGGCTTGAGGATTCAGGCGGTCTTCAAAAGAGCTCGTTGGGTGAAATCTAGATTTAGCCTAAATCTAGCAAGGTGAGTTCAAGTTGATTTGTGAAAACGGTGTACATGCCAAAATGTTTATTTTAAAGTGTTTTACATGAAATGGTTAACTGGTGATAAGTTTTGAGAATTTTGAAGTAAACTATGTTTTACATGGTTATTTGTCAAAGAGTGAGTATTTTAACAAGTTTTCTTATTTGGTAAACTTGGGTTGTGTTAACCTCATAAAATGCTCCTATTTGGGGTTTTGAATGTTCTAACGAGTAAATAGCATGGTTTTCACATTCATGGTGATTTGGTACAAGTAAAAGTTATTCTTATGAATTATGCATCATTGATTGTACAAATGAAGTATATTTCATGTTACATGCATTTTGGTACATTTGCATTCATAAACCCTTTGGAAAATCGTCAGTCCCATTTCGGGTGGAGTTTGGGTTAATCTCGTCTTTGAGATACGTGTCTTCATAAACGTTGTTTAAAGATATCTCATTATTTGGGGAACCGATAATTGTTGGTCAAATGGATTTTGGGCATGTTAGCTCGGTATCGATTTAAAAGAGTCTTGAGGACAATTGTCCGATTTTAATGGCTCGATGTAAAGTCCAAATTATAATTTACATTTTAATGCATTTGATTGCATATTATTGATAATTACAGACTCGAGTGCGGTAGTCATTCAGGTATAGTCATGTAATCTTAGACTGTGTTTCATTGGATCCATAGGCACATGAGCCAGTCTTATTTGATAGTCATTTGGGTGGTACGGGGTCGGACTCCGGGACATATGTTTTATGACCTTGTCCTTTCAAGGTGTACATTAGGAGGGCTGAGTCCGGGTGGTGCTATCATGGCGTTGGAGTAGTCATTGGATGGGAGTTTTGGGACCTCCGCCAGGTGGGGCAATGTCATGGTTGTATCCCCCTTGTGTCGGGCCTTGGAGCGGTATTCTCGTGAATATTTCGCTAAGGTCAGGTGACTCTTTGGTGTAGCTTGAAGGGAGTCGTAGAGACACTTGGGCTAGTGTGTCGTGAAGTGTCATACGATTAACGTTGTATGAGTGGCATACTTTTGTGTTCCTCCACTCTCAACGGATACAGGAAGCCCCCGTCGTCGGCCGTCGTATTTTGGATATTTAATTGTTCGCGTTTTAATATTTCGAGTTCATTCTATTTCATGGTCGTGTGAGTATTGATTTGAGTTTCAGTTTTTCAATGACGTACCATATCTTTATGAATTGTCTTCCTTTATTTAAGGGTCGAACTATGATCCCGTTTGGGGGAGTTATGCATTGCATCGTTTTTACAGAGAATGTGTATTTGGGAGTATTGTTTATAAAAGTGCATATTTTGGAGAAATGTGTCGTTGCAATTTTAAAGTAAGCCATTCCGAAAGATCTCGATTTCAACTGATTTCCTGTCTTTTAAAGATTTATTCATTCATGTTAAAACTCTTGAGCTCACTAGGCGTTAAGCCTAACCTTTTTATTTGTCGGCATGTGCATCAGGTTCCAAGGTTGAGAGTTGGTTCTAGCAATCCTGTGAAGAGTAAAGCCTTAGCTAAATCCGAAAGTAAGTATTCGGTGAAGTCTTCCACTTTATGGAGATAGTGACTATGCATGGGTATTAGTAGCACCCGTCCCTTATAGTCTGTATATTTATAAGATGGTATACGGGTATTGTAGCTAAATCTGAATTCGTGGTTGTAGATGATTCATTTATTGATATATTTAGAAAATTTTAAATAAGTTGCTATTTCCAGATTTGAGGGTGTTACAAGTTGGTATCAGAGCTTAAGTTTGAGAGAATTAGGTATTGATTCTTGGATGCCTAGACTCAAACTAGCGTCTTATAAGTGATTGTAAGCGAAGTTGCACATTAGCTACCTTAAGATAAGATATTTTGAGTTTGACTAGTCGCTAGAAACGGGAAAATTATCGAGGGTCGCAAGGATGGTCATGTACGGTACGTTCATAATAGCACCTGGCCAGTGCTATGGTGAATCTACATGCTACATGTGTGCACTTGCGTTACCTTGATATGATGACCGTTGGGGTAGTGAGAAAGCCTCTAAGCGAGTTAACTAATGAATGATTGATGTTTATATCAAGGTCACCTGGGAGTGATAGCTAAGTGCGAGGAGGTCACTAAGTTAATCCTCTTGGGTCAGAAATCTTGGTTGGATTAGATTCGTGAGTTTGTTAGACCGATTCTATCGCAAGGAGAATTCGTAAGTTTATCAAATTATTGAGATTTTGGCTTTAAGATGTTTGATGCATCCGGATGACAATAGTATGTCGGGTTATTGGGAAATGTAGTCCTATGATGCCAAGTGCCGATCAATTCCATGCACTAAATTTATTTCTGAAATAAATTTGCATAAATTGTTTCTTATGTTCGTAAAACATAAAGTGTTTTGCATTATAAGGTTTTGGTAAAGCATGTAGCATTCATCAGATTTTGAAATGTGAGCTTAAGCATGCATGAAATTGTTTTGTTGCACATAGTTGCAAATTGTTATAAAAAAAATCTCTTTATTTACGTCTCGTGTTTAACGCTATTCTCGGGTATTGTAATATCCATGTTTTAATGTCATTTGGGGTACTGGGCAAGTAACTATGATATTTTAACCTAGGCATTGGATCTCCTCCACGTATGTCAAGGGTTTTAAAGGAAAGGTTATTCCCATATTTTGAGTCGGAATTTATTGAAAATTTTTAGTTGTGCTAGTTTGCTAAATTTCATGGAATGTTGTTTTGCGGCGTCCTTTTTGCGTGGGTTTTAATTTTTGCTCCATGATAACTTGTGAGTTATTTGGCGTCGTGTCCCATGTGAATTTTGTTAAATGTGTCATTTTACCTTTCATTGCATTAAAAGAGGAAACTCTTAAAGGCTTAATGTTTTAGCCATATTGTCGTCTTACATTCTTATTGAGAAATGAAAATTTGTCACTGCATGATTTTAGAATTATTGAGTTTTGCAAAAAATTCAGTTGGGTTTAGGGTGTCTCATCTTACGTCATTTTGCGTTGCGTAAAATAATTTTGAGAACATGTGCATATGCATCATTGTGTGCGTTAAATGTTGGATTTATACAAATGTCATTCGTTGCCTACTTTTTGCATTTGGACTTAACTATAACGTCGGTGTGGGCAAACTTGTAAAAGATCTTCGTTATTTCAAGCAGGACTTTTGTTCTGATCGTAATTCAATCATCAACTTTTACTGTTAGAGATTTCCGCAATGGATTTATCGAATTGGCGGCATTCTTGTCGTTGAAATTTTCTGTTGGGCCAAGTGTGTTTATCTTTAGCTTAAAGCCTAAACTCGATTTGAAATCTTATTTGCATTCCCATCATTCTTTTGAGCTTTGGAAAAAAACGTCGCATATAGAGTTGTTGATATATTTATGTCGCAATGTCTTTTGGTTAAAAAGACAGAAATTTTAAAGTTAAAATTGCAAAATTTCTCTTTTGGAGTTGCACAAACATTTATTGCACGTGTTGTAATGCAGTAACCTATTTTCACAAATAGTGTAAATTATTGCTCATATTTTATGACTGTCTTTATTAACGTAAGTATCGAACAAATGAATTTTGGAAATGATTTTATATGCTGATAACTTCGTTATCTGACGGATTTTTATCCTCCAAATCATAAGTTTACGGCTCGTATTGAAGCAATAATTGGTATTTTGGACTAATATTTTGTACAAGTGTTATGTAGCATACAAGATGTCAAATGGGAGGAAAAATGCTTACTTATACTCCATTTTGACGTCCCGGTTGAAGACGGTATCGAAGCAAGTGAACGAGTGAAGAAAAAACGAAAATCATAACCTTGGCTATTGTGCCAGGCGATTGTGACATGTGTCACTATCGCTGGCACAATTGCCCAAGATGTACCGCGGGCATGTTGAGCCTGGCGATTGTGACATTGTCACAATCGCCGGGCACTGTCGCGGTCGTGGTCTGAGGGTATAAAAAGCTGCAGAAACTTAAAGTTTAGGGTTATCTCGGGATTGTTGGAGGCTAGACCCTAGGGGAGCTGTTTTAAACCGTTTTCAGAGCTGAAAGAAGACCTTGCATTGATTGGGAAGGTGGAAACAACTTTTGGAGCTCAAAATTGGTAGTGTGTATCAATCATTGAGGGAGTTTTATCATTACACTTGTATTTTGTTGAGAAACAATGTATTTGGGTGTTGTCATCTTCTTCTCTATGGTTTTATTTGTTATTAGTAACATGAACTAAACCTTTTGAGGTTGGGGGAAGGACGGATTTTGGTTTTATACCGTTAGATATATGATTATTGCGTTTTATTGAGTTAATACACTTGTTGGTTGAAGTTTGTCTATCTTGTTCTTATTGTTTATGAGATTGGCCATCTTATTCATATTTTGGTTGTATTTCCTCTTGAGAAATTGGTTTTATAACTTGATAAAAGTTAGATAAACCTAGGGTGAGATATTGGATAGAGATATACCAAGTAAACCCTAGTTTGTGTTTGTGATTCTTATGCTTAATGAGTTGAATGTTTATATGTATTGGTTGAGAGACTTCAATATATATTGCATGATACATTCTTGCTATTTCTCGAGAGAGAGTAGTGAGTATATTTGGAATTGCTAATTTAACCTTGTGTATTGAGTCATTGAATGTGTGTTGTTTATTTGTTGGTGTAATCCAAATGAAATCCGACCCCTAGCCTCTCCCTAGTAATATAAGTATTCTCTTTGTGGTGTTTGAATCAGTTGTTGAATAGTATTCCGTGCTTGCTTTCATTGTCTCTTGATAAGTAGTTAATTAATCATTCTCAAACCAATTTTATCAGCAGTTCAGTTAGTAGTTGTGTTAGCCTTTGTGGTACTTAAACTCGTAGTTTCTTGGATCGATACTCGTACTTAGTACGTATTACTTGATTGACACCGTACACTTGCGGTAGATTTGGAGGGTTGCATAAACCGTCTATCAAGTTTTTGGCGCCGTTGCCGGGGAACTATTGTAGTGTTAATATCACTACCGGTTATAGCGCTGCTAGATTGGACATTAATCTTTAATTCCATTATTTTTACTTACTATTCTTTGGGTTTGTTTTCAGGCACTCACTCTAGTGCATGCCAAGGAGACGCAACCGAGGAAGAGTGATATTGCCCTTGGATCCGTAAATCGAACGCACACTTCGATTAAGGAGAAGAGAGCAAGAGCAAGAACAACCGATGGCGAACAATCAAGCTTTAAGAGATTTCTCGTGTCCCACTTATGATGGCTCACAACAGGGCATTCAAGCTCCTAATGTGGAGGCTAACAACTTCGAAATCAAGCCGACCATCATAAACATGATAAAGCAATAACAGTTTGGGGGGCTACCTCATGAAGACCCAGTTGGTCATCTTGAGAGATACAGTGAGATTCTCAACACTTTCAAGATGAACGGAGTCCCACCGGAGGCCATTCGTCTTAGACTCTTCACATTTTCCTTGTGTGATCGGGCCAAGTCATAGCAAAGAAGTATCCCCGCCGGACAAATCACTACATGTGACCAACTTGTGAAGGCCTTTCTATCAAAGTTTTTCCCTCCCGTTACTGCAGGATTGCGAGCAGAAATTACGCAGTTTAAGCAATTGGACCAAGAATCACTCTATGATGCTTGGGAAAGATACAGGGAATTGCTCAGAAAGTGCCCCAACCATGGTCTTCAACCATGGTTGATCATCGAAATGTTCTACAATGCCCTCCTCCCGAACTTTAAAGCCACTGTTGATTCTGCAGCGGGGGGATCTCTCATGTCAAAGTCTTATGATGACGCTTATGCTTTGATATGCGAAATGGCCGACAACAACTATCAATGGCATTCCGAAAGGAGTGGCCAACTAAGAAGGCCAATTGGATCTAGCTCACAAGATTCATCAGAGATCTCTTCTTTGAAAGCCCAAATCTCCGGGCTAACAAATCAACTAAGGAACATGGCGGTGAAGGCGGTTGGCAATGTAACTTGTCAGTTATGTGGAGATTCTCACTCTATCGAAGAGTGCCGCATTGTGACTTCATTGGATGCAAATGATGTTGAGCAAGTGAACTACATGCAAAACCAACCCAACCGATAACCCAACAACCCTTTCTCAAATACATATAATCCGGGTTGGAGGAATCACCCTAACTTCTCTTGGTCAAATCAACAAAACCAAGGGGATCAATCTAGGGGTGATATGGGTCGGTCACAACAACATCAAAATCAATCACAACAAGCCCAAACCCAACATCAATTTTCTTCTTCATCCCGGAATTTCAAACCCCCCGGTTTCCATCATCAAGGAAACCAAAACATGAGAAACGATGGGGAGGGATCTTCAAGCGAAAAGACATCGGGGTTGGAGGAGATGATGATGAAATATTTATCAAAGATGGATACGGTGATCGGTGAACAAGGTGCAACTATCAAGGCTGTCATACAAGGTAATGAGCAAAATGCGGCCACAATTAAAGCGGTTGTACGAAGCAATGAACAAAATACCATTGCCATTCGGAATCTCGAAAGGCAATTTGGTCAATTCGCGGATGCACACTCTTCAAGGAACCATGGCAATTTGCCTAGTCAAACCGAGCCAAATCCACGAGAACATTGCAAGGCCGTTACTCTTAGAAGTGGGAAGCCGTTGATTAAGGATCCAACTAGAGATGACATGGATTCCGAGGAGAAAGAAGCGCCAATCACTCAAGAGCCGGAACTTATTAAAGTTGAGGTTGAAGATGTTGTAGAAACACCCAAGAAGGCACAAGAGGCACTGTCGTCATCCAAACCGATTGTGAAAGCATACAAACCATCAATACCATTTCCCAACCGACTTAAGGAATACAAGGACCAACAACAATTCGCTAAATTCTTGGAGGTCTTTAAAAAGTTACAAATCAACATTCCTTTTGCGGATGCATTAGCTCAAATGCCCTCTTATGCAAAGTTCTTGAAGGACATTTTGTCCAACAAGAGAAAGATTGAAGAGCATGCCACCGTCGCACTCACGGAAGAATATAGTGCCATCATTCAAAACAAGCTTCCACCCAAGCTTAAGGATCCAGGGAGTTTTACTATTCCTATTCATATTGGTGATTTTGAGTTTGGTAAAGCTTTATATGATTTAGGTGCAAGTATTAATCTTATGCCTTTATCTATTTTCAGGAAGCTTGGTCTTGGTGAGATCAAATCGACAAGGGTCACATTGCAATTGGCGGACCGTTCCATCAAACACCCGCATGGTATCATTGAAGATGTCCTAACCAAAGTCGGGAAATTCTACTTTCCCGTTGACTTTGTTGTTTTGGATATGGAAGAGGACGTCGATGTACCTCTAATTCTTGGAAGGCCCTTCTTAGCAACCGGAGGCGCATTGATTGACGTCCAAGGTGGAAAATTGACCTTGCGGGTGGGAGATGAAGAGGCCGTTTTCAATGTATTCAATTTTACCCGAAGCAAAAATGATGTGAACGCTTGTTTTAGCGTGGACGTTGTTGACCGAGTGGTACAAGAGGCATTTGACAGAAAAGCAACTGATGATGAGATGGGAAATGTGTTAATGAATAGCTGTTATGAAGGAGAAAGCGATGAAGACGAAGGTGTGGAATGCGTGATGCAATTGGAGGCCACACCTTTTCGAAAATTCTCAAGGCACCAACAGTTTGAAGAGTTGGGACCTAAAAATGTCAAACCCCAACCGTCGACGGAAGTGCCTCCTCAACTAGAGCTCAAGCCATTACCGTCTCATTTAGAGTACGCTTACTTAGGGGAAAATTCTACATTGCTCGTGATAATTTCATCACAACTAAGTAAGTTGGAAAAAGAAAAGTTGCTTTGAGTTTTGAGGGAGCACCAATCCGCCATCGGGTGGACAATTGCCGATTTGAAGGGATTGAGCCCTTCCTTTTGCATGCACCGGATAAAGATGGAGGATGAATATAGACCATCCATTGAGCACCAACGAAGATTGAACCCTAATATAAAAGAGGTGGTGAGAAAGGAGGTGATGAAGCTTCTTGATGCGGGGATTATATACTCAATTTCTGATAGTCCTTGGACTAGCCCCGTTCAAGTAGTCCCAAAGAAAGGTGGGGGAACTGTGGTAAAGAATGAGAAGAATGAATTGATCCCAACAAGAACAGTTACCGGTTGGAGAGTTTGCATTGACTATCGCAAACTCAACAACGCCACAAGAAAAGATCACTTCCCCTTGCCGTTTATTGACCAAATGTTGGAGAGATTGGTCGGGCACGCTTATTATTGCTTTCTTGATGGGTATTCGGGTTATAACCAAATCCCGATTGCTCCCGAAGATCAAGAAAAGACGACGTTTACATGCCCATACGGTACTTTTGCCTATCGTCGTATGCCCTTCGGATTATGCAACGCACCCGCCACATTTCAACGTTGCATGATGGCTATCTTCTCCGACATGATAGAAAAGACGATGGAGATATTCATGGATGACTTCTCTATTTTTGGGGACTCTTACGACGCTTGTCTATCAAATCTCAAGATGGTCCTCAAGAGATGTCAAGACACCGACTTGGTCTTGAATTGGGAGAAATGTCACTTCATGGTGATGGAAGGAATTGTATTGGGCCACAAGGTGTCCACCATGGGTATCGAAGTCGATAAGGCAAAGATTGAAGTGATTGATAAACTTCCATATCCAAGTTCTGTAAAAGGGATTCGTAGCTTCTTGGGTCATGCAGGGTTCTATCGTCGTTTCATCAAAGATTTTTCCAAGATTTCCAAGCCCCTCTCCAAGTTACTCTTCAAGGATGCAAAGTTTGAGTTCACGGAAAGCTTTGAAGTAGCCTACGATAGGCTCAAGAAAGAACTCACATCCACACCAATTCTCACCGCACCAGATTGGACCTTACCCTTCGAAGTCATGTGTGATGCTAGTGACTTAGCCGTGGGGGCTGTTTTGGGTCAACGAAAGGACAAGAAACTCCATGCAATATACTATGCTAGCAAAACCTTGGACGCGACACAAGTCAATTATGCCACCACTGAAAAGGAATTGCTAGCCGTAGTGTTTGCATGTGAAAATTTTAGATCATATCTTGTTGGGTCTAAAATCATTATTTACACTGATCATTCCGCTTTAAAATATCTTATGTCAAAGAAAGATACAAAACCAAGATCAATCCGTTGGATTTTACTTTTGCAGGAATTTAACATCGAGATAGTGGATAAGAAGGGGACGGAGAATCTTGTCGCGGATCATTTGTCAAGGTTGGAGGGATTGGAGAGAGAAGACGTGGTTCCTATAAATGAATACTTTCCAGATGAGCGTCTGTATGCCATTGGGGTATCCGACCCATGGTATGTAGACGTGGTAAACTTTTTGGCTAGTGGTGTGGTTCCTCATGGCCTAAGCTCACATCAAAAGCGTAAATTCTTTGCCGATGTGAAGCACTATTTTTGGGAGGATCCATACCTATACAAGCATTGTGGAGATGGTATGATTAGACGTTGTGTGCCAGACGAAGAACAACTTAGTGTGCTTAAGCATTGTCACTCTCTCGAGTGTGGCGGTCACTTCAGCACCGATCGCACCGCGTCTAAAATCTTACAATCCGGATTCTATTGGCCCTCTTTGTTCAAAGATGCCCGGAATTTCATTGCTTCTTGTGATAGATGTCAACGAGTCGAGAATATCTCCAAAAGAAAGGAAATGCCCATGAAAATCTTCATGGAAGTGGAGATATTTGATGTTTGGGGCATAGACTTCATGGGTCCATTTCCGCCGTCTTATAAAAACGAGTATATCCTAGTGGCGGTGGATTATGTATCTAAGTGGGTCGAAGCAATTGCGTCCCCAAGAAATGACTCCAAGGTTGTTATCAACTTTCTGCGTAAGCATATCTTTTCACGGTTTAGCGTTCCGCGTGCATTGGTGAGTGACGGTGGAAGTCACTTTTGCAACCGATACTTGGATGTCGTACTTAAAAAGTACTCTGTCACTCACCGGGTCACCTGTAACACCCTGGATTTTCATTATACATTTATCGTTGTAATCTTGTGTATAACTCGTGTCGTTATCACCCTTATTAGTTTATCGTTCGCATGCATGGTTTTCGGTGAAAATGTGAACTTCCAGTGAGTTTCGCGACCTGCTCGCGACTTGGAGTCGCGACATAAGTCGCGATATCCACTGTTGATTATAGATTTACGAGCTTCGCGACTTGCATGAGAGTGGTAGTCGCGACATTAGTCGCGAAAGCCTCTGTTGGTTTTAGGGTTTGATGGCACGGGCGAGTTATGCCGCGAGTTGAGGTCGCGGCATAACCCGCGAATCCCCCTGGACCGACTTAAGGGTTCAGTCTCCAAAAATATCTCATTTTCTCTCAATCTCTAAACTCTCTCTTCTCTCTTCTCTCTCTAAATCGTTTCTCTCTCTCTCTCTCTAGAGTTTGGTAGTTATAGTTGGTGTTCGATCCGAGGTTTCGGTGTTTTAAGCTTCACCTCTACGTCGTGATCGTTATCTGGGTTTCTGGGTTTTATCCTAAAACCTACTGGTGAGTTCCTACTACCATTTTACAAACTTTATACATGTCAAAACTCTTATTTGCGAAATCCGAAGTATTTCTACGGTATGATTTCATGTTCTCTACATTTTGATATAAATGAAGTTTTTGGTGATTTTCGGGGTTCCCGATCAGTTTTGACTAAAATGAATGGTTCTGCCTTATTAAAAGTAAAATGATGTCTTACTTGCCCATGTTTGTGGCTTATTGAAAGAATGTATATAAACTGGTTTTATGATTTTCTTTCTTACCAGCAGTTGGTCTGGAAAACGGCATTTTGAAATATAAATGTGTTGAAAGCTATTTATCTAGCTTTGTTGGTCACATGAAATATTGTGACAAGTCGTGACTATACTAGTGGATCCCTAGGTATCGAGTCGACTTATGGCTGGGAAGGTTGTGCCCCTTTTGTTGTAGTCAGATACATTTGATCTTCGGGGGCACTTGGTACGGTTATGTGAGACCGGTTACTAGCCATGGGTCAAATGTAGTCTAACGAAGAGTATGACTGGTTCCTTGGGGGACTCCCTCACATCGTAGTACGGACCGAAGCGTTTGTGGCCATGGTTCCATGTATTTAGCTCATAACTCGGATTTGTGGCTTACTTTGTGTTCCACTATAATCCTTGGTAAATCGGGTAATCCCCGTCATCGGAAGATGTGTTTTGGACCGGTTGTCCGTATATTATCAAAGAACTGCATTTTGCATAACTAAACCTTTGGAAGGATTTACTTTGATGCATTTGATTATATCTCTTGTGATTTATGAACTGTATGTTCTCACTAGGCTTTAAGCCTAACATTTTTTCTCAAATGATATGTATAACAGGTTTCCCTTAGTGGTGGGATGCACAGGGTTTTAAGAGACGAGTTTGGTCTCGAGACATTTTGAGATGACTATAGTGTGTTGATAGTTGGGCATTGTTAAGTCCCATTCTTTTGATGAATTTTGGATTGTCAACTGATATAATCTAGATAGTTATGTTTAGATTAGTCTGTTGATGAATTCTAGATCCGTACAGGTTTTTGTAAAGTCCAAAGGACTGATACACTTTTGAGGAATTTATATCAATGCAGATGTCATGTTGCCTATTGTGAGAAGTTTTATTTTACTCTGAATTTTAGGATGTTACAAGTTGGTATCAGAGCTCTAGTTTAAGTGAACTAGGCATGAATGTAAGATGTCTAGACTTAGACCAAGTATGATAAGAATTGATCTGTGAGATTGGGTAGAACTTCTAAGATGGGTTAGTCTTAGAGTCAACGGAAAGTGCGTTTATCAGGCGTTGTGGCAATCGTGACGAGAACCTTTATGTGTTATATGTTCATAATCTCACTTAGCTAATGTTATTATGAGGATATCGTACGTAAGTGTGCTTGAATTTCTATTGCTATGACGATTGGTAATGTGGTAGTACGTTTCCTTTGTGTTTATTCCAACTCTTTCTTATCTCTTTTCCTGTTCTGTGAAGCAGTTTGGGAAGGTGAATACGCGTGGTAGACCGCGTACGCGTGTTGATGGTCTGGAAACGACAGCCTCCACCGCTGGTCAGCCGGAGGGAGCTGAGGTTGTTGTGCGACCATCTGTTCAGCAAGGGCTAGGTGGGGGGGGCAGAGGTCATTCCGCAAGTAGACCTGGCTTCGTCCCACCCAGTCATCAGGGATGCTAATTCCCCGTCTGAGATGATGGCCATCATGATGTTGGCAATGAGGGAAGAGATGGCAAAACAGCAAGAGTTTCTGCTGAAAGTGATTGAGGACCGCGATGTGAACAATCGGAGGAGTGAGACGGTTGTGGAAAACATTGTAGCGGGTCCCGGAGGCGCTGGTGCGGGGGTCAGAGCTGAGGAGCACGGGATTGTTGGTGCTCCAGGAAATAGGAAAAGTTGTTCCTACAAGTCCTTCCTGGGTTGCGGACCGCCAGAGTTCTCTGGTTCCGACGACCCAATCTTGTGTGTAAAGTGGATTCGAGCGGTCGAGCAAGCTTTTGGCTCTTCCGAATGCGAAGATGATCAGAGAGTGCGGTTCGGTACCCAACTATTGAGGGATATTGCGCTCATTTGGTGAAATGTCATTCAATCCACCCTACCTTCTGCTGTGTTGGTTCAGTTGTCTTGGGCCAAATTCAAGAAAAAGTTGTTAGAAGAATTCTGCAATGAAAGAACAATGGACCGAATCGAGAAAGAATTCCGGTCTCTGTTAAAGGGAAGCCTGACGGTGAGGGAGTACACCCGTCAGTTCATAGAGAAGCTTGATCTGGTGGGGCACGCTGCCCCAACAGAGAAGGATAAGATGAAGGCCTATCTGAATGGCCTACCCGTGGACATGCAATCTATGGTCCACAATTCTAAAGCTTCTAACCTTCGCGAGATGGTTGAGGAAGCTCAGTACATGGAAGAGATGTTCATGAGGAACAAAGCTGAGAAAGCTGTGGTGGGGACTGATAAGAGAAAGTGGGAGAGCAGTTTTGTACCTCCTAAGAGAACCCGACCTTTTGTCGGAAACCGCAGTTTCAGCGGTTATCAAGAAGCCAGATGGTGCTCGAAGTGTCGAACAAAGCACCATGGTAACTGTAACCCCACTTCTAGATTTTGCTTCAAATGTGGTAAGAATGATCACACCGCCCGCGACTGTTCTGTCGTGGGGATGGTCTACTTCGAGTGTAAGGCACTGGGGCATGTGAAGAGAGATTGCCCGAAGCTCAAGACGGGTAGCACGCCAGCAAGGAAGGAGAACCCTCCTAGGGTTCCGGGTCGAGCATTTCAGATGATGGCCGATGAGGCAAGGCATCCGCTGATGTGGTATCGGGTAAATTTCTTATAAACTCTGTACCTGCTCGTGTTTTATTCGATACGGGTGCCAGTTTCTCTTTCATATCTGCGTTGTTTAGTCAAAAGATTGTTATGCCCACTACTAGTCTTGAGGATGCATTAGTAGTAGTAATAGCCGATGGTAGTCAAGTCCTAATCCACGATGTTCTGAATCAGTGTACTCTTAGTATCGAAGGGAGAGAATTCTCGATCGATCTACTTCCGATGTTAATAGGGGGTTTTGATGTTGTGGTCGGCATGGATTGGTTGTCAAACAATCGCATCGAAATCGTATGTTCCAAGAAGTTGATTCGACTTTCCAACCCCTCTGGCGAAGTCATTGTCATATATGGTGAAAAGAGAAAAGGTGAAGTGGCAATAATCACAACGGCAAAGGCACGCAAGTGCTTAGTAAAAGGATGTTCGTCTTTCCTAGCCTATGTGATCGATGCCAAGTTAGAGAAATCAAAGCTGGAAGATGTGAAGATTGTCCGTGAGTTTCCAGATGTATTTCCGGACGACTTGCCCGAGTTACCACCCGACCGCCAGTTAGAGTTTCGGATTGATCTTGTGCCTGGAGCAGCACCAATTGCTAAAGCTTCTTACCGTTTAGCGCCCTCAGAGATGCAAGAAATGATGGCACAACTCCAAGAGCTTTTGGACAAGGGCTTTATAAGACCGAGTTCGTCACCCTGGGGAGCTCCGGTCTTGTTTGTAAAGAAGAAAGATGGCATGATGAGAATGTGCATTGACTATCATGAGTTGAACAAAGCTACAGTAAAGAACAGATATCCGCTTCCGAGAATAGACGACTTGTTCGATCAACTTCAAGGAGCGGGTTGTTTTTCCAAAATCGACTTACGTTCGGGTTATCACCAATTGAAGGTGAGAGGAGAAGATGTTCCGAAGACAGCTTTCAGAACGCGTTACGGCCATTACGAGTTTCTTGTAATGCCTTTTGGTCTAACGAACGCACCGGCGATATTTATGGACTTGATGAATAGAGTGTGCCGACCATTCCTCGACAAGTCGGTCATTGTATTCATTGATGACATACTCGTGTACTCCAAGAGTGAGTCAGAACACGAACAACATCTGCGAGAAGTGCTTGAAGTGTTGAGAAAGGAAAGATTGTATGCCAAGTTTTCCAAGTGTGACTTTTGGCTTAAAGAGGTACAATTTCTGGGTCACGTTGTCACTCGAGACGGAGTGAAAGTGAATCCCTCCAAGATTGAAACTATGGTAAATTGGGAATCTCCCAAGAGTCCGTCAGAGATCCGAAGTTTCTTGGGTCTGGCGGGGTACTACCGGAGATTTATCCAAGACTTTTCGAAAATCGCTTCTTCCTTGACAGTTTTGACTCGGAAGAATGTGAAGTTTGAATGGACCGAAGCACAAGAGAAGGCTTTCCGTATCCTTCAAAAGAAGTTATGTGAAGCTCCGATCTTATCATTACCTAAAGGGTCAGAAGACTTTGTGGTCTATAGCGACGCTTCGAAGATAGGTTTAGGTTGTGTGTTGATGCAGCGGGGAAAGGTAATCGCTTACGCCTCGAGGTAACTTAAAATACACGAGAAGAACTACCCTACCCACGATTTGGAGTTAGCAGCAACAGTGTTCGCCTTAAAGCTTTGGCGACATTATCTCTATGGCACGAAGTGTACACTCTTCACAGATCATAAAAGTCTGAAACATGTCTTTGATCAAAAGGAGTTGAATATGAGGCAACGGCGGTGGCTCGAGTTACTCAAGGATTACGATTGCGAGCTGCTTTACCATCCTGGTAAGGCAAACGTGGTAGCCGATGCGTTAAGTCGGAAGGACTATAGTGGTTGTATTCGGGCTACCCATTCGAGAATCGAGTTGGTGTCTAGTCTTGTTGAAAAGATCAAAGCATCGCAAGTTGAAGCAGTTAGAAGAGAATCTCAAAGAGGAAGTCATGACAAAGCAGCGTTTACTCTTAACGGAAGATAGTCGTGGGGTAAAACTGTTCAACGATCGCGTGTGGGTACCCAAGCTTGGGGGTAACCGTGATATGTTGCTTGAAGATGCACACAAGTCCAAGTATTCCATTCATCCGGGGAGTACAAAGATGTACAGGGACTTGAAGTTGCACTATTGGTGGCCGGTAATGAAACTTGACGTAGCGCGTTACGTTGAGTGTTGTGTGACGTGTTCGCAAGTTAAGGCCGAACATCAGCGACCGTATGGGAGTCTTCAGTCTCTAGAGATTCCCGAGTGGAAGTGGGAGCATATCACTATAGACTTCGTGACAAAGTTACCTAAAACTCTTCGAGGTCACGATACCATCTAGGTGATAATTGATAGATTAACAAAGAGCTCTCACTTCTTGGCCATGCGCGAGACATTACCGATGGACAAACTAGTGAAACTGTACATCGATGAGGTGATCTCGAGGCACGACATACCATTGTCGATCGTGTCGGATCGCGACAGTCGGTTCACTTCAAACTTTTGGGATGGGTTACAGAAAGAGGTTGGTACACGAGTTAAGTTGAGTACGGCTTACCATCCACAAACCGACGGGCAAAGCGAGAGAACAATCCAGACATTGGAAGATATGTTGAGGTCTTGTGTCATCGATTTCGGGGGTAGCTGGGACTCTCACTTACCTTTGGTGGAGTTCGCTTACAACAATAGCTACCACTCGAGTATTGGAATGGCACCTTTTGAAGCATTGTATGGGCGAAAGTGTCGAACTCCTATGTGTTGGCTTGAAGCAGGAGAAAAACAATTCACCGGACCTTAAATCGTGCAAGAGATGACCGATAAGGTCAAATGTATTCGTGAAAGATTGAAAGTGGCTCAGGATCGGCAGAAGAGTTATGCCGATAAGAAGAAGCGGCCGATGGAATTCCAAGTGGGCGATCGTGTGTTGCTTAAGGTATCGTCGTGGAAAGGTATTATACGGTTCGGAAAGCGTGGGAAGCTGAGTCCCCGTTTCCTCGGACCTTTCAAAGTGCTCAAGCGGGTAGGGTTGCAAGCGTACCAATTGGAACTACCGCCAGAGTTGAGCAGAATCCACAACACGTTTCATATTTGTTACCTTCGGAAGTGTTTGGCGGAAGAGGAAAGCGTTATTCCTCTCTCCGAGTTGACAGTAGACGAAGGTAACCGTTGTATAAAAGATCCTAACGCTATCTTAGAGAGAAAATCTAAAAATTTGCGTCACAAATAAGTCACATTGGTCAAAGTGCAGTGGAAGCATCACCGAGGAGCAAATGTGACGTGGGAATCCGAAGAGGATATGAAGCGAAGATATCCTCATCTTTTTGTATAGTTTGGATTTCGGGGACGAAATCATTCCCAAGTTGGGGAGGATTGTAACACCCTGGATTTTCATTATACATTTATCGTTGTAATCTTGTGTATAACTCGTGTCGTTATCACCGTTATTAGTTTATCGTTCGCATGCGTGGTTTTCGGTGAAAATGTGAACTTCCAGTGAGTTTCACGACCTGCTCGCGACTTGGAGTCGCGACATAAGTCGCGATATCCACTGTTGATTATAGGTTTACGAGCTTTGCGACTTGCATGAGAGTGGTAGTCGCGGCATTAGTCGCGAAAGCCTCTGTTGGTTTTAGGGTTTGATGGCACGGGCGAGTTATGTCGCGAGTTGAGGTCGCGGCATAACCCACGAATCCCCCTGGACCGACTTAAGGGTTCAGTCTCCAAAAATATCTCATTTTCTCTCAATCTCTAAACTCTCTCTTCTCTCTCTAAATCGTTTCTCTCTCTCTCTCTCTAGAGTTTGGTAGTTATAGTTGGTGTTCGATCCGAGGTTTCGGTGTTTTAAGCTTCACCTCTACGTCGTGATCGTTATCTGGTTTTCTGGGTTTTATCCTAAAACCTACTGGTGAGTTCCTACTACCATTTTACAAACTTTATACATGTCAAAACTCTTATTTGCGAAATCCGAAGTATTTCTACGGTATGATTTCATGTTCTCTACATTTTGATATAAATGAAGTTTTTGGTGATTTTCGGGGTTCCCGATCAGTTTTGACTAAAATGATTGGTTCCGCCTTATTAAAAGTAAAATGATGTCTTACTTGCCCATGTTTGTGGCTTATTGAAAGAATGTATATAAACTGGTTTTATGATTTTCTTTCTTACCAGCAGTTGGTCTGGAAAACGTCATTTTGAAATATAAATGTGTTGAAAGCTATTTATCTAGCTTTGTTGGTCACATGAAATATTGTGACAAGTCATGACTATACTAGTGGATCCCTAGGTATCGAGTCGACTTATGGCTGGGAAGGTTGTGCCCTTTTTGTTGTAGTCAGATACATTTGATCTTCGGGGGCACTTGGTACGGTTATGTGAGACCGGTTACTAGCCATGGGTCAAATGTAGTCTAACGAAGAGTATGACTGGTTCCTTGGGGGCCTCCCTCACATCGTAGTACGGACCGAAGCGTTCGTGGCCATGGTTCCATGTATTTAGCTCATAACTCGGATTTGTGGCTTACTTTGTGTTCCACTATAATCATTGGTAAATTGGGTAATCCCCGTCATCGGAAGATGTGTTTTGGACCGGTTGTCCGTATATTATCAAAGAACTGCATTTTGCATAACTAAACCTTTGGAAGGATTTACTTTGATGCATTTGATTATATCTCTTGTGATTTATGAACTGTATGTTCTCACTAGGCTTTAAGCCTAACACTTTTTCTCAAATGATATGTATAACAGGTTTCCCTTAGCGGTGGGATGCACAGGGTTTTGAGAGACGAGTTTGGTCTCGAGACATTTTTGAGATGATTATAGTGTGTTGATAGTTGGGCATTGTTAAGTCTCATTCTTTTGATGAATTTTGGATTGTCAACTGATGTAATCTAGATAGTTAGCGGGTTTCCCTTAGCGGTGGGATGCACAGGGTTTTGAGAGACGAGTTTGGTCTCGAGACATTTTTGAGATGATTATAGTGTGTTGATAGTTGGGCATTGTTAAGTCTCATTCTTTTGATGAATTTTGGATTGTCAACTGATGTAATCTAGATAGTTATGTTTAGATTAGTCTGTTGATGAATTCTAGATCAGTACAGGTTTTTGTAAAGTCCAAAGGACTGATACACTTTTGAGGAATTTATATCAATGCAGATGTCATGTTGCCTATTGTGAGAAGTTTTATTTTACTCTGAATTTTAGGATGTTACATCACCACACCCTATCATCCCCAAGCCAATGGGTTGGCCGAAGTATCTAACCGAGAGCTTAAACAATTTTTGGAAAAGTGTTAGTGCATCTAGAAAGGATTGGTCGGCAAAGCTTGATGACGCACTATGGGCGTACCGTACAGCATTCAAAACGCCCATAGGTATGTCGCCATACCGATTAGTCTTTGGCAAATCATCTCACTTACCGGTGGAACTGGAGCACCGCGCATATTGGGCAATCAAGACCCTTAATTTTGAGTTAGACGCAGCGGGGGCGAACTTTGCAACTTAATGAGCTCGAAGAAATTCGTCTAGATGCATACGAAAGTGCACGTATCTACAAGGAGCGGACAAAATGTTTTCATGACAAGTTCATCATGAACCAAACATTTCATGAAGGTCAAAAAGTGCTTTTGTTCAACTCCCGTCTTCGGTTATTTCCCGGTAAGCTGAAATCACGATGGTCCAGTCCGTTCGTTGTGGTTAAAGTCCATTCATATGGAGCCATCGAGCTAAAGGGTGATGATAGGGAGATTTTCAAGGTAAAGGGCCAAAGGTTAAAACCATATCTGGAGAGCGAACCAATGCAAAGCAACGACTCCGTCTTGCTCTCTACACCAACTTGAAGATCGTCAAGGTCGTGCCATGACCCTAAATAAGGCGCTAGGTGGGAGGCAACCCACCAAGGTTAGTTGTATTTTTGTTGATAATAGTGTTTTTGAGTTTGGCAATGTGTTTTCCCATGAAAACAAGCCAAAATACCCCATTTTTGGTCACAAGCCATAGTGACAGCAAGTTTGGCACACACCTCACAATTTTTTGTTCTCAGTACCATTTCGGCGATTGTGCCGGCTATAGTGCCCTGGCACAATCGCCCATGTCACTATCGCCGAGAAAATCGATCCTCGGTACACCTTCGGCGATTGTGCCGGATATAATGCCATGGCACAATCGCCCGTGTCACAATCGCCCACGAACAAACCCTCGCGGTACAAATTCGGCGTTTATGCCAGTGATAGTGTCCGAGGCATAATCGCCTGGCACTATCGCCGCCGACGAAAAGGGTGTTAAAACCCTTCGGCCGACTGCACTTCATTTCACACACACTCAGAGCAGAATTTAGGCGACTGAGGGCTTCGATTTTACACTCTTGCTTGGCGATTTTGACATTTTCTCGAGGTCTCCTTCCAAATTCTCGATTCCTACCACATTTTGTGCTTTTCCACCCTCAATGTAAGTGTTCCTCTACTCTCTATCTTCTCCATTTCATCCCCATTGTGAAATTCAAGGTTAGGTCACCATTTTCTTCAAGTTCATTGAAATTATGCAAGAATTTAGGTTTGGAGTTGTGCATTTGCTTGTTAATGCTTCATTTAACTCCACATTGTTCAATTTTGCACAATTTCACCATGGATGAAAACTAGGGTTTTGCATATTTTGTTGCATGTATGCTTTAGGACTTGTACATTTGTGGGTTTTTGTGGTTTTGCTAGTATAATGGATCTTGTTGAAGTCCTAAATATTAGTTCACCAAAAAACCCATTATTGTTTGTTCTATGTGCCCTATTTACCCAAGTTTGGAGCTTAAATTGTGATAATGAACTCGTGCATTTGTGCTAAATTGCTAAAATCTTATGTATGCTTCTTGTGACCTCATGTACCCTCTTGTTCAATGTGGGTAGTAGCCTTGATGAGTTGATGATTAGACCTTTTAATCGCATTATCCTTTGTTTTGGGTCTTATCGTGCAACTTGTGTCGGATAATTGTTTTTGCACTCAATTTTGGGATTTTTGACTTGGTCTCATGTTAATTAGAGGTAATCTAAGTTGTGATACTCATTGTGGGATGTCGTATGAATTTATGAAAAATTTGTTTTTGCGTCCATTTGGTTGATTGTTGCACATTTATCCAAGCCTTATTGTCGTTTGTAGACTTGAATGGTGTGCAAGGGTAGATCATTAGGACACTTCGTGCACAATAAGACAAGTCCTTCTGCGGGTAAGATTTCATGAGAAATGTAGATTTCGAGGACGAAATCATTCTAAGGTTGGGAGGATTGTAACACCCGTGATTTTCGATAAGTAAATGTCAACCGGACATTTCTGTGACTTGTAAATGGTGGGGTTTCGTTGGGAATTGTATTGTTTAAAGTCCCTTGGAGTTTCGGGAGTTTTGGCAGTGAAAAGGTCGGGTTTCGGGATCCAGAAAGGTCCCGCGACAAAGCCCGGCGACTATGACAGTGTCATAGTCGCACTGTCACAGTTGCATGCAGGGTACCGCGGCCTGAGGGAGTTGGCGACATTGCCATGCGACAATGCCCAGGGCATTGTCGCTGGTCAATGTCGCACCAGGGCACCTAGCGGCTGATAAGTTCGAATTTCAACCCGTTCTCCTCATTTCTCACTTTAATCTTCTTCCCTCTTCTCTCCCAAACCCCAAAACCGAACCCTAACCCATTTTGGGGGGTTTTCCCTCCCCAAACCACAAGATGCTTCATCATCTAGCTTGTGGGATCTTGAACCACAAAACCACCATCTTCATCTTCCTCATCAAGTTCGTGTTGGGAGCTCGGGTTGAAGTGTTGGATTGGGTGTCCTCGGAGAGTTTCATCATCTTTAATGGTAAGTTTCCTTGCAACAAGTTATAAATGCTTCATTGATGGTTTCTTAGTGTTTGGTTTCTCAAATCTCGGATTTGGTAAGTTTTGGAGAAGACTAGGGTTTTGATCTCGTTTGGGGGTTTTGGTATATTGTTTGGGGGAAATGCTTCTAAATGGTTGAGTATGGGTATTTATGGTTTGAAATGTTTGGATCTAGGTTTTGGAAGTTTTCGGCTTGAGGATTCAAGCGGTCTTCAAAAGAGCTCGTTGAGTGAAATCTAGATTTAGCCTAAATCTAGCAAGGTGAGTTCAAGTTGATTTGTGAAAACGGTGTACATGCCAAAATGTTTATTTTAAAGTGTTTTACATGAAATGGTTAACTGGTGATAAGTTTTGAGAATTTTGAAGTAAACTATGTTTTACATGGTTATTTGTCAAAGAGTGAGTATTTTAACAAGTTTTCTTATTTGGTGAACTTGGGTTGTGTTAACCTCATAAAATGTTCCTATTTAGGGTTTTGAATGCTCTAACGAGTAAATAGCATGGTTTTCACATTCATGGTGATTTGGTACAAGTAAAAGCTATTCTTATGAATTATGCATCATTGATTGTACAAATAAAGTATATTTCATGTTACATGCATTTTGGTACATTTGCATTCATAAACCCTTTGGAAAATCGTCAGTCCCATTTCGGGTGGAGTTTGGGTTAATCTCGTCTTTGAGATACGTGTCTTCATAAACGTTGTTTAATGATATCTCATTATTTGGGGAACCGATAATTGTTGGTCAAATGGATTTTGGGCATGTTAGCTCGGTATCGATTTAAAAGAGTCTTGAGGACAATTGTCCGGTTTTAATGGCTCGATGTAAAGTCCAAATTATAATTTACATTTTAATGCATCTGATTGCATATTATTGATAATTACAGACTCGAGTGCGGTAGTCATTTAGGTATAGTCATGTAATCTTAGACTGTGTTACATTGGATCCATAGGCACATGAGTTAGTCTTATTTGATGGTCATTTGGGTGGTACGGGGTTGGACTCCGGGACACATGTTTTATGACCTTGTCCTTTCAAGGTGTACACTAGGAGGGCTGAGTCCGGGTAAATATGTGTAAACTATAATTATGATAATTACATAGTGTAAACGTAATTATAATAATTACGAGGTGTTATATGTAAATGTATATAATTATATTAAAGTTTAAGATGATTATATATAAATATTACAGATAATTACATAACCTTATTTCAGTTATAGTTTATCTATAATTTCAGTTAATATACATAAGGTGTTAGGCTAAATCAATCTTGATTGCTATAAATTTTAGAATTTAGCCTCTTAGAAAGTACACAGAAACGAAACATTTTATTTTTTTGTAAAACACATATAGATATACGGTTATTGTGCCAGCAATCGGTGGGAGATCACCGCGTGTTTGTTTGTGGATTGGCTATAGAGGAAATCAGTCTCAAAATCATCATCATTTCCCATGTTCAAATTTTTTTATGCGTCAATAGCAGTTTCGACCATGTTTCCCGTTGCATGATCTTTCTTGAACACCAACTTCAACCACGCGTAAGCCGAGAATGGCTTATTAGCCGTGTAGTTCTTTTTAGAATGTTTCTACGACAACAAACAAACAAACAATTAATAAAAAAAAGTAACCAAAAACATTATACATAACCCATTATAATATCTAATTACTAACCTTTAAATACTCCAAATTTTTTAGAGCTTCGACAATCACACATTGATTTGCGTAATTCCACCCAAATTTATTCGTATTTAGCATGTCATAAGCAGCGAAATATTTATCTTTTAGACACTTTATTTCGTTTGTACTGCTTCGACGTTATGCTAATACCGGGAATTTTTCACGCATATTTGAGACAACAACCTCATACGTACCCGACCTAAAACTTCGATTGCCACCTCTATTACACATTGGTGACATTGTCTTTAAGAATTGTGATCAACAAATACTCCTCATCAGCTGACCATCCACGACGGTCTGCCATTTTTTTACAAATCTACAAAAGGTAACAAATACCAAGATAAACAAATATGATTCCATAAGAAGCAATAACAAATACCGAGACAAATATTATTCCATTATAAACAAGATTTCATAAGAAATAAACAAATATAGTTCCATTACAAACACCAATCCATGACAAATATGTAACACCCAAAAAATTGGGATAAACAAAAATTTTCATAGTACGGGAAAGTGGTATATTATAATGTCAAGACATGGGCTATCCCAAAAGGGGAAACCAAAATACGTCTGTTTAATTACAAATTTGTAACTTAACAGTAAAAGATAACAACTTATTAATCTAATTTCTCCAAGGAAGTAAGATTATAATTGTGTGTCTTTCGTTCACAAAATAACGTATACTAAAAGAAGCATCCCGAAAATGATTTCCCGCACTCACTTCTAGATTGGCTAGCTCTTATTGGCGATCACGACACTATAACCTGAGATACATGCCGACACCAATCAAGTGTTAAACCAAAAAGTCTAGTGAGTTTGAACAAGAGATTTACACACACACATGTATATATATATATATATGTATGTATGTATGTATGTATGTATGTATGTATGTATGTATGTATGTATGTATGTATGTATGTATGTATGTATACAAACACAAAGAGAGAGAGGGAGAACAACATTTGATGATTAGAATTAAATCAATAAAACATGTAACTCATGGTTTGGAATCAATGAGGGAGACCCACAACACCAATCAAGTTTCACCTCAAGAGTCGATTTATCTTGTTGACTATTACTATAAGTAACACCGCAAGACCCGACACATTAAGGACTACTTCCAGGCATTATCCAAAATGGAAGAGATATAGGTGCATACCTCCAAGGTGACACCATAAGACTAAATCATCCTAGTGCCTACTTGACGGTTCACTCGTACTTACCATATACCAACAACACATATTTATTTACTCCAAGCAAATAGTATAATTTCCAAGATATGTATGCTTGTGGTCCAACCACTGTTTGTATATCACAAGAGCATTATAATACTTTCAAGGGCCTCTATATAGGTCAATAAACATATAACCTCACATTAGTTATTCTCAAGTGATAAACTACACATGATATATGCAAAAGCCAATACCATAAACAATACTCTTATTAGACCAAATCTCCAAGTAGGTTAAAATCCCATTAATATGAATATTCATATAAAAATACCAAACATAACCAAAGTTCTACGAAACTTTCCTAAAATGCTTTAGATGTGGATCCATGGGTTTAAAACACAAATGCAAGTGTTCCTAGCTATCAATATGTTCAATAACCTTCAAAATGTATGGCTACAGTCATTTTATGGAATGGGAGAAATTTAACCAAGTAGAACATGAGATGATGATGTTAGCACATTAGACATGTATCTAGTTTTACAAAACAATTAAAAAAACTCACCATCTAGGTTTTTAGACGAAAACCCGAAAACTTCTAAAACCCTAGAATCTTGGTTGAAAGAGATGGTTTGTAGGTTTGATATTGGCTCGATACTCCACAATTAATGCTCCAAAGGAAGCTCTTGAATCACAATAAATGCTCCTACTAAACCCTAAGTATGGGGTAAATGAGGAGAGGGTTTTTAATGAGAAAAATCAAACTTGGAGCTCAAAATCGCGACTCATAACTGATTGGGGAGGAAAATGCCAAAAAAATCGACTTAAGGGTTTAAATACCTTGGGTGGGCCGGACGACCATGCCCGACGATTATGCCATTTGGCATTCTCGGCGAGATTGTACTGAGAAGGGGGAGGTCGTGGAAATTGTGACATGCGGATGTGCACTTGGGCATAATCGTTGTCATTCTCGCCTAGAGTATACCGAGGGTGGTACAATCCTCCCCACCTTAGAAACTATTTAGTTCTCGAAATCTCGCCTTAGGCAAATAGGCGAGGATATATCCTATTCATGTCATCTTCAGCTTCCCACGTGACATTCGCACCCCTATGGTGCTTCCATTGAACCTTAACCATGGTCACTTTCTTGTGACGAAGTTCATTCAATTTACTCTCCAATATATATGGCTTCCGGCTGTAACGCCCCGGGTTTTCGGTGTAACACCTGGTTTTTTCGTAAGCAAGTTTTCGTCTTCCGTTGGTAATTTCTCTGCCCTCCGCCTATCTTTTTGGGTGGAAAATGTTGTGCTTTCGAACCTTGAGTCGACCTGTAACACCCGTTATTTTAGGGTTGGGTGAAAAGTTGACTTTTACCCAAAGTTCAAGGGGGTAAAATGTAACTTGGGTTATATAAATATAAAACCAAAGTTTTAGATATTTTAAATATCACAAATATTAGTTTTGAGAATCAGAGAGAGAGAGGAGAGAAGCAGGAAGAAAGTGGTCGTTCGGTTTTTCTCCAAATCAAGGTACGAATCTAGCTTAATGCTTTGATCTGAATGCTTTTAGCCGCGTAGAATCTCGTTGTGAAGGTTTTAAACCGTTCCATTTCGAGATCGGTGTATTTCTCATTTTGGATTTGGGTCTCTGCGTCGATCTGTTCTTGATGAACAAGATGACCGGATGAACAAGACAATGGTCGTTCGACCGAATGGTCGTTCGACCGGACCGTCGTTCGACCGGTGTTGCCGTTCGACCGGTACTGTGTTCGACCGGTGTTGGGTTCGACCGGTGTGGGGTTCTATCGGATTTGGTACTCGATCGGATCAGTGTTTTGGCAGTGCGTTGTGTTCGTATTCCTGAGTTGTAAGTCAGCGTGTTGTCTGTATTTTTAGGCTTACCGATTTAACGGTGTTGTCGTAGGTAGCGATCATAAGAAGCAGTCTTTAAGCAGAAAGACATCTGAGGTGAGTCCTTTAAGCTAAATCAGTCTGTATTACAAATGCTATGTGATAAATGTGGAAAACCTTGTTTAAAATGGTTTATTGTTGTTTGAAAATGCTTTCTAAAAATCCCATCATTTCAGGAATCAAGAGTTATGAAACTGAATCATTGTTCATATGAATTGCCTGTATAGCTGATTTAATATGAGAATACTCTGAAATGACATGCTTTGGCTTTGAGTCTTAGTGCAATGGATCCATAGGCACTGTGTTCCTATGTCCCCGGTTTTGGGCATTTGGTTCACGTTTTAGCACGGGATAGGCATCGGGTTGCCATGTTAAGTAGGGTGTGGGCCTATACGGTCGGGCAACGTCTCATGGTGCAGTAAGGTGTAATCCCATTAAGTGTTTGGGTTTCCCCTGTTTTGGGAACCCTCAAGAATAGATCCAGAGGGGTTGACTTGGTGATTTGAGCAACAGATCTAGAGGGGTTGAGCTCGTTATGTGATTTGGTGTTACTTATACCATGTTTAATCACTAATGGTTTATTGGATTTCTTGACTTAGCTCGTGGCTATACTCACCGCGTGACACCATTTGGGTTTAGTACTCTCTTTTAAATTTGGCTTGTTCTCACTAGGCTTTAGCCTAACGCTTGCTCTTGGTTGTCATGTTGGCAGGTTATCATAGCAGTGGGGCTCGTCGGGACTGAGGGAGCGACCTTGGGGTCGTGAGAGATTCTTTTGAAGATTTATTTTGGAAGTATAGCGACACCCGTCCTTAATCTAGTTTATATTATATATTATTAGGTTGTCGTTTTATACTTCGTATATCTACCGCATTAATGTCTACAACTATACCCCGTTGGGATGATTTTGTATATTGGAATTGTAGCGCTTTATTCCGCAAGCTTAGTCTATTTGTCGAAATTTTTATTTCCGCAAATTTCCAGGTTGTTACACGACCCATGCGAGAATCTCGAGTTTTGACCTTTTTCTGGCTTCGGTACGAGTGGCGCGATTGTGACTCGCGATAGTGACATGTGTCACTATCACATGGCACAATCGCAGGGGGTGTACCACCCGCGGTACAATCTTCGCGATAGTGACAATGTCACTATCGCGTGGCAAGGTCGCGCACAACGTCTGGTCTTCTAAATGTCCGAAATTTTCACCACTCTCCTCATTTCTCACTTCTATCTTCTCCCCCTTTTCTCTCCCAAACCTCAAAGACGAACCCTAACCCATTTTGAGGGTTTTCCCCCTTGAACCACATGATTCTTCATCATCTAGATAGTGGGATCTTGAACCACAAAACCTCCATCTTCATCTTCCTCATCAAGTTCAACGTGTGGGAGCTCGGGTTGAGGAGTTGGAATGGGTGTCCTCGGAAAGTCTCATCATCTAAAATGATAAGTTTCCTTGATTTAATGTTATAAATGCTCCATTGATGTTTCCCTAGTGTTTGGTTTATCAAATCTCGGATTTGATAGTTTTGGAGAAACTAGGGTTTTGATCTCGTTGGGGATTTTTAGTAAATAATGTTTAGGGAATGTTTCTAAATGGTTAAATATGGGTATTTATGGTTTGGAATGTATGGATCTAGGTTTTGTAAGTTTTCGTCTTGAGGATTCAAGTGCCCTTCGAATGAGCTCAATTTGGGTGAAATATAGATTTAGCCTAAATCTAGCGAGGTGAGTTCAAGTTGATTTGCTAAAACGGTGTACATGCCAAAATGTGTATTTTGAAGTAAAAGTAGGTTTTACTTGGTATTTGTCAAAGTGTGAGTATTTTGATAAGTTTTCATATTTGGTGAACTTGGGTTGTTTAATTCCATAAAATTCTCATATTTGGGTTCTTAGCGGTTTTGTACAAATGGAGTCCATTTCATGACTTATGCATCTTTGGTGATTTTGTACAAATGAAGTCTATTTCATGTCATAGGCATTTTGGGGTATTTGCATTCATAAACCCTTTGGAAAACCTTTGGTCCCAATACGTGTTGGGTTTTGGTCCAATCATGTCTTTGAGATATGTGTCTTCATAAACGTTGTTTAAGAACATTTCATTAATCGTGGGGACGTTAATTGTCGGTCAAAGGAATTTTTGGGCATTTTAGCTCGGTGTTTGTAACACCCTCAAATCTGGAAATAACAACAAATTTAAATTTTCTAAATACCTCGACATTTCATTCATCTACAAACATAAATTAAGATCAAACCTCGATACACACATTCTATTCCATACATACAGGCTATAATAAAGACGGGTGCTACTAAAACCCGATACAATCACTATCTCCAAACTGCGGAAGACTTCACCAACTACTTACATTTGCACAAAGCTAAGGTTCAACTCTTCATAACTGCTAGAACCAAACCCCCAACTGGTACCTCATGCACATGCCGACAAAGAAAAAGGTTAGGCTTAACGCCTAGTGAGTTCAAGAGTTTTACATGAGGAAATACAACATTAAAAGAATGGATCTCGCTTGGAATCGTGACCGTTCAATCGATGTACTTTAAAACGTATAAAATAACTCAGATCCAATGTTATGCACTTTCAAAGATGGACACTTCATTTCAAACATGATGTATAACTTGAGATAACTTAAACTAACTCGAAACATGAATATGAAATGACACCCATTTAAGATATGCGGATAAAACCTTATGTCCCAAAACACCCTAGCACGGGTGGGGCAATTATTCGACCCATGAATCGTTATCAAAACCACATATACCGTACGTCTGAAAACATGGACACTAGGTTCACTACTCACGCGACCATAAAGACCCAATGACAATAAAATAAGACGTCCTTTTAGTTGAAATATTGAAAGCCGACAGCGGGGGAGACCCGCATCCGTTGAGAGTGGAGGAAACACAAAAGTATACCACCCAAGCAACGTTAATCGCATGACACCTCCCGACATCCCAGCCCGGTGTCCCTACGACTCCTTTACAAATGTCACCCCAAGTCAGTTGACCTTGATGGATCATTCCGAAGAACTCCATCCCGAAGGCCCGACACACTTAAAGACTACCTCCCAGGCATTACTTCAAGCGGCGGAGGTCCTAGCGCCTATTACCCCGATATCACTAGCCGACTCAACCCTCCTAGCGATCACTTGTAAAGTTTCCGGCCATAAAACATGGGTACCGAAGTTCAACCCCGCAATACCCAATTGACCATCCCAAAACAGACTGGCTCACGTGCCTATGGATCCATTGCAACACAGTCTAACCTTACCGGACTACACACGAATGACCAAAGCACTCGAGCCCGTAACCAACCTCAATACGCATCACAACGCATTAGTACGTACGTCATAACTGGACTCTACATTGATCCATATAAAACCGGACAAGTGTCCTCGAGACTCCTTTAAAACGACATCGAGCCAAAATGCTCAAAACCTCTTTTTGACCAAATATTACATTTTCCAAATAATAAACCCACTCGACCCATACCATGAAATAACATGCTCCAAAATACTCGAATGGACTCCAACACAGTTAAGTCGGGTCAAAAGGTTTTCCCAATAGATTTATGCTCCTTATCCTTTCAAAACGTCCCATAACACAAAATCGAACCTTTTAACCCAAACAACACTAAAATGCCTTTTAACCAAATAATCTCATTTATGCAATAAGTTACCAAACACACCCATTTATGACTCATTTATCAAAATGCCTAAAAATCACAAGAATGTGTGTTATACAAGTTTATAAAGTTAAACACTTTCAAAATAACCAAACTGATCAGCAGTTAACAATTTCATGTAAGATGTAAAATACTTTAAAATAACCATTTTGGCATGTACACCGTTTTTACAAATCAACTTGAACTCACCTTGCTAGATTTAGGCTAAATCTAGATTTCCCCCAACTAGAGCTCATTTGAAGAACACTTGGATTCTCAAGTCAAAACTTCCAAAAACCTAAATCCATACATATTCAACCATAAATAATCATAATCAACTACAAAGAATCGTTTCCCAAACCTTATACATGAATACCTCAACTGATACCAAAACCCTAACTTCCATAACTGAAGAGAATAGAAGATTACCTTAACCCAAGCTTGAATCCACCAACCAAAACACCTATAGTTCGCCAAAATGGTTACAAACCTCCAATCTATAAAAGGGAGAACAAATGGTGGATGAAACCCTATAAAACTTTGGTGAAGAAGATGAAGAGGGAGAGATGAGGAGCTTACCACCACAAAATACTCTTGTATACTCCAATAGACTTCCAATATCTTGCTAGATCCTTGAATATCTCTCAAAAACGAAACCGTGGCAACTTGAATCACCCAAATCGGAGTTGTGATGAAGAAGATATGAGGAAATGAAGTTTGGTGGCTGAAAATCGGGTTTTAAGCTCGACCAGGGGGTTTTGCGACTTACCTCGCGACTAGGGTTGCTCAAAAACCCGATGAAACCGATCAACCCAACCCGAAAAAATCGAAAAAACCCAACCCGAGGTAACCCGAAGGATGATTGATACGAAAAATAATTAACCCGACTCTATTGGGTCGGAATTGGGTCAGGCCCATTGGAAACCTACCCAACCCGTGAACCCGAGGATACCTAATTACCTAGCGCTTCACTTCAGAGTTCAGTTCAGTCTTCACAATTACACGAGCCGCCTCCAAGTCTCCATCGATCCTTCCTTTCCTTCCAGTTCCAGACTTCAAAACCTACTTCTACTGCTTCTTCGTTCTGATCTTCAAGTTCGATTACAAACGTTGGTAAGTGCTTCTTCTTCTTCTTCTTCTTCGATTATGCTTCTTCTTCTTCGTCTTTGTAATTTTTGATTTATGCTTCTTCTTCCACAGGTTTCAAGCTTCAAGCTCAAGGTATTTCCTTTACTTTGTGTGTAACTTTACTTTATGTTTGTTTATTTAAGAGGAGGAAAAGAAGAAGAAAACCGAGTCAAAGCAACTCGAACCCCATTGAAACTCAGTATTCAACTTCGTCCCTAACCCCCCCAACTCACAAGTGCATATACACAAATACTCCCACACATACATCAATTCTTTTTCTGATTCTTTATTGGTTACAATATTATCATCTGAAATCAACTCCAATTCATTGGTTTCAACTTCAAATTCACACTATTTGATGCATATTACGAGCATCGTTCATCTGAAATCAACTCCAATTCATCGGTACAGGTGTTGCTTAGTTTTTTTTTCCTGTTACTATCGGTACTAGGATGCAAGTTGAAGTTCCAATATGAAAATTGTGAAGGTTATTGAGCTTCTTGAAGATGGAATATATTTGTTTTAGTATGATTTTGATTGGTTTTGTTAATTATAAACCCCACCAAATTACTCAATGATTCTTAATGTATGGATTTTAGAACTCAAAATCAATTTGGATGGACAGTTTCTTGACTGTAATGGATAAGAGGCTTCAAACGATGTTTAGCTTTTATTGAATGTGAATTCTGGATATGGTAGAATGGCGTTAAAGCAGTTAAACTTGTTTGCCACTAGTCAGGAGATTCATACTTTCATAGCTTGCTTTATATATATATATATATATATATATATATAGAACGTACTTACAGTTTACTAATTTCGATTTGTAACTGTGTGTAACTTTAGATTTGTAACTTTCTATTTGTAGGTTGGTCGATTCAACTTTCAAGCATCTTTTGAGGTATTTCTAAATTTCTAAATTTGATTTCATCTTTGTTAAAACACAACCCGATCAACCCGACCAACCCGATCAACCCGACCAACCCGATCAACCCGAACGGTTTGGGTTGGGTTGTAAAAATTTCAAACCGCCTATATTGGGTTGATTAGTCGAAAAGCCTCCAACCCGATCAACCCAACCCGTGAGCACCCCTACTCGCGACCTTAGGTCGCGGCATAAGTCGCCCGCCTCCCCTGGTTTTCTTCTTGTTTACTGTTTTGGCCGTAACTTCTTCGTTATAGCTCCGTTTTTGCTCCGGAAAGAACTGTTGGACTCGTAATTGAATCATTTATCCATCAAGACTATAAAATCTAGGATTCAAGTCCAAAATCATATATCTTATTTTTCCCTTTAAAGCTACTGGTTTATGTAATAACTTGAAACGATACATTTTCGACATCGGGGTGTTACAGTGTTGACGTAAATGAGTATTGAGGACATTTGTCCGGTTTTAATGGCTCGATTTAGAGTCCAATGATGATTTACATTTTAATGCATTTTATTGATAATTACAGACTCGAGTGCTTTAGTCATTCATGAGTAGTCGTGTAACTTTAGACTGTGTTGCATTTGATCCATAGGCACGTAAGTCAGTCCTATTTGATGGTCAATTGGGTGGTACGGGGTTGGACTCCGGGACTCATGTTTTATGACCGAAACTTGACAAGGAGGCACTAGGAGGGTTGAGTCTGGATAGTGTTGCCTGGGAGGTGAGTACTGTGACCTCCGCCATTTGGGGAATTTCCTTAGTTGTCATCCCCAGTCTGCCGGGCCTTTTGGGGAATTTCCTTAGTTGCAGTCCCCGGGGTGTCGGGCCATTTGGGGAATTTCTATAGTTGTAGTCCCCGGTGTGTCGGCCCCTTTGAGGTGGAGTTCTTTGTAACGGCCACCAAGGTCAACTGTCTCTTTTGGTGAACTTGTCAAGAGGTCGTAGGGGCACTTGGGCTAGCGTGTCGTGAAGTGTCATACGATCAACGTTGTTTGAGTGACATACTTTTGTGTTCCTCCGCTCTCAACGGATATGGGTATCCTTCGTTGTCGGCCCGCTGTATTTTGGATATTTGATTGTCCATGCTTTAATATTTTGATTTCATTCCATTTTATGGTCGCGTGAGTATTAAGTCTCAGTTCTATGTTTTAATGGTGTATCATATTTATATGAATTGTTTTCCGTTATTTAAGGGTCGAGTACTATGTCCCAACCGTATTTTGGGTGTTTTGGGATATGAAGTATAATTTACGTTTTCACGAATTTGAGTGTCGAATTATAATCCCGTTTGGGCGAGTTACGGGTTGCATCGTTTTATAAGAAATGTGTGGTTTGGGAGCATTGTCTTTAAAAGTGCATATTATTGGAAAATGTGTCGTTTCCATTTTGAAGTATAATATTTCGAAGGATCTTGCTTTAAACTGAATTCCTTTCTTTTAAGATATATTCATCACGTTAAAACTCTTAAGCTCACTAGGCTTTAAGTCTAACCTTTTATTTGTCGGCATGTGTAGGCATGGGAATCTGACCCGACCCGGACGAGGCCGGGGAATACCCGCAAAACCGGGGCCGGGGATACCCGGTTTGTGAATACCGGGGTCGGGGCCGGGGCCGGGTAGCCTACCCCCCGACCCGCCCCGTACCCGGAAATAATAATATAATTATTAGTTTTTTAATATATATATATATATATATATATATACTAAAAAAATCATGTTTATTAAAACTTTTCCAAATTAGGTCTTCGTCTCAGTCTCTCATACGTCTCTTCGAGTTCGAATAAGTGCATAGAAGTAATCAGTTTTCCAATAAATCAAGTAGTGTTATCTGTTAAAAAAGTGAACTTTATAGGACTTGCAAGCATTAACGTACGAAAATAATGCATGCTCCCTCCATTTTGGAGATTGTCACCGAAAAATAAACAAGTCAACAGAGATGTTATAAATGTTGTGGATTCTAAACAAATTGAAAATACTAACTGAAAAAAGTCAGTTGTACATCAATAGGAACATCCATGCTAAGTTATATATTTCATAAGTACTAGGTCTGATATCAAAAATCAAGATGTAGCTTGTAGAATACGACTTTATTTATGGGTTGGATTTTGTTTATGGGTTAGATTTTGTTTCATTGTTTAATGTTTATGCATTTTTTTACTTTTAGTTGTAGTAAAATGGCCCAAAAACAGCCCCAAAATGCCCAAAAAAAAGTTAAAAAATGGCTAATAAATGGGTCGGGTAAGCGGGTACGGGGCGGGGACTTTGACCGGGTTTGGCCGGGGTTTTACCGGGGCCGGGTGTATATTTTTTGGACCCGCCGGGTACCGGGGCCGGGGTCGGGTACCTCCACACGGAACCGGGGTCGGGGTCGGGTAAGGGGATCCCCGCCCTGTTACCATCCCTAGGCATGTGCATCAGGTCCTGTCGGGGGTTCGGTTCTAACAAGTGCTATGAGGAGTTGAGCCTTAGCTTTATACAAGAGTAAGTAGCTGGTGAAGTCTTCCGCAAGTTGGAGATAGTGATTGTTATTGGGTTTAGTAACACCCGTTCCTTTTTATAGATGGTATGTATAGGATGAATGTGTGTATTGAGGTTAACTCTCAAATTGTGTCTGTAGTCAAAGAAATTATTGATGTATTTAGAAATTTTTTAATAAGTTACTATCTTCAGATTTAAGGGTGTTACATTCGGTAAGACTACTTCCCTATTTCGTGTGTATGGCGAGTTCTAGTTCCTAGTGAATCAGTAATCCCAGTGTCGTCGTGACTTTCGGACCATGTTTGTGTGATTAGGGTATATATGTATATTACGTCGTTTAATAATATTTATCGTTACTTTTCGAGAAGGGATCTTTTGGGCTGAAAATTTGGATTTTAGTGGAGCTTGGACCAACCCGGCGACCTTGCCCTGCGATTGTGCCAAGGGCACTGTCACTGTGGCATTGTCGCACCCCGACCACCCCTTACAATACCTCCATGGAGATTGTGCCAATGAGAGTGACAAAGGTCACAATCGCCATGGCATTGTCGCGGGGACAACTCAGTATGCGGTGCAAGCGGGGCGACATTGCCCTGCGATTGTGCCATGGGCACTATCGCTGGGGCATAGTCGCCGATGGGCACCCCCATCTTATAACTCAATGCGTTTTCTTGGAGAAGGGGTAGCTCATTTGGAGCGTTTTCTTCCTTGACCGAAATTCTCTCTAAGTAAGTGCGACTTTCATCATTTCCTTTCCCCCTCTTGCATTTATAGTGACCTAGACATTTATTGTGTCTCGTAAATGCTAATATAGAGTTTCTTATCTTTTGTGTTAATAATCAACACCATTTAAAGGAAAGATTTCATCTCCATCTACTTATAGGGTTTCACAATTTATAGGGTTTTCTTATAAACCCTTAGGTGAGGTTCCTTATCTCTTGCACTACCATTTAATGCTCATTATATGTAAAAATATGTGTTTATTTCACTTATACATGATGACCTAAAAGTATGGATTTGGTGGTGTTCTTGTTCTACACTTCCTATAAGTAGAAGTTATAGATTTCTTGACCTATCCTTGTACGAAGGTCATGTCTTGGACGTATGATGGTATATTAGATTTTTGTGAGTTTTATAAATTGTTCGTCTTGCTTAAATACGTTGACATGTGGGAAGGGATATGGAATATATGTATGTAGCATCTACATGTAAATCTTTATGGTAATTGGGGAGTAAGATATGTGATAAATGATATGACTAAACATGTGTTGGCTATTGTAGATTCATTTATGACCATGACTTGGGTTTGATGTCTATATCCTTGTGCACGAGGACTTAGACTTTGGGTTGGATTTATTATCCACGTGGTTGGTCATGTTGGGTCACTAGCGAGTAAGCAATAAAGGACTTTGAGTCCTTAAGGTGTAACTCGACTAGATTGGGTAGACAATAATGTCTCGTAAGTCCTTGAGGTGCAACTCGACGGAGTAAGCAATAAAGGCATGTGACGGTATGAGGTTTAGATGTCTATATGGCATGAGAACTAAGACCGGGGGCATGAGGTGTAATCCAATAACATTATAGTTGACTACACTCACGTGTTCTTGTCATCTATATGGACACGGGTCTCCCCCGTATCTCGAAAGAGATCCCTTATGTATTTGTATTCAGGTGTGAGGTGTTGGTTGCCAGTTGGATTATGATAATGGCGTAACCCAAAAGGATTTCGGTAACATTAAATATGGCATTATTATTCAATTCATGATGTGTTTATCTTAATATATACATATGTATAAGCTCATTGAGTTTAGCCTGACACTTGTTGTGGTGTTTTCGATGGTCTTCAGGTTCCCCTAGTGGTGCATCTAGGACGTGATTGGTAGACTGATCGTGCGGTTAGAAGCACAAGGAGTCGGGCCTTTGGGCGTATAGAGAAAGAGAGATATTTTTGGAGATATACCGACACACCCTTTAATCTAGACAAACCCTTTCTAGATTAGTAGGTTGTTGGGTTTTATGTCTCGTCTATTAATACGTCATTATTGTGTAATCCATCTGAACTCCTTTGGGGTTTAGTTAGCCCATTTTGGTGAATTTTATTATTGGTATTTCCGAAATTTCTCCATTTATTGTTATTTAAATTTTAGGTTGTTGCTTATACCTTTGATGGGTGGTTTACTCTATTTTCAGAGGTTATATTGCGAAAAATTCAAGTTTTAGATTGACCTAAATTTTAGGGTGTTACACCGACTCTTCTACACAAAAGTTGCCATTATCTACACGGATATCCGACAGAGGAATGACACTCTCTTCCTCGGTCAAACACTTACACAGGTAGCAAACATGAACTGTGTGATGGATTCCATCCATTTCCGGTGTAAGTCCAGTTTGTAATATTGGAGTCCAATTCACTCCAAAATGGAAGGGTTCAAGGATACGGGGACTAAGTTTTCCACGTTTTTCCAAAACGGATGATTCCCTTCCATGGGGGTACTTTCACAATAACTCGATCTCCTACTTGGATAATTTCAACCTAATCTTAGAAGTTTTTTTGTCACTTTTTTTTTCCAATTATAACTCTGATTAATATTAATTATAAAGAACTACTAACAAAAAATAATTCGTACTCATATTAATAAACATTAGTTATTAATAATTTAATAAAAATTTATTAATTAATTTTAATTATACATTATGTAACACCCGTAAATTCATAAGGTAAGTATTTTGTCTCCCTTAATGCATTAATTGCGCTTATGTGAGAATATGTGTCCTTGTGTGCATTTTATGATCATTATTATGTTAAAATGCCATATATTTGTTAGAGCACAAATATGTTGGATTCAAGATCATAAAGATTGATGATAAAAGATGAAGAAGTCAAAGCTGGAAAAGTCAACTCTCATCAAAGTCAAAGTCTTTTGTTAATAAAGTCAAAGTCAATGTATTTGTATTTGTTTTCTTGTATTTGTTGTGAGGTATAAATACCTTGTATCCTTGTCTTTGTAATCAGTAGTACACGAATTAGAAAGAGAGCAGATTAGAGAAGAACATATAGTTTCATCATTCTAGTGAGAGAGTAGTGAGAGAAAGTTTAGTTTGTAATCTTGTGATTGAAGATCAATGAATGTGATTTTAGTATTCTCATCTTGATTGTTGTTTAGCAATTAGAACTTGATGAATTTAGGAATAACAATTGGTATCAGAGCAGATCCAAAAGGTGAAATCAGATCAAGAAAGTAGTCGACATTGTGTTCTTGACTGTGAAAATCGATTTCTGAAATTAGATGTGTTTTTGGAGCTGATTTTGGTTAGGAATCGTTACAAAAGTGTAATAGATCGAGTCTATGTACTTTAATTTCAGTATTGCACTGTAATTCTCACAATTTTTGAGATTTTGGTTGAGTTTTTGTTCACGAGTCGTTGTTACTGTTTCATCGATCATTTTGTGTAATGAGTGTTTGTTTGTAAAATTCATGTATTGTAATATGTTCTTGGGTTGATTACAAAGGTTCGTTCAAAGTTACAGATCGTTTGGACAAGAAAAGATCGAAATCAGATGGAAAAACTCAGTTTTTGAGTCGACAAACTGAAGAACGCGCTAGATCTCTCAAACGCGCAAGTTCTTCGTAAAACGCGCAAGGTTCATCAGCTAGAACGCGCAAGTCGAAAGAAGAATTTTGGTCAAAACACGCAAGTAACGACTAGCGAGTTTTAAAAACGCGCTAGTTGAAGTCTGCGAGTTTGGAAAAGTTGGAAAATTTTCTAAGGACCAGAACGCGCAAGTAGTGATCTGCGAGTTCACCAAACGCTCTAATCGAAGCTAGCGAGTTTGGAGAGGAACAGTGGTTAGCGAGTTCTTCGACGTGCTAGTTTGATGGTTTGCGAGTTCTTCGACGTGCGAGTTTAGTAAACGCGCAAGCCTCAGTTAGCGAGTTTCATCGTGAATAGTTGTTAGCGAGTTTAATCATTTGCGAGTTTGATCTGCGAGTTTATTTGCGAGTTTGCTTGCGAGTTTGCTTGAGAGTTTATAAAACGCGCAAGTCTTGATCTGCGTGTTTATCAGTCTGCGAGTTTTACTTTGAATAGTGACTTGCGATTTTCTATACTTAGAATATTTTTTGAGAAAAATTTCAAAACTGTAATATGCCCTTTAATAGTGAAATTTTTTTCTCTAGGGGCGCTGCCCCTCGACCCCGCAAGGGCGTTGCCCCTTGACCCCACCCGCTAACCGTCGTGCTAAGTCTGCGGAGGGGGACAAAAGTTATTTCTGTGATCAAAATTTCTGAATTTTTTTTTTAAAATTTTTGTATTTTTCTTGTGATTTCATTTGGATTAACGATCATTTTTGTCAAGTTCTTTTTGTAACAGATATTCAAGATGGGATATTTTGCTGATGATGAAAAGAAGTTTAAAGAGCTCAAAAAGGAGAATCAAAATCTTACTTCCTTAGTTGATAATTACACAAAGAGATCAAAGAGATATAAAGATGAAAGAAATCAACTGAGAGAAGAAGTCAACAATTTAAAGAAGATAAATGAAGATATAATAAAACAGACTTCTGGGCTTAGTAAAGATAAGGTACTAAGTTTGGAAACTGAGAACACTGAGCTGAAAAATAAAATCTTTGATTGGGAATATCAGATTATCCAAATCCAGAAACAAGCATCTATTGAAAGTTATGAAGAGACGATTAAGAGTCTGGAAGATGCTAATGCTGAACTTCAAATGGAAATATCTGATCTGGAGAAAAAGATGGTCAAAGAAAGATCTGATTTTGAGACTGAAAAGACATCATTTGCAAAGAAATTCTCCGAGTTTTCCAGAAAATGTGCTGACGAGAAGAAGATAGTTGAGTTGAAATGTTTAAAGTTTTCTCAACAAGTTTCTAATTTTGAGAAAATGATCATTATTGAAAGAGAAAAGTTTGCAAAGGATAAAAAGGAGATTGAGCAGAAGAATGTTGGATTTTTTAAAGAGATATCTGATGGAAGAAAGAATGTGGAAAAGGATTTTGAAGAAGAAAGAATTATTTTTGAGACTGAGATAAGGAAATTAACTGCAAAGTTATCTGAACTATCTGAGAATGCGCTTATAGAGCAACAAACGAAGTCTGAATTCAAAACAAAGATTGATCTTCTTGTAAAAGAAAGAGACAGTTTCGCTTCAAAGATTAAAGAGTTTGAAAAGATTGTTTCAAAGGTGGTGGTGACTGAGCAGACGACTCCAGAGTCACAAATCCACACACCTCGAAATAATTCAGCTAATTTTAAAAAGACAGTCTCAAGCTCACACATGAAACCTGTTTCTTCAAGAAGGTTAGTCAATTCATTCAATCAGATTCGTACTTCTAATATTTTCTATGATCAACATGTAGATGGTTCGGGTACACAAAGAAGAAGAAGAAAATATCAAGAAGAGAAACTGGTATGGAAAGTGAAACCAGTGGATGATGATGAGAAGAAGGAAGAAAAGAAAAGAAAGAAGAAAGAAAACAAATCATTTGTATCTGCATCAAATGCAAAGAAGAACAAAGTGCTGAAAGGTAAATCTGATCTTGCTTACTCGAGAGATCAAATGTTAAGGTTATCTAAGAAAAGGTATTGTTCTTACTGTAATACATTTGATTTTGTTCATAAAGCTAGTGATCATTACTGGTATGGTTCTTATTCAGTTACTCCTATTCGAACTGCAACTAATATACATGGACCCAAATACCAGTGGGTACCAAAACCGAAGATTGATTCTATGTTGCAGGCACCACAAGTCAAGGGGGAGTAAGAGAACCATGGCTCTTGAATAACACAGTTCAAGACCTGCATCTCAATGTCAAGAACAAGGCTTCTAAGTACAACAGCTTAGAACCCGTACCTCAATGATAAGGAGTGTGGCTTCTGAATACTACAGTTCAGGACCCGGAATTCAATGCTGAAAGAGAAAAATACTCCCGGGCTGATATAAGAGATTGTACTCCGATACTCCAATGAGGATATCAACCTTCAAGTGGGAGTACATATTTTTCTGAAATTTTTTCATCCGATAGATATGACGAACTACATTCCATAAGGAGTTGTAGATCTCTATCATGTGCTTTATAACTGACATATTTTAGATGCATAATTTCAGGGGGAGTAAAAGATTATGATTTCTGATTACTTCAGATCAGAACTCGTACTTTAATCGTTTTACTGCTTTATGTCTTTTAATTTTTGTGAATAAAGTTGATTTTGACTAGACTTTGAGACTTATGCAGGATGAGAGAAGCTTATAAGATCATATCTAAATGACTACAGCTGATTTTCATGAGAATTAAGTTTGAGCGAAAAGGTAAATTTCTTATCTTAATCTCATTTATATCTGAAAGAAGGACAACTTTCAGATATAGAAAACATGTTCTTAAATGTTCAAACCACTTCCTGATTCTTAAACAGATTTTATAATTTGGAAGTGTGATTTTAAATGTTTTCATTTAACTTTTGTTCTTAATCGATAAACAAACTGTGTGTATCCAAAGATAAATACTTGCGTATTGTCTTTTCTATATACTTTCAAGTATTCACACACACCGGTTTGAATCTTTGTTCAACATGTTCTTACCATGTCTCAAAATTGAAACAATTTTTCTTCGATGGTAAGACACTCCGCTTGTATTCAAAGAATTTTGAGCGTCATTTCAAGAATGTCTATATTTTTGTTTCGTATGGACAATATCTGTTGTTTTTTACCATAAGCTTTAATTGCTTTATCATTCATTTATGATCATTTTCATACAATGACAGATTTTCAAACAAGTATTTTGCATTCATGTTCATTCATTCAGTATACTTGTTTGAAAATACTTAAATGTCTAAAAATGCTCATATTTTCATGATTATATTCTGAGCATACATATATCTGACCCATATTTCCTATGATTTAAATGTTCAAGATAAACCATTGTGAGCAACATATGCTTTGTTGGACTGGCTTCTTTGTGCTATGAATTAACTAAATTTCTATGGATTCACGTTAACCAGTGTTTCCTACCCATGAAGTTAATCCTTTAGTGATTGAGTGTGAGGAGTCTAAAAGAAATGAGTGTGGGTGTGATGAGGTAAAATGGAAAAGAGAGTTTGGTTAGTAGTGAGCTTATTGATAAAAAGAAAGAGGGTGTGAGATCAGAGTAAAAGAATATCAAACTCTGCACCAACTACTTTATGAGCAGGGCAGCCACATTACTGGCATTTCACAATTCTTTGGTGAATGTTATTGAAACAGGCAACTAGCCCATGCCAACTCTTGAATAAACCCCACAAGCTACTCATTTTCTTCTCAAAAAGAAAATGTTTTATATTTTCTGGGGACGCAGCATATAATCTATCTGGTTTTCATTTGGAAAATCTGGATATTGAAAAAGAAGGAAGTTTGCCCCACCTTCGCACTTCAATCATGCACGTAGAGTCTGTGTTTATCTACTGTTGTCTTAGTGGTTTACACAATGTTGAGCCTTATTGAAAAGCAATATTCGTGCTTAATTCTTTCTACACTTGCACGAGCACACAAGGAATTTGTTTCTTTGTCATAACATTCATAGAAATTGCCTTTGTGGTATTTCGATGATTGGATGGAAGCCCTGGGGGAGTAAACATCAAAAAGCTCATTTATATTGTGTATTCGTTACACACAGTGACTTTGTGTTACTGACATGCATTTTAACTGATTCATCTGTTGATTCAGGAGTTACCTATTCTTATTTTGTCTGGATTTGCAAAGATCTAGATGAATACTTGGTTATGGTTACCGAATCAGAGGCTCAGTATGTCAGATCAGAATGGTCAATGGCATTTATTGGAAGTAAAGTTTTGATGATATAGATGTTCAAATCATCAAAAAGGGGGAGATGGTATGAAGAAATGTTAAAGATTTTCAAGATTGGGGGAGATGATTTTTTCAAATAGCCAGGACAGAAGATTCAAAGTAAAGATTTGAAGATAATCAAAGAATTTCTGAAGATTTGTGGAAATTTTCTTTGAAGATTATTTGCTGAAAAGCAATTCAAGCTGATTTTGAAGATAATTTCTTTCCAAAGTCTTAAAGCGTTCTATGAGAGCTTTGGGGAGATTGTTCATCATTTAAAGATAACTTTGGAAAGAAGACTGTTAAAGGAAAATGGGAGATTGTTCAGACAGAGCTTAAAGTGAAGATTTAATTGCTAAATCTTTCAACAATGATCTTGAATCCAAAGGGGGAGATTGTTAGAGCACAAATATGTTGGATTCAAGATCATAAAGATTGATGATAAAAGATGAAGAAGTCAAAGCTGGAAAAGTCAACTCTCATCAAAGTCAAAGTCTTTTGTTAATAAAGTCAAAGTCAATGTATTTGTATTTGTTTTCTTGTATTTGTTGTGAGGTATAAATACCTTGTATCCTTGTCTTTGTAATCAGTAGTACACGAATTAGAAAGAGAGAGCAGATTAGAGAAGAGCATATAGTTTCATCATTCTAGTGAGAGAAAGTTTAGTTTGTAATCTTGTGATTGAAGATCAATGAATGTGATTTTAGTATTCTCGTCTTGATTGTTGTTTAGCAATTAGAACTTGATGAATTTGGGAATAACAATATTGATTTACCATCTTTAATCGTACAAACCTTGTGCTCGTTATCGTTTTCGACGGAGTTTTCGGGCTGTTTTGGGGTTGGCGCGATTGTGCCTGGCGATTGTGCCATTGGCACTATCGCCGGAGGCACTATTGCCAAGGGTGTACCGTAGGCTGGGGGATACCAACGATTGTGCCCCGCGATTGTGCCTTGGCACTATCGCCGAAGGCACTATCGCCAAATTGGTACCGTGAGCGGGGAGGGCCTCGCGATTGTGACTCGCGATGGCACTATCGCCCGCGTGGTCCAGTCTGCGGTTTTAAATGAAATTGAACACACCATTTCAAACATTTTATCATAAAAAACGGGAGATCATCCTCTTTGGGCGATTTTTAGGTCTTCGTCACCTACCTCCATCAATTTCTAGGGTTTGGGTTGGTGAGAGTATTAAGTTGTCATCAAAGCTCCATTCAAGTGTTCTCATTGAAGTGTTCTTTGAGATTCTCATCTCTCATCTCCAAGTCTCATCTTCAACTTCTAGGGTTTTCATCTTTTCTAGGTTTTGGTACAAAACCTAGATTGTGAGTTTACTAAACCTTTGTTAAAACTAGATACACATCATAATCTTCTATTTGGTTGAAGCATACTTAATAGTAAATTATATATGAAGTATTTGGGATTTCCCAAATACTTAATAGTAAATAGTAAATCATTCTCTATGTGTTCAAGTATTTGGGATTTCTTGGTGAAAATGGTTGGAAATATGGATATTGGTGATAAGCTATGGTTTATGTTATGTGTACCATTATTTGGGGCTTTCCCATGGATATATATAAAATGGATACCTTGATATGTTAAATGTATGCATATATGTGTGTTATGATGGTTTTAGTTGGAATATCACTTTGGTGACATATTTATATGCATGATGAGTATAATTGTCGTTTGAGACTTTTGTTGGACTCCATGAGGATAGGATGGTAACATTGTACCCGTAGTCGGTATGGAAATATGTTGGGTTGAAAGATACCTAAGGACCTCCTATATGCATTATGTTGGATGAATCAAGGCAAGTTCACTAGGAGGATGTAGTCTTGGGGCACCACCGGGATAGTATGTGCCTAGACCTCCGCCACTCGGAAAGTTTCCTTTACGGTCTGATCTCCGGGTGTGCCGGGCCTTTGGGGTGTTCCTTGTTAAGGGCATCAAGGTGCATTGACTATTTGGAGTGGAATTGATTGGTGCTTTGGGTCTCCCCTAATGACTCCACATATATTTGGACAATGGTTAACTGCTGATAAGAAATTGTGATTGTTCATGCATGCTTATTATTGTCCAACTCACTAGGCTTTTTGGCCTAACACTTGTTTGGTGTCGATGTGTATCTCAGGTGTTAGCGGCGCGGCTCCTAGGCAAGTTTAGATGCTTTGGGCAAGAGCTTGGGGATTTTGGCACTTGAACTATTCTTGGAACAATTTGGGTTTATATATGACACTCCTTTTGTAATCTCTTTTCTAGATGTATAAATTAGATTAGTTGGTTGTGGTTTATTTATCCGTTAAATTACAGATTTGTGATTAAACAGGTTGTTTGTATACTTCCCCTTTTTGGGAGGCTCTTGCTATGGCAAACTTTATACCACTTCTCCATTTATGGAAAGTTTTTGTTATCCCTATTTTTAGGGTGTTACAAGTTGGAAAAGATTGGGTTGTAAGCCTATCGGTTGGATTTACCGCCGAAGATGGATGGGATACATCCTACATTTCACGTGTGCTACCTTCGGAAATGTCTAGTCGAGGAAGAGAGCGTGATTCCTTTGTCAGAGATTCGGGTAGACAATGGAAATCGTTGCGTGGAAGAACCGGAGGCGATTTTAGAGTCAAATGTGAAGAAATTACGGCATAAAGATGTGGTAATGGTAAAGGTTCAATGGAAGCACCATCGGGGTGCTAACATTACTTGGGAATCCGAGGATGACATGAAGAAGCGTTATCCTCACTTATTTGTTGTAGCATGAGATTTCGGGACGAAATCCTATTTAGGTGGGGAGGATTGTAACACCCGTAAATTCATAAGGTAAGTATTTTGTCTCCCTTAATGCATTAATTGCGCTTATGTGAGAATATGTGTCCTTGTGTGCATTTTATGATCATTATTATGTTAAAATGCCATATATTGATTTACCATCTTTAATCGTACAAACCTTGTGCTCGTTATCGTTTTCAGCGGAGTTTTCGGGCTGTTTTGGGGTTGGCGCGATTGTGACTATCGCCAAGGGTGTACCGTAGGCTTTGTATACTTCCCCTTTTTGTATAAATTACAGATTTGTGATTAAACAGGTTGTTTGTATACTTCCCCTTTTTGGGAGGCTCTTGCTATGGCAAACTTTATACCACTTCTCCATTTATGGAAAGTTTTTGTTATCCCTATTTTTAGGGTGTTACACATTATACATCAGAGTTGGTTTCCGGTAAGAATAATAGTTATTGTGAGAAGAGTAAGAAATAATCTTCTCCTTGGATCAATCATAATTGAAGATCAATTAAAAATTATATTTGAAGTTAATTCACGGGTTTAATATTAACCATTAGATCAATACTAATTAAAAATGATCAATGATCCGAATCTCTTCTTACATTTATCACATTAACTTCTAGTCTCACTCGATCATTCTTCTTATACATTAATATTAATAAGTGTAGAATTCTATTAATTACATCAATTATTTTTATATTATTAGTTGTTAATTATTATTCAATATATCTAGTTATCAAAAATCAAATATAACAAACTTTATTTTTTTTTTGAACGACAAGTTAACACACACGCACACGTTCCCGGGGTATCCGGGCTCCCACTTAAGGGTGCCACCCGACTAATCCCCGTCAATCACGACCCAACCCAATTACACGTCGATAACAAACTTTAAAAATGTTTATGTAAGTTACACGAAAAGTAAAGTTATATTAAAATTAACCACAAGGGTTGTGACGTACTGGTTAATCCATGGGAGATGTGGTGGAATATCTCATCTGTCCAGAGTTCGAATCCAGACGTACACAACAATTGTAGTCATTGAAGTTTAATCAGGGCTGATGTCTTACAGTCATTAATTTGCCAAGGGATTAGTCTAGATATAACCTAGGACACCCTTTCAAAAAAAAGTTATATTAAAATTGTGACAAATGATTTTTAATAAAACCATTTAATTTAATTATTAATTATAATTTTTGAAAAATTATTAACTAATTTAGGATATGTGAGGATAACCAATTTTATATATTATATGCAATGGTCATTTAAATTCATAAATTAATATATATATATATATATATATATATATATATATATATATAGGTTAGAAATGCTAAAGATATGAGAAATAAAGAAATGATCTAGCCCTTTATCTAGTCAACACTTGCGACTTTGACTGTGAAGCACCGGATAATTCATTGCGTAGTCTGTAGAAGATAGATGGGTAGTTTCGTAAAATATGCGGGACGAGTTCATATATGAACCTGTATGATTCACATATGAATTATATGTCCATATATAAACTAGTGTAATTCACATATGAACATTTTTAAGTGATTCATTTATGAACCTTTGTGACGTTCATATATGAATCTGTTAATTAGTTCAACTGATTCATATATGAATCTACAGTTAATTAGTTCATATATGAATCAATTAAAAAAATTCATATGTGAATTACACTGGTTTACATATGAACATGTAGTTCATATGTGAATCATACAAGTTCATATACGAACTCGTCCCGTATTTTTGTAAAAATTATGAAACTATCCTTCTATTTTTGGAATAACCGCAACTTTTGACCAGTTAAAGTCATAATTGTTGACCAGTCAAAGACGTAGTATTTGACCAGTCAAAACCGATCTTGACCGAATGAAAGACTAAAATTACTTATCTATTTCTCATATATTTAACATTTCTCAAATAAAACTCTCCCTATATATATATATATATTTCTAAAATATGTTTTAGAAAATTCAAATTTATAATATATATATATAATCAACAAATTTTTAATCAACAAATTATATCATTTAATTTTCTTTATTATCTTGTTTTGTATTAGCCAACATATTTTATCATTAGTGATTTATTTTAATTATATTACGAAATGTTGTAACCGACTAATTTTTATAGATGTATGTTTTGATCAATTTTACATTTTTCATCTAATTTTTATCAAACATGATTAGTTCACCAGCTAGCTTATAACCCAACAACAAACTTATCAGCTAGTTTTCCAAATAATTAAAAGAACAACCTAGATTTTTATCTATACTATATTATAAAGACGGTATAAAAAACTCTTAATTACAACATTTTAAACACAAGTTACAACTAATTAAAGCCAATTACTTAATTTACAATTTCTTAATGCTTTGGTACAATCTTTCCAAGCACAATATCTCACATAATCATCTATTTGTGGAATGGATACTCATTTATTAATATAACTATTTGTTTTTTTGGTAGAGTATTTTATAAAATATATTTTATATTAGCATAATCTATTTTAAATGTATCTATCTGTGGAATGGATACTCATTTATTAATATAACTATTTGTTTTTTTGGTGGAGGATTTTATAAAATAGATTTCATATTAGCATAATCTATTTTAAATGTAGATTTTACATTTATATCTATATTAACGAGATGTAATATAAAATCTTTTTTTCCGTATTTTTTTATATTACATCTCATAATAATTTTTCTATATTTTATTTTATAAAATCTTTTTTCATATTTTATTTTATAAAATCTTTTTACATAATGAGATGTAATATAAACTCTTTTTTCTTCCGTATTTTTTTTGCTAATATAAAATCTATTTTATTTTATAAAATCTACACGTATTTTATATTAGCATAATATAAAATTTACACGTATTTTTTTTGATAATATAAAATCTACAAGTATTTTTTTTCCACGAGTATTAAAAGAAGAAAAAAGAAGGTTGATATGAATTAAAAATAAAAAATAACGAGATACACTAATAAATTATCGTATTCTTTAAAATAAAAATATTCCGCAATACTTTCCAAATTAACCAAGTGTAAAGAAAATAAAATAGAAACGATGTATATATAAAATATTCTTCCATATTTTTAATATATTTACATTTAAATGTAAAATCGAAAATGAAAACAAAAGATTTTAAAATATATTCTACATTCACTATAAATATATATATATATAGCTTCTTTATGTATCATTCGAGTACAAGAAGAAGATGAACGGTCGGGTGTCAATGGCGGAACCTGCAACTGAACAAAAAGTATTCCACTATATTTTTGTTTATTTGAAAAACTACTTTTTTATATTTTATTTTATTTACTGAGGATTTGTTTATATTTTTCAAAACCCACAATCATATTTTTCGAAGTAAGGGAATAAGATATATATACATATCTTTATTTTTATCGATTAATACTATGAGGTATTGAAGTCAATAGTCAGATAAATATGTTGTGAGACATATCGTTTGGGTTTTAAATAATATAATACAAAACTATTACCAATATTATTGCACAAACTCATAACAACAAACGATTAAGAATATATGCAAGTTAACCACTTATGAAAATACATTCGTTTTTCACATTGTATTTTATTAACTGTTAACAGATAAATTACGTTTCATTTTAACTCGGTTCAATATTCCAACAAAAAATTTATCCTCCCGTGCAATGCACGAGCCCAACACTAGTCAAACATGATTAATTCACCAGCTAGCTTATAACCCAACAACAAACTTATCAGCTAGTTTTCCAAATCATTAAAAGAACAACCCAGATACAAATATTATATAAACATTAAAATTTCCAAACTAGGGGTAAAAAAGTAATTTACATACATGAAAACCAATACTAATATATCCATATATAAAAAGAGGTTGGTGTGAATAACTAGGTGAGGTGCAATCTTTCAGCCTCGATCCGAACCACGCGGTTCGTAATCACCCGAACCTCTGCTTCGGTTCTAGGCCTAGTCTCATTCTACAGTTCGTTGAAATTTTCTCACGATCACTTTATCTCTCTCTCTCTTTCTTTGAATCCCTCATCTTCTCGACTTCCCCCATTTTTTCTCACCGATTCAAACCCTAGTTCCCAACTTAAAGCTCAACCAAGCTTCGATTCCAAGCTCTACACGGCGTTTATGGTTCAATGTTCTAAGTAAGTTGTCACACACCTTTTTCGTTTTCCTCAAAACCCTAATTTTTGTTTTTTTTATCATCCAAAAAGTAGAAGCCTTTAGTTTTACTTTCCGAAGGTAACGCCTTTGGCTTTGTACCTATCTTGTTCTGTTTGATTAAATAAATTGGTTTATATTTATGAAATTTCGGTGTGGAAAAATGTTTAGCAATTTTGATCTTCTCGCTATATCGTGGAGATTTTGCGGTTATGGTAAGCAATTTTGGGTTTTAAATGTGGATATCTTTAAGAGGTTACCTTATATATCCATGCAATGTGTGTATGTTTATTGTGATTATTGACTGATTAGTTGTGGTGGCAACTGTGGCGGTCTGATTATTATCATTTCTTGGAGTATATGGTTGCTTTTCGTCTTGCTTAATTGCTGATATCTGTGGTATGCTATCAAATTTTGTGAGGCTGTGCTCTTTTGGTGGTTCTTGTAACCCCTTTGGTTTCCAATTAGGAGCCACACTTTGACTTTCGATTGGATGTGGTGAAGCTTTGTTTGTTGAAGTTTTTGGCTCTTAATGGACCCATTAATGCTCAGTTAGCTAGGGCGTACAGCTATATTTTTGATTCTCTATGAAAAGATTTGAGGCAGATAACTTAGGTAACAAGGTGAGTGGGAGAGTGTGTTTTAGTTGAGAGCAACATAGCTAACCTTTGTAGAGTTGATATGAGTTCACTTGGGTTTACAAAAACTTGACACTTTAATTCATTTTGTTAGCAACTAGTTATCTGCATTTCTACAACCGTTCATCTAATTAGTTTGAGTTTCAAGTTCTGGCCAGGATGATTGGGAAAGATCAAACCAATTTGAACCACTCACATCACAATAGGAGGATTTTGAATATGTTTTTGAAGTTGAAGCGTCATACATTAGTATTAAGTTATTAGTGAAGCCGGATATTCTGAATTTGGAATGGTCAAGGATGAGGAATTTGAGTCTATAAGGGAAATTTCTCACAAAATTGCGCTGAGGTGGCCAACATACTTGGTAGTTATTTGCTGAAGGGGAAGGTCTCTTGCAAGCTAGGTGCATGGTTAGTGCTCTGTTGGCTTTGCAAAGAGATGCACATATTGAATCGAGCAGTTGCTATGAATAAAATTTTGTGATAATTTAGTTTTCGTATTCTTTTTACCGTACATTATTTTATGTTGTAAAAGGTAACAACTTGCGTATATTTGAGTCCTTATTAGCAATTGCAATCCTGCCTTTTGCTGTTGTCTTCGCAAACACCCGTGTATCAGTGTATCTTATGATATATTCTACAAATTTTACCTTAGATTTTATTGATACAAAACATATTAGTGCTTAGTAGCCACGCAAACGAAAAGCTCTATTGTTGGTGTTTTTTAAAACCATAATGAGTGACTAATGAGACAATGTAATGTTTCTAGTGATTAATGTCATTATATTTTCTACTTTTCCTTTCTATATTTATACACATTATGTAAGTACTTTAAAAAGAGTTGCCATGATTCATGGTTTGCTATTTCTGGAATTAGTATATCTATTCTCAACCGCATTTATGAATTGACAACTAAATGAGGAAAGACCAGTAAAGGACTCTTTTTATTTATTTCTCTAATATTTTCAAAAAAAAGCTTACTGCTCAGGTTTATGCATTATAGTACCTATATTGATTAAAATCAATTGCTATGATTATTTATGAACTATGTGGAGTTTCTAGATGAGCTTTAGGTATCACCATATCATTGTATTGTAAATGCTTCATTTGGGACAAAGCCAACAAATGACCAATTGTGTGAAAGTAGGTCTTGCTTTAACCATCATTGATATGCATCTACATTATTCCCTTTCTATATGGCATTGTTTTTTTAGGTAGTTTCGTTGAAGGGGTTGCATGTAGGATGTATTTAACTTGGCCTATGATCATTAAATTATTATTTTTCGTTTCTAAACAGTAAAAAAAAATTAAGTAAGAAAAAACCTTACAGTTGAATATGCAGATATACCCGGTAGATTCTATAGATACCTTTCAATGTCTATGACAACCAAGGGTTTCTTGATAATATATCTTGAAGTTATTATCAATCATGCAACTTCTGCTTATGGTTGATTGCCTATGGGGTTGTTTACTTACAACTTAATAAGCTTAATGGTCTGAATGGCTTATTCGCTCAGCCATACATGGGTGTTCCTTTACGGCTTAATCATTAAGCCATTAAGCTAAAATGGCTATACGGAATAAGCCAGGACCCCTCACTTGTCCCGATTAAGCCATCCCAAACAAATTAATACCAGAAATAATCTAACACTCTCTCTGTCTCCCTCAAACCCATTGGTCTACCGTCCCTCAGATAGATTTATCCAAACAGACAACTTAACACACACATGGCTTAATGTAAAAAAAAGTAAACAACCCCTATGTCACCTACAAAGAAGATTAGATGTGGAATATCGAATTATGCATCTAATAAGCATGGTCTGAAAGATAAGGGCTTGCTGCTGAATGTAGGTGTAAGACTTACTGTATTATGAATCATAAAGGGCATTCATTTGTTGCACATGTTGATTTAGCAGGGATATGTTCAATCATATCACTAGTTCTTTTTAGAAGAAACTGTTACTCGCTTTGTTACTTCATTATGCCTCTTTGTAGACCAGTAAATACACGTATAGGTCTTATCCTGTGTATGTCTCTACCACTATATGATGAAAACAAACTTTGGTATCGAAAGGTTTTCTAATGTCAGTTGACACCAAACAAAGTATGGGGAGTTGACTCATGGGGATATAGGGAGAAAGAAGTGAATTACAAAACATTTTTTACCTGCACAATTTTGCTATTCTTATATGCCAAATTAGATTGGCTTTAATTCTGTTTAAACATACTCATTAGCATATATCTTGTCACCACTAATGAGATAGGGTACTAGGCTACTAGCAATACACTACGTTAAACAAGATATATACACATATGTGTGTGTGTATATATATGAAGATATCCTCAGGACATAATTGGCTTTCAACTCTGGTTGTATATATAACTAATCACCATATTTAAAATGTCATGATAGCTACTTTCTAATTAACAACTGCTATGATTGAAATACCATAGATGAATGGCTGATTACGGAATTAAAACAGATCTACAATTTTGGTTTGACATAATAAGAATATGTACCAGGTAAAAATGAATAGCAACCATGGAACTTGAACCCACAACCTTATGATTAAACCAACACAGTTGACCAACTGAGCTAGTTGTATTCAGCTAAGGCATTCATTGGTATGTAAAATATACACATGTAATACTATTGGAAAAAAGAGGTTGGCAGTAGGAATGAACACATGATCTCTTAATTAAGGACTGTCCAATTCATCTTATCAGCTAAGATTTATGTTAACATATTCATGCTAATTTATACTGCCTCTGTTTTTTCTTTTTGGGTATTCACCAAAGGATGCCCAATGCTAAAGAGGGTTAACCGTTTATTATTGAAATGACCAATCTACCCTTAATTTAAAAATTCAACCTGTTGAAATGGTAACAGCATTACATTTTTTTTGTGTGAGGGTAAAATTGGAGAATGAGAATTATAGTATTTTGTTTGTAGTGGTTAAAGGGTATTTCTTAATAAATGTGCCCGGTCAACGAGGACAACTAATGGAGAATGGAGGAGCATATAAAAACATTCAAGGTGGTTTCATTGTGTTTTGTCTCTATGTAGATCTGTTCTTGTCAAAGAGACTACTAGATAATACTTAAAACTCATTGCTTCGACTACTAGATACTAATAAGTGACTTACTAATTAGTCACATTTAATTGTTCCATAGAATTTATTAAACCAAGCATCTTGTAATTGTGTGTAGTTGGGGTGGGGGTTAGATGAGAACCATTAGAAGTTGTTGGAACCTTTGGGGGAGCTTCCTTGTTTATTACTACTGCTAATCTACGGATTGTTAAGGAGCTAGAACAGATTCTTATGGTGTGGAGAAGGCAGCTAATGTAGTATCATACAGAAAGGAAAGGGCCACTTAATGTGGGTCGTGAGAGTTCAAATTGCATCTGCACTGCAGGTGCATCAATTTCTGAATTAACCATTCTCTAAATTATATCTCTATAAAACCGTCTGAGGAGGTTCCTACACATCCTGTCAGCATCAATTCATCAATTAAAGTTGAACTACATGATAACAAAATTAGTATATGTTCTTGAGCATGCTGTCTTTCCCTAGTGCTTGAAGTTGGAATCTTAAAGTCAATTCATTGTTGATCTGGAAATTAATGTCTGTTGACCTTTATTTTAGTAATTTGGTTTCTTAGAGAGAATATATGAATGGTTGTTGATAGCTAACTTTTTCATTGTCATACCCAAACAGCTAATGTATTATTCTTTTCATGTGGTCGGTGGTCCATACTAAAGTATATGCAATGAAAGTAACTAACAAGAAGGTAATAGTTAAACCTGTGACCCAACTGTGATTATTGCTGTTAACATCTTATCATGATTCTTTTCTTTATTCTTACATTGATGACAATAGAGAAGTGTCAAATTAGTACATTAGATGTGATTAAACAAGAGTGAAAGTCAAAAGTTGCACATATTTCAAGACCAGCAAAGTAATAGTTTATGAAGGATGCTAGATTTCTTACTTCCCTTGCCATATAAAGGAGGAGCTCAAGATGCATTTTGGGGATATCATATCTGCATTGCTTTTGTTGTGTGTTGTGGAGATATCATATTTCCCTGCCACTAGTATATGCTTGTTGTGGATGACATATTTGAATTGCTTCTCGTACATGTTAGTTCAGAGGTACCAACAGTACTATAAGTGTTAAATTTCAATATATTGATCTAGCTTTTATGATAGTTTGATATTTGAAATGCTTTATCTATTCTGTATTTTGATAAGAGGGGTAAATTATATAGGATCTATGAATGGAAAGAAATTAGGGAATAGTTTTTTGGGTATAGGAGCTTAACATTTAGCTTGACTTTAATAGAACATACACAAGTATGTATAATTGTATGCTGCCGATAGCGTCTTATCCATGTATCCTTGCACATATTCTTGTTTTGCGCTCATTTTCAAATTGCGCATAAAACTGGTAGCATCTTTTTGGCATCCGCTTTATAGCTGACAGATTATCCATACACTTGATGGTTCATATACAGGATTATGTCAAAGGTTGGTTAACTTAATGGAGGCGTGAGACCCGATTACTGTATAAATGCTGAAGCTACATACACACCTGGGACCTCAAGTAACTGGATTTGGAACTGGAGGTGGTTGAGTTTATTCTTTTTTTTAATTGTCTGTACTTCTTGAAGGTAAATCTACAAGACACCTTGTTTTAGCCTCTAAACTTGGGGCATAAATCATTAATGCCTGGCAACGGAGTTGGGGATAGGGTTCACAATTTCTTTGCACAAGACAACCTGTCCCAGGGTCCGCGTTCGCAGGTTGGTGATGGGAACTGGTCTTTAAATGACAATTTGTGGGTTGGTGGTCAGAAACAGTTTGGTGCGTCTGATTCCAGTCCAAGAAACTACAATCCACAACAATCAGGTAATACAATTGGCTCTTAAGTGCAGGTTTTTGATGTTACTTATACATTTTTCTAGTCATTTTTCAAATTATTATTTCCAGTTTCTTTTTTTTGGGTGAATAATATTAAAGATGTAGTGGTTTAATGCTTTTGTACGTTGAGAATAACTAACCTTAACACATTTTATCCTCACTTCTTTTTATGCCTAAGCAGAAACTGAGAGAGGACACGACAGTCAACGTGTTTCTGACCCACATATTTTCAACATTACACAAGCATCTGCAAGGCCTGAGTTTGCTAGAAGTCTGTCTCACCGTGAACAGCCAAACTCGAATGGCTACATGTATGGACGCCAAAGTTTTCAAACAAGGCCGGACGAAGCAAACTTTTTGGGTGTAGATACAGAATATGGTCGCAATAATGTGAATCAGAGGGGTTTTCCATTCTGTGAGTCTCAACAAGAAGCTGGTTCTGAGCAAACTCCAAAGGATCCTTTTAGATCAGAGACTTCTGAGGCTCATGGTAGTTTTGATCTTTTTGGAGGTCAGCATCAGATGAATAGTCAGTATCCAGGTTCGATGCAACCATTACAACAGCAGCAGTCCGGATTTGGTGACATACAGCAATTGCAACAGCAACTCATGCTCAGGAAGATGCAAGAGCTCCAGAGGCAGGAGCTCCAGAGGCAGGAGCTCCATAGGCAGGATCTTCAAAGGCAGGAGCTTCAAAGGCAAGAGCTTCAAAGGCAAGAGGATCTTCGGCAACTAGAGGCAAGGCAACAGAACTCATTAAATCAAGCTTCATCCTTTGCTAGACAGGCATCTGGAAGCCATCCACATGGACTTGTTAATGGCACTCCAACATCTGATTCTTCTGGTTATGCTTGGAATGAGCTTGCAGCAGGTAACACAAACTGGTTGCAGCGTGCTTCTCCAGCAATGCAGGGATCTTCTAGTGGACTTGCCTTTTCCCCTGAGCAGGGTCAGCCGCAGCGCTCCATGAGTTTTGTCCAACAGCAGGCTGATCAGTCTTTATATGGGGTTCCTGTCTCTAACTCAAGAGGGCCTCTAAACCAGTATCCTCATATTGCAACAGATAAGACTTCAGTTCAGCAATTGCCAAGCTATAACAATTCATTTCCTGGAAACCATTATGCTGTAATTCCAGAACAGCTTACGGTGCAGGATGGAGCTTCAGTCAATAGGCAAGGCCTCCCAGGTAAAAGTTTATTTGGGAACACATCTGGTCAAGGGCCAAGCAGCGGGACGAGGATGGAGCACATTCAGCAACTAAAAGCCCCACAAGGTACATCTGTGCAGGAATCCCATGTTGCACAGGATCTAATTGGTTCTACAGAGATGGTACAGGATAAATCAGCTACAGAAGTTACTTCTCCACATGGTGCAGCTTCTTTAGATCCTGATGAGGAGAAAATTTTGTTTGGTTCAGATGATAACATCTGGGATGCCTTTGGCAGTAGCAAAAATATGGGTGGAGTCTCTAGTCTGTTGGATGATAACGAATTTGGGAGTGGCCTGCCTTCTCTTCAGAGTGGTAGCTGGAGTGCTCTTATGCAGTCTGCAGTAGCAGAAACTTCTAGTGGCGGTGCAGGCGTACAGGAAGAATGGCCTGATTTGAATTTTCAGAGTCCTGAACTTCCATCGGACAAACAACCTTCAACATATGAAGACACTGGGAAACATCAAAAAGCTTCGAGTGGTATTAGCTTGCCTAATGCCTCAGCATTAGGTTTTGGATCTGTTCCCCTTGCTGATGGTGCCAATATGAATGATAAGCATCGTAGCAACATGGGGTTCCCACATCATGGTAAGAACAATCTATATGAGCATGATGAGAGATTAAGTATTAATTATTCTAAACTAATGAACCAACATTCTTCAGGAGGAAGCAATTGGTTAAATCGTGGAGCTCTACAAAAGGTAGGTGTTCAAGAGGGCCAGCTATATGAAAATTCTGCAAACATCGGATTCAATATCAATGAGAATGACAATTCATTGCAGCAATCTCAGAGTAATGATTGGAAGAGAGTAATGCATGATGAAACGGGTCAAGGTGACGGTATATCTAGTGTTAATCGTATTCTTCATCCCAAGGTTGAAAGGGAGCCTGTAAACAGAGAAGGCCTTGCTGTGAGTAACACTGCTGCTATACCAAATTTAAGCAACTTGCAGGGTGGTAATCATTCTAATCAGTTCTCTCCAAACAACCATCATCTTAATTACTGGAAACATGTTGATTCGTCAGTGAAATCTAAAGGGAGTGAGAACTCAGAGAAATCACAACGTCGTCTGAATAAGGGTCCTCAGGTCTCTGAATCATCATTTAATAGCTCCGATAAGGAGGATCTAAAGACCCATGAGATGGAAAGCAGCAGAAGGGAGAACTCTAATGACAGCTACAGGTCAGGTTCATCTCACCGTCCTAATACTGCTGGTCCAAGGGAAAGATTTTCATCAGATGCTGGTGACTCGAGACCCTTGCTTGGAACACAACAAAGTTTATCTAATCAGGCTGGTCGGATGACTTCTGGTCCGCGAAAGTTTCAGTATCATCCAATGGGGAACTTGGATGAAGATGCTGGAATGCCCTACGGAGCAAGACAAGGTACGAATACAAGGGCCATGCCCCTGCAGAATTCTCGTGGATTAGGAGGTCAAGATCAAGGAAATTATGGACACACCAAAACTAGTGGCCAGGTTTGTACAAATTCTCCTGAAATAGGAAAGATAAATTTTGATATATGTAGATACATAATGGTTCCATCTCTTATGATATTGTCTGGTTCGATATGAAAACTGCTCTTTTTGCAGGGGTATGCACCTGAGCTTGAAGGAGTTCCCAAAGGATCTGATGATATGCGATTCAAGGGCATGATTCCTGGTCATGTGCCTAATATCTTTGCTCCCCATGACAGATCTGTAGGTTTATCCACATCAGACAAGGCTTCTCAACCCAGGTACTATTCGAATTGTTGGGTTCTATATTTCTTACCTTTAATACAATATAGAAGAAAGTACAAGACCTGTTCTACCATTTATTGACTTGCATTGTTGACTTATCAGTCAGAATATGCTCGAGCTTCTTCACAAGGTGGATCAATCAGGAGATCGTGGAATTGCACGGCATTTGAACTCGTTAGAACGCAACTTGTCGTCAGAGATGCCTGAACCAGAAAATTCAGATGGATCTTTTGGTGGCCACCAGAGAAGTCAGTCATCCAACTCCCAGGGGATTGGTTTACAGTTGGGACCTCCGTCACAGAGGCTACCCTTGCCTAATCATGCTTCACCAAGGGCTATGCAGCCCATCAAACCTAATTCTTTGAGTCAGGCTCAGGCCTCTGCTAATCCAAGAGGAAAGGGTCATGCCGAGATGTCTCCTTTTCCCCCTTTCCAGGAAACATCACATGGAGAATTTAAGAATGAGAGAATGAGAGCGCAAAGTGCAAGTGAAACATCAGGGCATAAGATGATGAATAACTTCTCTGCAGCTCTAGGTACTGATTTTTCTAATTCAAGAAGTCAGCTTCAAAACCATCAAATGGTTGGTGCAAGGGGGCAAGCATTGACAAATCGTTCTGGCAATGAATCTTTCAATGGACATTCTCAAATCAGGCAAGCAGATGAAACCCGTGGCAGATCATGTAGCTCTGGTCTATATGATAATGCTGTATCAAGTGAAAGAGTGCAAGCCTCACAACCTTCAACAGGGGAGAAGTTGCCTGCCTCTCAGCCTCACACAAATTCTGGTATGTCTCAACTAGGTGCATTCCCAAAAATGTTGCCAAATGCATGGGCAAATCTCCCAACTCAACAACTTCTTTCAGCAAGTCAACCTCGCAAAGGACCATCAAATCTTTCCCCATCACACCAGTTAAATATTGTGGAATCTACTTCCTTAGGTCAGCAGAATCTAGATCAACGAGAAGCAGATAAGAGAGGTAATAGCTTGTCTAAGTATGGTGCAAGTTCTTTGAATTCACAGGGGCTTACTTCTGCAGGAGAGCAGTCAGCAAAAGAATCCCCATCATTAAATCTATCATCTGAAAAGGTTGACCGAGCTCAAATGACGAATGGACCAGCAGGCAATGATTCCACCAATATGCCTTTCTCTGATGCATCGGCTCTTAACCCTACTGCATCTCAGAGGGATCTTGAAGCGTTTGGTCGTTCTCTTAAACCAAATAATTTGCGTCAAAATTGTTCGATACCGAACCAAATGAAGGCTATGAGAAATACAGAGAATGACCCCAATAATAGGGCATTGAAGAGATTGAAAGATTCAGATAACAACTTGGGTGGTCAGCAAGTAGCTCCATGGTCAGGGAAGCCAAGAGAACTCAAGAATATGGTAGGAGATGCATCAATTTGCCATACAACAGCCCCGCATGGAGATTCTGAAACGCCAAGATTTGCAGGGCCAACTGAAAATGTCATGCAGAATGTGGCTTCTCTACATGCCAATGTACTTTCAAAAGATGTACTTGCATCTGATCAGAGTGGGTCTCAAAGTTGCATTCCTAGCAACAACATGACTAAAGGTGAAATTGAGCACCCTCACATAAGTCCCCAAATGGCCCCATCCTGGTTTGATCAATATGGAACGTTTAAAAGTGGCCAAATGTTATCACAAAGAGCTGATGTTGTAAGGACCCTGGAACAGCCGTTGAGTATTGGGAAAGTTTCTGGTAGTTTAGAGACACATGATTCAAAGGAGGAAGCAAGTACAGCAGCTGATACCAGTCAGGCTGGTGTTATCTTGAAAACCGCATTTCCATCATCTGTGGCAGTTGAGCAATTCTCCTTCCCTCCACCGCAGACAAGTACCAGTGTTCAAAATTTGGTTACTGTGAGGTCAAAGAAGCGCAAGTGCTCTATAGCTGAACTTCATCCTTGGCTCAAGGAAATATCAGGGGGTTTCAAGGAACTTCAAAACATCTGGTGCGTGTCAAAGGGATGAACGATTTATTTTGTCGCTAGTGCTCCCTAACCCTGTGAATAACTGTTCTTTTTGTATGCAGCTACAGTGATCCAAACAAAGAAAAACATACATTCTACTGTTTTTTCCGTACTTGGTTGTACCTTCTCTTTCATCAAGATTTGTTAACCTATTGTTTGATTTTCTTGTCTGCAGCACTGCTTCAATGGAATGGTCTGGAGCAACCAATCGTTTGATGGAAAAGGCGTGCTTTCTTGCGTGTTTGTTTATTATTAGTCCTTGTGTAGTTATCTGTAGTTTCTAATAAGCATATGCTGGTGACAGGTTGAAGATGATGGTGAAGTGATTGAAGATGTACACCCCATGCCGAGACCAAAAAGACGGATTATGTTGACAGCACATCTAATGCAGCAACTGTTTCCCCCTCCCCCGGCCACTGTTCTGTCAACAGATTCTACCTCAAGCTACGCGAGTGTGGCTTTTCATGCTGCTCGACTTGCGTTAGGAGATGCATGCAATGTAGTATCTTCTGTGAGAAGTCATTCCAGTGTTTCTCATAGTGGATCAAATTCGTAAGAACAATTTTAAAAGCTTGAATCATCCATACTACATTTTTCTTTTATTTCTGAGATAATTTTTTTTGGGCAAATGCAGCCTTTCTGATAAAAGCAGAGAATCAGAAAAAATCAATGATCATCATCTTTCAGAAGTTGTAGAAAACCACATGAGTAAAGCAAGAAAGCTAGAAAATGATTTTTCAAGGTAACTTTTCACTTTTTTCAAGTATTATGTTGAGACATGCCTCTGATTGTGAAGCCAGTTTATCTAATTTTATACACAGTCTCCACGATTTAAGCACTTTGAGCCATTTAGATATTTTACTTGAGCCGCCTTCATATAGTTAGGGTCACAGAGTCACATGTAGCTAATTATACCGAACATATATGTTAGATGATTGAATATTGCATCATGCTGTCTTTAAAATGCCAATAACTTGTGCTTCCAAGTTCCAAGTCATCCATTTATGCTTCAAACCGAGCTCATGCCCCAATGATTTAAGTTCCAAGAAAGAGCAGTGTCATCCTGTAATTTGTTTCTAATATTCAGACTTGATAAGATGATCTTAAGAGTGACCCATATGTAATACTTAAGGGTGCGTTTGGTATTTGGGACCGGATGGGACATGACAGAAGAAATACTCCTCCCATGTTTCGTGTAAACTTTAGACCGGGATATGACAGGATTGAGCAAGACAAAAAAATGTACTTGTCACACCAAAATAGGTGTAACAAAAATCAGGGAGATGAGACAAAGGGAGATGAGATAAGATTGGTAAATTACTAAACTACCCGTTTCAAATTGAAACCATAAAAGTTAAACAATTTTTTCACCCGCTTACCTCACTCTTTCCCGTTCAGTTCTGTCCTGTCCCGCCCTATATAGTCCCATCTGCGTACCAAACCCACCCTAATTTTTTACTCATCGTTCATGTTTTTAATGTAATTTCCCTTTTTATCAGTCTTACGGTACCTGATCATTCTCTTTCTATGTCAGGCTGGATAAGAGTGCATCAATCTTGGATTTGAGAGTAGAATTTCAAGATCTAGAGAAGTTCTCCATCATCAATCGCTTTGCTAAATTTCATGGAAGGGCGGTGCAACCAGACGGTGGCAGTGCCGAAGCTTCATCATCCAATTCAGCTGCTGCAAATACTCCAAAAATTTATCCTCAGAGATATGTTATTGCAGTGCCATTGCCCAAGAATCTTCCTGAGAGAGTACAATGCCTATCACTATGATCTCATTAAATTGATCATACTCCTCCTCCTCCTCCCTTATCCTTATGCCTCCCTGATCAATTTTCTTACTTTGGGACCCACCAGTTATGGAAAATGCAGGAGAAAAGTTATTAATGCTTAAAAACAAAAATGTGGATCTTTTGCCTTTAGGTTGCATATTCTTGAGAAATACAAGCTGGACTTCCCCTGGGAATTTCATTTGGGGGGTAAATGTGGAACTGAAAAGTTTCTAGCCAATTAGTTAGCAAGATTCCATTTATAAGTAGATAAAATGTTCTAAATCTTTTGGTTTTAATGGATCAAATATGTATTGGTGGGATGTTATCTGGCTGCAATATATATGTCTAGTTCCCAAATGTTTTCAGACCTGATTTTTGTCTACCAATTGGGGCAAGAGTCGGGACCACTTTCAAACCACCCTTCCTAGACCCTGCTTTCGAGCGAGATATACCGTGTTTGTTTGGTTTGGTTTGGTTTAATTTTGTGGTCTATTGGCCCCTCTACCAATTGGGGGTAGAGCAAGGACTCCCTACATCCCACCTCTCCAAAACCCTGCTATTGAGCGAGAATATACTAGGTTTGTTTTGTTTGGTTTGGTTTGGTTTGGTTTATATTTGTGGTCTCTTGGCCGCTCTACCAAATACCATTGGGGGAATTGAGGGTAGAGTCAGGACTGCGACATCCCCCCCTTCATAAACCCTGTTTTTGAGCGAGATATACTGGGTTTGTTTTGTTTATTTTTGTGGTCTCTTTTTTCCTTTGTGGTAAGAGGCTAGAGCCTACGAACGGATATATTTGTTTATTGATGATGTCAAATGTTTACCACTTTGGTTTTGGCTGGAGCAATTTGTGACGGACTAACCAAACCAAACGATCCCAATAAATCTCTATGGGGTCTAAAGAGGGTAGGATGTAACGGACCTTATCTCTACCCCCAAAGGAGTAGATAAATTGTTTCTCCGAGGATGGTGGATGATTCACATATGAATGTTTCTTCAACCAACTCGTCTTGTCACGATATTTAATCTTATTATTTGAATATACCGCTAAACACAAGTTATTTGGTGGTTTGATTTTTCTTTTTCTCAAGTGGTTGACCATGAGATACTTTTACACTAATGTCTTGTGTGTTATTATTTCTTGTCATGAGTCGCATCAATTTACATAAAAGTCAATTTTGTCTGTAACGATGGATTTGATTAATTTAGTAAGTAGGGGTGTTATTTGGTCGGTTTATCGGGTTTCAACGTTTTGTTAAGTACCCGATAACCAAATCAAATAAGGCTTGGTTTCGGTTTTGGGTTATTGAGTTTGGTTATTAGCAAGTCAATGGTCTAATGCTCGTACCTCCAAACATAAAATGTACATGTTTTCCTAATCGTGTTATCTGAAACATGTGACCTAACCAACCACATGTTTATCTTTGCAAATTTCAGGGTTTTTAGTTTGTTGATGCGACGTTTTAACCGTGGGTGTTTAAACCAGTTTGTGTATCTCGATTGATTGTACTAGCTTAAAATCAAGACCACAACGAGAGACATTCGATTGATCCCAGAATTAGCTCTATCCCACCTCCAATGAGATGTTTTAAGCATATGGGTTAGTGGCAGTTGAATGAAACTAGAAAGAGTGGTAGTTAGATGGGGGTTGGTATTTAATTGTATCTTTAATCTTCTTTATTCCTTCCCAGGTCAATAACTAGAATTAAAAAAAGGGGAACGTTAACACATCTGGGAAAAAACGATTAATCTCTATCAATAAACCTGCCAAAGAAGCGAATCGTAGAGTACTCGTTGGTGTCAATTAGGCGGTCTGTGGACTTTTCTTGCTCTCCACGGTGCTTTCAGACTAATAGGTTTCATGTTACGTCAATTCGAACTTGCTCGATCTGTTCTCCTAATGAAATGGATGCGGTGGTAGCTTCTCGGAAACCCAGGAGTCTTTACTTCATCCAGGATATGTGATGTATATTCTATTCCATAGTGATCAATAAATTGACCAATTTAATAAATTACTCCTAAAGGTTCACATCAAACTAGTGCTAGTTGATGCGAGTTACTTCGGAAACAAAAAACTACCAAATAAAATACGTCCATACTAGGACCCTGGAGAACAACAAAGAAATTACTCTCTTATTAGTTCATAAACAGGTTGAAACATGTCACAATATTTTGAGATCAATTGAGTCAAACTTTATAGAGAGCATATACAAATGAATTGGGTTAGGTAACTGGTAATAAGGCTTGGGCTTTTGGGCCTTTTCCGTCACCGGCTCGAGTCCCTCCAGGGCCATAAGGGATTTTCTGTTTGTTTTTTAGGGTCCCATAAGATTAGTTGAGATACACGCAAGTACATAAAACTACAAATATGAACTTGAAAATGTGATTTTGAGTTTATAAAGACTTAAACTCAACGTTGTAGTTTCTCACGTATTTCATTAACACTTTGAGTAAATTATACATTCATAATCATATCAATTATTTTTATATTTAATTATAATCAAATTAATTAACATTTATTACAAAGATGACAAAAAAGGTTGACGGATGAAACGTTGATATTTCAACAATTATTGGTATTTTGTGTCAAGTAATTTATTAAAATTAGAGAGAAGTTTAGACTTTTCCATTTTAAATGATTAATATTATGAATTTTTTTAAAAATAAACAAATTATTGAACTTTTCTATTTTGAATGATTAAATTACTGAACATTGTTTTTAGTAAATAAACTATCGAACTTTTGGAAATTGGTTACCTACATCATTTTAACCAAGAAAAAACTACTTGTAACCAATTATTGATGTTTTAAAAAAAATAAAAAAATAAACCTAAACCAGTTTTACCGTTCCTGAACTCTACGCCATCGCTCTCCCTCACCGCCTCATTGTTTATTAGCCCTTGCCATCGATTTTTTTTATCAGTTTTTATTTATTTATTTATCTACACGTACTCCATTAAATTATGGTAAAAGGGGGAGAATCGAAAGACAAAAAAATAAAAAAGAGAGACAGATGACAAGAGCCGATGATAGTGATGAATAGTAATGGAAAGTGAACGCCGATAGGGCGGTGAGGGGTTGAAATGTCGGCGAATTCAAGGGGTTTGAATGACATAGTGTTTGGTAACAGTAAAACTAATTTAAGTTTTTTTTTTATTTGAAGTTTTACGTTAAAACCATCCTCACATATTATTACTCTACCTTATTACTCCTGGTTAACGCTTACCGAATAAAAGACGTTTACCAATAATCTATTTTGATAGTCGAGAATGTTACTCAATATGGTAAGGTGGTGACTCCTGCCGGTAAGCGTTATGTAAACGACACTTCACTGTAATTTCATTAAACTATAAATATTACTAAATGTTGGTAATCTAAACATAAAGACTACAACACTTAAAAAAAACCGCATATAGAGTTGGGTTCCCGTGAGACCTTTTGAGACCACAACATAAAACTGATTTTTCACATCAAAACATTGAACCTTCAAAGCAAAAACACTTGTGAAGATTCAGTGATATTTTTATGGTTTCATGTTACGAAAACAGGTTCGTCTCACATGATCTCTCTCTCTCTCTCTCTCTCTATATATATATATATATAGAGAGAGAGAGAGAGAGAGATATAGAGAAGCGATCAAATGCAAACTACCTCTATTTATACAAACTCTCACAAACTCATCTCAACCGTCCATCTAGTCTAATGAATATCTAATTTTATTTTGTTTCCTTAACCAGTGTCATGATCATAATAAATGAACTTTATTTTCTTCCATATATATCTCAATCGTATTTAATAAATCATGATTATTATCCATAAATATCTCAATTATTTTCTAATATAATGGTTTGTATGGTTTGTACAAATGTCTTGGTTTGCACTATAACCCATTCCTATATATATATATATATATATATAGAGAGAGAGAGAGAGAGAGGTTCAAACGAGAACAAAAACATGAGAACATCCTTAGAGCCAAATCATCATGTGATTTATGTATTCTTGTATTTTCTTAATTTGACCATGTTTTCATGTGAACACCCCCCTCCCCCTCCCCCTGTATATATGCGTTTGGTATCAGGACATGATAGGACAAAACAAAATAGAATAAGACATGATAGAACATGACAAACAGTGGTGGATCCAGAAAAAATAATTGATGGGGGCCCGAGGAACAGGCGATGAGGCGAACAACGAGATCAACAGCGTCGCCACGACGCTAGACCAAGGAGTGTTTTCTGTTTTCAGGAATTGGAAAGGGGTTAAGGGGCCTTTGATATATTTTGTTGGGGTCCAGAAGCTATACCAAACTAAAATACAAGTAAAAAAAAAATTTAGCTGTCACGTGCAGGGCTGGTAGGGGGCCCAGGACCCCTACCCCTCCTTACTGTATCCGCCTCTGATGACAGAACAACTGTTCAGTGTTTGGTAAAACATAGCTAAACTGGACAAGACATAACAAGCCCGATTAAATTACCAATTTACCCTCCGTGAACTGTTTATTGTTCTTTTACCAACAATCAATCTAAATGATAATTAACAAATAATATTTAAAAATACAAAAACAATTCTTTCTTTTACCAACAAACACGTTTTAAACAATAAGTTTAAATGTATATCAAGCTAAAATACCCCAAGTTTAATAGAAAATCATAACCTCACAACCTCCATCTAAAAATCAATTTTGACTAACTCAGATTTCAGATGTTGAAGAACTCGATTTTGCAAAAAGAAATCAGTTTCCAGATGTTGAAGAACTTGGTTTTGCAACAACAACAACAACAACAAAAAAAAAAAATCGACTTCCAGACGTTGAAGGTGTGGGTTTTTACAACCAAAAACAGAAAATCGATGTTGAAAAACTCAGAAAATCGATGTTGAAGAACTTGATTTTGCCAAAAAACCGATTTCCAGATGTTGAAGACGTGGGTTTTTGCAAGCAAAACTAAAAATCAATCTTGAAGAACTCTGATTTTGCAAAATGAAATCGATTTCTAGATGTTGAAGGCGTGGATTCTTGCAACCAGAAACAGAAAATCGATGGTGAGATAGAGAGAGAGGCGATGAATTTGTTGGACTCCGGTGGGAAAGATGACGAAAATCAGATGAGGGAGGCGATGGTGAGAAAGAAATCGGGGGTATATTGGACATAATGGCCTTGTTCTATTTAGTTCCACAGGGAGGGGGAACACGCGTGTTCCATGTTTGTCCAAGCTAGTTCCTATCTGTTCCACATAAAGACACGCCGGACATTTGTACAAGTCTATTCAGTTCTGTCATGTTCCATCCTGTTCTACATACCAAACGCACCCTAAAAGTTGATCTAAAGCAGAGAAGTTATTTCCCTAAAGACCTCCTATTCAAAAAAAATGTTTTGGGAAGTCAAAAGATCTAAGGTTAAGAGATTGTTAAAAAAAAATTCAAGTATGAAAAAGAAATGATACAATTTGACACTTGACACTTAAGGCAAAACCATCATTTTCTGTTGCCATTTTCAATCATCCTACATATAAAACAACATAACAAAAAAACAACCAATATTCACTCAAAAATGTACCAAAAAACATGGTTGAAAAGAAACATAAAAGATAGCAGCAACATTTCTAACATCTCTTCAATATTGCATATCGACCGCCCTTTAAACATGTTACTGCAAACGAGCATCAAAAGGACCGAGGGAGGCGACTGACCGAGATGCTGCGGGTCATCTTCCAACGACAACTTTCACGAAACAAAGTTAACATGCATTTCTTCTCCTACTTCAGAAAATATATCTACCACCCTGTGTGCAGGATACCGAGCACACAAAAATATTAAAGGTGAAACGTTTTAGCATTACCAAACCAAATCAAACGTACCCAGAAAATCCCACTCGAAAGTAAGGTCAATGGACCTTTTTGTTTCGCCTACCTTAATTTCAAACTCGTGTAAAACTTACAATTTCTGTTTTCACGATCTTCTTCTCAATGTTTTTTTTCCAAGCAGTGGTTCTTAGGAAACAAACCTCTCTATTCCTCAGCGTGGAGGTAAGGTTTGTGTATATCATACCATCCCCAGGCCCTACATCGTGTGGCATTTACTGGGTTCGTTTGGTTTGGTTTAAGTAGGGTCAAGGGAGGGTAAGATGTATGCTATTGCTAACCATACCTCCTCCACCCCTAACTGTATAACATGTATTTGGTTTATTTTTTATAAACATGAAATATATAAAGTATTAGTAGAATGTGTTATTCGGTTTAACAGAATTAGGAAAAATTTAACCGAAAACCAAACTGAATAAGGATCCTTATTCGTTTAACCCGGAAACCGAACCAAAATGTCATTCGGTTCAGGTGGGTTGTTCGGTTTCGGTTATTTTTGACACCCCTACCCCTAGGGGTAGAGAGGTTGTTTCTGGAAGACCCCCGGCTTGCAAAAGCTTTAATTAGCGCAATGATGTTATATTGACTTCTATTACATGAAGTGCGGGGCCGGGGTGTAAGTATTGATCTTGATTTTAGCTATGGCAAAGGTCAAGCTTCGATTCCTAAACTAGGAACATATGCTAGATAGACCATATTATCTAATATTTTTAATATCACTTATCTTGATTACTCCCTCCGTCCTCCAAATAAATGCAACATTTCCTTTTTTGGTAAGTTATCGATCCAAATAACTTTTATGTTCATTAGCAATCACTACTTGATATTAGCAACCTTTATTTTGGTCCAAAAGGTTGAGGAGGTTTTGAGATGTTTGACAAGCGGTCAAACATCTTTGTTAAGCCATACGTTAAGCCAATCGTTGCATATTTTGGGAGGGTGCGGGTATTTCTTTTTCACTGTTCATATGTTCAGGAGTCGAACAAATATGTTTTTTTTTTCTTCGTATTTTTACCAATAAAAGATAGTTTCAAGCTTCTATTAATGTATGAGGATTTCCTGGTACCTGTTCTTATCTATATTGATGTCTGTCAACCATGCTGTTAAATAAACCTGCAAAATAACACAAATAAAGTTCAAATGAGAAAGCAAATAAATCAAGCAGAAACCAAATTTCAAGCAGATTGCAGATGACCCTTGGGCAGTTGGAAATGACATAGAACCAAGGTTCTACATGGCGTGAGCCACGTGCCATGGCGGTGAGGTCAAGCCTCATCGGCCATGCCGAGGCCATGACGTTTTTCAAGGCGTGACTTATGGCGGCAAATATATCATATAAATAATTATATATACACATAAATTTTCTATTAGCCGATGCAGGGACGGACTTGGTATGTTGAATACGGTGGCACGTGCCACCGTATTATTTCTCTGACCAAGGGTAAAAAAAATTAGGTTCGTGAAAGGTGCAACCGTATCGTTTTGGAAGGTGCTACCGTATTATTTTGGAAACTTCAAGAAGGTGAAGTTGTACCTCATAATCAAACAAAAAACCAAAAGAAACTATCGAAATCAACCAAAAAAACCGGAAAAATCCCTCGAAATCATAAAGAAAACTTAAAAATCCCTCGAAATCAAGCAAACAGCTTTAAAAATCCCTCAAAATTATGGAATTAGGCTAAAAACACATCGGACAATATTGAACATCGGTAAAAAGATGAAAACATGTCGATAAAAACCGTGTTTTTTGTAATTATTTTTTGTCTGTATTATATGGTGCCACCGTATGAAGAAATTTATGGGTCCGTCCATGAGCCGACGAATCAATGATAATTGAACAATTTAAATTAGGTTATATAAACGCCTTACAAAAACCGCGCATCGGGCCATGGAGTGCCATAGGCTTAACGTGGCGTCCAAAACGAGCCTTAAGCCATGGGGAGCCTTTTAGAACAGTGCATAGAACACCCCCCCCCCCCTCATTTCTATAACTGATATAAGACGCAAATTGTGAGAAATCAAGACTGGCCCCTAAGCCACTAGGAAATAACATAGGTCCCCGAACTTATGGCTAGATACTTCATATTAACCATAAGAAGCGAGTCAATGTAACTTGAAGAGAATCAGCCCGATGGAATCAGGTAAGAAGTCAAACATCGAGGTTGAAGGGTATTGCCGTATTGGCATGGGTAAGGATTCAAGTAGAAGTCACAATTAGGAGAGTCATATCTGATGAGCCTTGATAAGGTCAGGAGACCCCCAACTTGGTCCATGGCATTAAAAGAACCTCAAACAACTACCCAGGTGGTCAACCAAGTGCACAAGGTCAAATGCACGTCAAAGTAGCAAAGGCGAAAGTAAAACAGGTTAGTAGGATTAAAAGGCCCTGAGGGATGTGGTGGAATATCCCATTTGCCCATGGTTCAAATCCAGGCATACACAACAATTGTGGCCACTGAGGTTTAATCAGGGTTGATGTCTTACAGTCATAAATTGGCAAGGGATTAGTCTAGGCATAGCCTAGGACACCCTTCAAAAAAAAAAAAAAAGACGTCACCAAACAGAGCAAATTACGAGTAGCTTCAATGGAAGTGGTGAGTGGTGACGAGACTCAAAACCTAACATAGATTTGGGAAACAAGTTAACATCGATATGGGAATATGTAATAGAACCTAACAACCACATGTAATAAAACATGTAATAGACACACAATATTAAACAGATTACAACATGACTAAATGCAAAGGCTTAGGTCTTTGTGGGGTTAGCTCAACTAGCAATAAGGCTCAGGTCTTTGGGGATTCTCCTCAGAGGTCACTGTTTCGAGTCCCGCAGGCTGCAAGGCGACTAGAGATTTTCCTGGCTGCTCTCCAGGGTCCCTTGGATTAGTCAAGGTGCGCACAAGCCGGCCCAGACACCCATGGTTAACAAAAAGAAATGCAAAATTTAAAAGGTATCGTTTCATATGACATTTATGTGTATTATAACTGGTGCAAAGAAAAGTATAGAGTATACTGAGAGTAGTATGTTTTGAGGGTCATATCATATTGATACCAACTTGTAACACCCTGATCTTTAGGTTATAATTTCTAGCAAAAAATTGGCATGCCCATTTGTAAGTTCATGTTTTGCTATTTTTCTAACTTATCCGCATATATATGACAATTTCCCAAAAATATTATATATGCAAAAGCAACATATATGGGTTGTTATATTTACATACTACTAATTACAAAGATGACGTTAATACAGTTTCCACCAAAAACAAATTGCAACTTCCTTTTTGGGGGTGCCTCAGAGGGTGGCGTCTACCCTTTTTTTAAAACAATAATTGCAAAAAGAGTTATACACGTCGACAAATAAAAACAAACCAGGCGTACTAAGTTGTGCTTTTGAGTTCCATACCTGTAAGATATCGGAATCTGGTTGGCAATTGGGTTGCATAGGAGTGTCAGATATGCGAGCATATAACTTCGGAGGGGTTGATTCAGAAGCATCTCTACAATCCAAGTCGCACCTACTTAAATTATTGAACTCCCCTTGATAAATTTCATCCGACCAACACAATCTTTTGATGATTGGATCTTCTTTACTTCTAAGCGAGAGAAACTCTATCACAAGTAAGCGCTGCACTTTCATACTCAAACCACATGATATAAATCATATGAGCTATATTGTAAGATATGTTTATAGATTAACATATCTTGCAGTGGTTTAAACACATTCAAAATGTACCTTCAAATATAGTTCCAATTTGAACATCTGAACCAATTCCGAAGCAGATTTCTCTAGCATCGTTAAAAAAATGAAAAATCAGTGTTAAGGAAAGACGAAGTTTTTGTCGGAACGATATAAAAGCAATTTCAGATCCGATGTCACCATGGTTCTAAAAGGCGTGAGGCTTGGCGTGACGGCAAGGTCAAGCCTTACACACCACAGTGAGGATGCGGCATTTTTAAAGGCGTGACATGCATTTATATATAATTATAAATAGAGAGAGGTCCGGGGGAAAACCGCAAAAAAATAGAAAACCAAGGAACACCCTAGTAGCCCTTCATCTGGACGGTGTGCATATGCACGTGTGCATGTTACAAATTACTTGTATGCACAAATGCATACCGTCCAGATGAAGGGCTAACAGGGTGTACCTCAGTTTTCCCTTTTTTTAAGGTTTTTTTCCCTGAACCTGACCCTATATACATATATTTTTTTATTATTCAATGATTTTTTTAAAAAATTACTTTCATATTAGAAGAAGAAAAATCATATATACTAGTATTATATAAAGAGTCTTTGATCAAATATTTAAAATAAAACTTGGAAGGGTTTTATAACTTTGTTTTAACCGTGAATCCATGACGTGTCGGTGTGTGAATCCATGAATATGTGAGTGATGTGATTAGGTAAATCTATAAAAGTGTAAAATCCAAACTTAAAAGTAAAAATTACAAAAGCTAAAAAATTTAATTTTTCTTTTTTGAAAAAAGTCACGCCTTGTAAAAAAGCCATGCCTTACACAAACGCTATAGGCCTTACCATAACAGCAGAGACACGTCTTACGCCATGACGCACCTTTTAGAACCCTGAATGTCACACAGAACAACATCAACCAAGTATAGAGCCTATACATCAGAAGATAATCATACCCACCATGTTCCAACAAAGAAAGAAGGTAGGTCGATAAGAGAAGAAAAATAAAAACCGACAGAGTAAGTAGAACCGAAACAAGAATACCGACCAATGCAAAAGAAACATCGTACATGACCCTTATATCTATTCTACTAAGGACAAACAATGACATACCAAAAGATGATATAGACCAAAAGGTAAAGACCGGTATCCCTCCACCATCACCATTGTCATTCGTGTCCTCGGAACTGTTAGAGAATTGTATAAGGGGACTATTGGTTCCCCCCTTAAAGAAACATCTTAAAGACGTACTTGTGTTGATCATGTTAACTACTGTAGCCACCTGTAGATTATAATACGAAATGAGTACAATACTCTTTAAAACCATCCCCGTTGAAGAGCTACCTCAAGGTGATAAAAAGGAAAAAACGGAGAGCTAAATCATGGAGCATAATTAGGAAATGAATGTTGAATGCATACTCACTGCCCATTGTTCTTCTTTTTCTGCATACTTGAGTAGGCACAAAAAATGTACTATTTCTACCTTTCCCTCCACGATCTGATTGAATAATTTATGGGGGGAATTAATAAAAATAGCCATTTTTCACTAGTGGTTTGACCTCTTAGCCACTTCTCTCCGAGTTTACCAAAATAGTCAAAAACACCAACAAAAAAAACGAATTTCATCGATTTGCCTTAAAAAATTTGACTCAGGTCCGCAATTCCACAATTTTTGATACAGGCCCGCAAAAAAAAGGGAAAATCAATCAGATTCGTATTTTTGAGCTAGGTCCGCAATTGCAGACCTAGTTTTTGCGGGACCTATAGCTATTTTGGTAAAACTCGGAGAGAAGTGGCTAAGAGGTCAAACCACTAGTGAAAAATGGCTATTTTTATTAATTTCCGTAATTTATATGGGATAAGAAAATCAGTAGAGTTTAGAACCTCAAGCGTCTTAAAATCCTACCGAAAGGTTAAATGGAAATTTTCCAACTCGTGTATCTTTATGCCCTTTAACTTTAGCAGCACAAAAGACTTCACAATATGCACCTCGGTATGTCTAAGGAGTTATTACTCTTTGTTGATTAATTCTACTTGATTTCTAATTATGTTATCCAACATCTTTTGTTTAATTTGATCTGGAAGTAATTCTTGTCCTAACCATATGTCAAGAAAGGTCGAAGAATATCGTGTATTTAACCACAAACAGTTACATATTTCTATTCAGCTTTTAGGATGCTTTGATTAGCCTGCTTCCTATTCCTAGTGAAATCTAAATACGCTTTTATAAGCCTGCTTCCTCTAAAGTGGTCAATTGGATGCCCCTACATAAGGCCATTGATGCAGAAGATACACACGACGACATGTATGCATATATGTATGTATATTCATGTAGGGGCAGGTTCAAACGAGAAGCTAAACATTTTGCAAGAAGATGAGAAGTGTATATCATATATGATACACAAGCATAATCATATATGATTAAACACACGTTACATTGACAATATATAGACACTTAATCATAAATGACTAAACACACCCAAAGGGCGTGTAATCATATATGATATTGAGACTTCTCGCCTTCTCGCAAAATGTTTAACTTCCTTCCTCTATTCATGCATATGTGTATGTGTGCATATAATACATGCTTATATGTATGTATATGCAACACATTTGTATATAATCTTTGTTGGTTTCTTGCTTTCATTTTATTGATTTATTTTTACCATGTTTATCTATAGTAGCTGAATTCTACTCTTATCATAATAATGTTTATGAAGTGTACCTACCATGTCCTTGTACGAAGACACTAGTTTATCATGATGAAGAACCTACAAGGAACAAGGATAACATCAGGTAGGATCCAAAACATAGAACACATAAAAATATATGATAATGGTTATACCAGAATCATCAAGATGTTACTAATGGAACTTTATTTGGGATCAAAATCAAAGCTCCATTCTTTAAATTTAAGATGATCATGCTTCAAGCTCCAATTCCAAGTAATGGAACTTATAGTCCCAAACATACCGCAATAATATCCAAAACTGAGTCTACTATTGAGTTCAGGCATGATTAAAAGACAAGACCAAGAAAAAGCTAGTGTTACATGGAATTGTTCAAATACTCTATTTGGGTTACGGTCAGGGGCGGACCTATGAAGGCCCTACTAGGGTCTCATGCACCTGCTCAACCGATTTTCGCAAGTAGATTCTTTTTTGGTATGAAAGGTGCACACGCTTAACTTTGAGGGTTCTCCTGGATATTAGAAAATACAAGGGACATCAACCAAAAAAGTTGAAAGTCACCAGAAATCAACAAAAAAACCCAAAAAAAAAATCCCTCGAAATCAACCAAAAAACTTAAAAAATCCCTCAAAATCATCAAAGAACTTAAAAAATCCCAAAAAAATCAACCAAAAAAGTTTAAAAAAAAAAACACCCTCTAAACGGTGGAATTCAGCTAAAAACACATCGGACGACATTGTAGGACTTTGATCCACGTTAAAAGTGCACCTGCCACAGCTGGTTACAGTTACAAGCTCACATGCTACAACATACCATAAAGAACACAACTAGAACCAACAGGCAAGAATACAATCGATCACCTGTTGCTTTAATAACTTTCGGCAAGCTTTTTCTTGAATGTCAGGCATATCACTCAAAACACCCAACTCCATATCCTTCATGTACCTGTAGCAAACAACCCTCAAGAACTGAAATCCATAAAAATAGCATATCAAAAAGCAAAGGCCCCCATTGGGACATCAAATGGCATAACTAGAAATCAAAAGGTGGATATGTAAGATGTTTCTACATCTGTGTATGTTATGCATAGCGTTTGGTTCGCATAATGTTTTTGGATGGAATGGAATCTGTCAAAAGAATTTGACTTTGAAGGAATTGGAATGGAATGTTGTGAGGATTGACCACCTATTTGGTTGGCAAAATTGGAATGAAATCTGTTAAAGGTATTGGAATATGTCTGTTTAGTTCATAGAATCTAGCTTTGGAATTAGAATGAAATTTTGGTAAATGATCAAAATACCTTTTTTGATAATTTTAATCTTTTTAAACTATAAATACGTTAATAAAATAATCATTTAACATGTAAAACAATATAAAATACATAATCGTTAGGATTGCTTATTTAAAGTGCTTATTAACTTATTCAGGTGTGGTAGCGGTAATAAGCAGTTTTTAGTGTTTGGATGGAAAAAAATAAAAATGCTTACACCGGTTTGGCACCGGTGATAAGCAGTTTTTGATAAGCCATTAGTGTTTGGGATTGCTTATTTGAGGTGCTTTTTAGCTTATTGCGATTTGGCACCGGAGATGAGCACTTTTGAGTGTTTGGATGAGGAAAAATTAAAATGGCTTATAGTTGTGCCAAACCGCTGAAAAGCGCTTTTTGATAAGTCATTTGGTTTTAACTTACCAACTTATTTGAAAAGTGTTTATCACTTTTTTGGTTATTTTATACTATGTATAAACAATCCCAAACACCTTTAAATAACAACTTATTAGCTTATTACGTTTTGGTAACACAATAAGCTAATCCAAACATTTTTTAAAAAACTTCAGTTTGAGACTGCCTAAGTTGATAAACACTTTTTTAAATAAACTTGTTTTAAATAAGCAACTTATCAACTTTTTGGTGAATAAGCAATTCCAAACACCCCCATAAAAAGCAACTATGTTTTGGTCCATATAACCTTATTAACATGAGCTATCATAACCGTGTATAAATCGATATTGCAAATAAGGTGTTTGAGAAAATGCCTCTGAGAAAGATAAGCGTTGACGATGGATGTGGCGTATGATCTCGCAGTTGAAGATGAAGAGACCCATTCTTGTCTGAGTGAATTCAATCTGGACCATTGGTTTTTCATATTTCTCTGTGCTGCAGGTCTCCATAGCCGGCTTACCGAAGAAGATGGTGAAGATTTGGGTGCAGAATTCTGAACGCTTTGGTGGGTTGTTTCAGATAAAGAAAGAGAAGAAAATCTTGATTCCATTTCAGTATTCGATGTTTCAATTCATTCACTGGATTTCTGAAAACCAAATTTGACACGAAGAACGTTTTGCTGAGAAAACTACTCGACTGGCAGCGGCAGTGTTTGAAGCCCAAATACAACAAAAATAAAAGAAAAAAGAATTACACTGTTGGTCCCTATGGTTTGCTAAAAAGTTGGATTTAGTCCCTAAAACAACTATAATAATGGTTTCTAGGTGGCTTTTGATTCGCTGGATTCCGCCGGAATCTGATGGAATTGAAATGGTCAATTTCATTGACCAAATTCCATCATGATGTTTGGTTATCTATATCTATACTATCTTATAAACCAGATTTGCCAAAAATCTTAAAGTCTTAGTGTCTTAAAGTCTTAAAAAGACAACTTTTAAAGCATATGGTACTATATTTTAATGCATGAGATAAACTGAAATGCACAATGTACAAACTCAATATGCGTTTACACAAGAAACGGTTCATTCTCCCTTCACCATCCCTAAAGTCACTTTTCAGCCCATTCACCGTCCCAAGAAACCATTCATTCTCTCAAGATGCATCTCCAAACACCAGGCGATTCATTCTCTATCGGGGCCATCGCCATTACCACGCTTTCTCCTCCGGCGATTGTTGTCTCCATCGATCTCTTCCCACTTCCCGTCGATCTCTGCTCTCTCATGGTATTGTTTTTTTGTTCATCTCTGGTAGAATCGCTGTTGTCTCCATCGATCTCTTCCCACATCCCGTCGATCTCTGCTCTCTCATGGTATTATTTTTTTTTGTTCATCTCTTGTAGAATCGTTTTTTTGTTCTTCATGGTAGAATCCATTTTATGTTTATGATGGTAGAATCGGTTTTTTTTTATCATGGTAGGATCGATTTTTGTTATTCATTCTAGGATCATTTTTTTTTCATGGTAGAATCGATTTTTGTTATTCATTCTAGGATCGATTTTTTGTTCTTCATGGTAGAATCGATTTTCTGTTCTATGGTAGAATCAATATACATTCATCTATATATGGTATTGATTTTTTGTTCTTCAAATTTGTAAGAGCTCTAAAAAGAATTTTCCAATGGTTTTTTCTCCCAATGTTTACCACCATCTTTAGTAAACCCACTGTTTCCTAGGCAATTATGCTCCTGGTGATTTCTGCTTCCAAGAAATCGATTCCGACTCCCAAGACAACAATTTAAATTTCAAACTTGGTGTTTCCATTCCAAGCGTTCTATATCTCTAACCTTTCTACATAATCACTATCTTCGAGAATGGTGTCTTCAATGGGTATGCATTCTCACTTTTATGTGTTTCTTTTATAACATCAATTGTTTCTCATCTTGTGACGAGTAGGGGGTTTCAATTCTTCCATTAAGTCATAGGTTTTGTTACTTGTACTGCTTACCCCCGAATCATACTCCTGGGTTTCTTTGTTGTTGTTGCCATTTATAAAGATTGCAGCTTCTAACATTTCATATCTACTTCTAACATTCCATTTATAATGATCGCACTTGTAACATTCTATATCTACCTCTGCAAATCTTTTTGGCCAGTCACCAAGTATGACAAAGCTGAAAGGATTAATTACGAAAATGGGTTTCCAGGTGATTTAATTGGAAACATTTCAGGGTTCTGGAAACGCATTGCTTTTAGCATTTTTCCTTTTAATCGGAGTCCTCGGTTTTGTGCTTTTTTACTTTTTCTAACCCATGTGTTGAGCATAACAGGTTGATGTTGATGTATGTTTCTTGATGATACCTTCAAACCTTCTTTTTACTTACTTTGTGGCATTAATTGATGTAGCTAATAGTTTCTTTTTCTTCCAACTATTTGCTTATTAAGTGCTGGTATAATTTAAGATGGCATGTTGTCAAAGAGTTCTGTAAAGTTCACCAACTTCATCAATATACGATGGTACTACTTAATTATGCTTGCCATCGTTATTCTTCTAAATACTATGCTAAAGTAAATTCCCGTTTGTCGCTTATACATGTGATATTATGTAATTTGCTGCAGTCATGTGTTTGATATATAGCCATAATGTCATCCTTTTCGTGTTTGCTTGAAAGTGTTTTGGTTTCCTTTTGTTTATATCCGTCAGCGGAGATAAAAGATTGAAACTAAACACAAAGAACTAAAGCGTCGTTAGACAAGCCTATATTTTTGTTTACAGAAAATAAAGCCTTTGTTTGTAGACTTCCTCTGTATATAGGTTTATCGACCATCATTATAATTAAAACAATTAATTCTTCTTTGTTATAGGGCCAAGGGCGTGCATACTAGGTGGCGGATTTGGATGTTTACATACTGCTTTAGTGTTAATTTCACTCACATGGTCTGATGACAAGAAACCTCAGGTTAGATATATAGTTCTTGATGGGCCATTTGCATTTTTGATTTCATATAGGTTTATACACTAGATTCTTGATTTCAATTCTGTTTTTCGATTGGGTTTTATACAGATGTTCAAGGTTTGACGATTCGGTTGTTGAAAGAACCAAAGCTTAAAGAAGTTCATACAAGTCTACCGATTATTGCTTTATGTTATTACGGCCAAGCTCAGAGGATTTGATATAGAATAAGGCGAGTGTAGAGGAAATTCATGATTATATTAGGTTGGAATCTCTTCCTTGTTTCGATAGTTTGATTGTTATTCCAACAAGTATTTGAGTGCCTCACTATAGATTAGATTATCATGTTTCATTTGCATGATGATGTATTTGTTTCTTTTGTCTCAACGTTGAGATAAAAAAACATCTTAATGGTAATCGTTAAACAATTAAACACCACAATTCATTTGAAAGATGTCTTGGGACTTAATAGATCAAAATATAAAAGTCTACCAAGTTTTTTAGACTTTTTCCTTATTAAATAATTTGCCATTTATTGAAAGGATCGGTTAAAGGCTAAGCTGAAAGTTAAATTTGACATGCTAGCAATGTTACATGATCGACTTTTTTGGGCAATCACCTTGTCACATACAAACCTATCTGTATGTTTTAAAATAGAATGAACGATGTCGGTGAGAATGATAAAATAGTTGGATTTGTAAGAAAACTGCTTGAGCAGGAGCAAAGGGACAACAAAGGCGGTGTCTTAAAATAGAAGGGTAATAATGGAGATTGCTCTTTTTACTAGAAAAATTAGTTGATGTTTGTTTAACCATGCTATTTCTTTCTCTGCATTTTCCTTCATAGATAGGAAGTTGTTTGGGAGCCTCGATGTTGGCACTCTTATTTTTAAGTTATTTAACATTCATTTTTGTTTGATATATTAAAAATTAGTCATTTTTACTTTTTGGTACATATGCAGGAATCAATACTTGTGAAAAAGATGAAGAGGATGCAGAAGGTAATCTTTTATCCCAAACTGTAACATGTACGTACATGTTGCAGTTTGTTATCACTCTTCAACATGAAATGGAAATTTTCAGTCTTTACTCGCAACTTCATAACTTTTGTCCGTTTGAAGTAGGTAGCATCAATAAGTCCAGAGATTGATCTCCTTATAAAGTACCAAGCTCTGATTATGGGTCGCAATTTTCCATAACTTCAAATCTATTATCTCTTCATAGAAAATGAATACAATATAATGGTACTTACCGGTTAATTTTATGCTTAAGAAAACAATTATGGTTATCGTACCATTGAGGCCGCACCAAATGACAGGTTGTTTAAGTTGTCCAGCATATTGATGTCCCTACTCTTTAAGTGTATAATGTTTTAAAATTTACTTTAAGATATGAATATTTGCTTCTTTTTGCGTCCCCTGTATTTGTGTCATTGTGGTTGATCTAGCTTGTAACCGATTGGTGGTCTGGTGATACATGTGTCCTCTTAAAAACTTGATGCATATATGGTATTATTTTCATTTGGTTTTATGGATAACAGTCTAAATTGATGCTACAATGCAGGTTAAGAGTATGGATATGAACTTCATGTAACTTTGTTGGTGGAAGCCAAAAATTGGAAGGATGTTTCAATCTACCCGGTGGCGATTGTCTCATGCTATGTAGCATGTGGTAAATGAGCAGGTACACAATTTAGATGAAGGTTCTAGGACTTGTTAAAGACCTTGGAGGGTAAGCTGTGTGGATAGACTTTAATGTTTTTTTTTTCACGTATAGTCTAATGTATTGAGAATTAACCTTTGTCGAGACATTTTCATCTTTGTATTTTGCTAATTTTTATTTGGATTTTACATTAGTAATTAGATTATATTGGTTTTTAAACGGTTATACATTTTTTTGTTAATTTATCCGAGATTTATTAATATGTAAAGGCTAATGGGTTGTTTACCTAAATGCTTAACCAGTAAGTGCTTGTAGTCCCTCAAAGCGATACCGTAGGCAACAATTTACTTTGGTATGCCTTTACGGGTAAGGGTCATCACCTGACTTACCATGTAAGACTCTCCAACCTTGTCATGACGCTGCTTACTTGGTAAGATTAACGACCCTTGCCAAGTTCATCCGGTATGGTTAATGAATCAAACAGTTGTTTAGTAACGATTATTAAGTGTAAATCATATCATCGTTAAAATTTTCTCTAACAAAACCATGAAAGATTTAGTCGTTTACATTTATGGATCCCGCTGCATTGCGCGGGTAATCTACTAGTATATATATATATATATAAAGAGATAGAGAGAGGCCGTTCAAATACAACTCATGTAATCCTTCTATCCACCACTCATTTTATATAATTAAAAAAAAGAAAATAACTTAAAATAAAATAAGTGGTAGATAGAGGGGTTGCATAATAACCTACTCCTCTCTCTCTCTCTCTCTCTCTATATATATATATATATATATATATATTTTGCAACCCTTGCAATCCACATCTTAACCGTCGGATTCATGATCGACGGTTACAACAGATATGGAGCCCAATATTTTTAATTAAAAAAAAGAAAAATAAAAATAAAATAACCGTCGATCATGAATCCGACGGTTAAGATGTGGGTTGCAAGAGTTGCAACCTTTTCAAGAATTGCAAAATATCCTTCCATATATATATATATATATATATAGTGTGTGTGTGTGTGTGTGCAGGTTCAAACAAAAACACCACTATTTTATAAAAATACGAGAATATTTATGGGTCTCCAAATTATTTAACCCATAACTAAAATTAAAAGAAAATAAAACCACGTTTATAATGGAAATGTAGTTCAATCAATTGAGATATTTATATAAATGATAAAAGCTCGTACAATTAATGTAGCTCAATCAATTAAGATATTTATGAAAATTGGTATTTATGAAAGATAATTATAGTTTATTAATTATGATCAACGCTTTATATTAAGAAACAATTAAGATATTTATAAAACCACATATTCACTAGATTAAATAGACGGTTGAAACTGGGTTGCAATAATTGTACAAATGAGATATGTTGTATAATAAAACGTCTCTTTAGCATTCATACATATATAGATTGATCACTTTCCAACACATTCAACTAAAACAACTTTTCCATTTTAAATATTACAACATTATCATATCATTAAAATATTTAATTTATTTAATAAAATATTATTTTACTCCTAAAATTTAATTTCATGAACTCTTATTGGTGGAAATAGTTTCAAAAAAATTTATTTTAGGGAGTTGTACAAATTTGGAGAATTTTACCATCTTTTCTGTTTTTTCCATTTGGAGATGCTACTACATTTGTATGTAGGTTAAGAGCATCTCCAACAGCTATGTTATATTATCTCTCTCATTTTTTTTCTCTATTTTAGAGAAGAGTTTAACATAGTTGTTGGAGCAAACTTTTCTTAAATCTCCAAAATTTCTAAAATAACGTAATTGTTGGAGATGCTCTGATGACTCCGAGTTGGATCATGATCCAAGACCACGATCAACTACGAATCGCAATGGCTAAAAAGCCCATCCTCATTGAAAATGCGTACTTCTGTTATCTTACATGAGGTTAACGAAACCAATGCGTTACATAAGATATCGGGTAACATGACCACAAGAAAACAAAGATGTAATGGTCTAAGCTCGATTTGGCACAACATGCTTAACTCTATGTAGTCGATCCTCTTCATGGCTCGATAATAAGGAGAGGCTGCAACCAACCCAACAATGGTGTGTTTAGTCGGAACGAAAATCTAAAAAACAACTCCCGTTGCATGCTAAGTAACCAAATCTATACTCACATTTATTGACATCAGACTTTTACTTTTTATATTTCTAATGTTATGATTTAACCTAAAAGGAGGTTCAAATGCCAGCACACAATCTAAAATGGGTGTGGCATGGGGAATTTATGCATGTCTGAAAAATATGAGCATAGTCTAGGCGGGTTCTTTCTACATACAGTCGGACTATATACGAAGGGGCTAATCATGTGAGAACCATAAAATGTTACAAACCAGTGAGAACCAATATTAATATTGTTTCACATGATTTTTTTTTTCAAACTAAGGGACCATTTACCAAATGTTTATCGGGGAAGCACTTACCGGCAAGAGTCACCACCTTCACTTACCTTATCAAGTAAAATTCTCGGCCATTAAAATAGATTGTTGGTAAGCGTCTTTTACTCGGTAAGTTCTTACCGGGTAAGAGTCTTCTCCCTCACTTACCGGGTAATATTCTTGGTCCTTGTTAATTCTTAACGGGTAAGATTCTCAATCCTTGTCATGTTCACCAGGTAAGATAAGTGACACCCAGTAAGTGCTTACCCGATAAGCGTTTGGTAAACGGCCCCTAACGCTAGGATTTAAGATATTTTTTCACATATATATGAAACAACACATGATTAACCGGTTCTCAACCTTTTTGAGGTTCTCATTTGATTATATTTGTGTAGAGAGAGAGAGAGAGAGAGAGACCGTATCCAGGCTAACTGGTTTTCCATCCTCGGCAAGAATGTCAACAACCGTTCCAGATTGATCAGCCTAACAAAATAACAGAAATGATGAAAGTATGGCTGCATATATATATATATATATATAGACGGAGGTTCAAGGGAAAACCTCAAATAAATGAAAAACTAAAAAACATCTTATATAAATATATATATATATATATATATATATATATATATATTCTACCTTCTAATATGGTTCAAATGATGTATCTGCCTATATAAAAACTTCAAGATCGTGAAACCTTGGCTGGTTCATATAATGTCAACCGTTCAAATATGGACTAATGTTGGGCTGATCTTTTGCATGCGTAAAAGAAGTTATTATCATGGACTCTTATCTTTTGTGCATAAAATGATGTTATCATCGTTGAAATGCGTACTTTTGAATGAATTCCAACGTGTTGCAGTGCGACAAAAGAATATTGAACCAAAATTGTGAACAGAAAATGAACGAATAATTTGTAGGTTCCTGTTTTGGCGTGCAGAGACATGAAAAGAGCGATTAACGTTTTGAGACTTTGGTTTTTTGTTGGAAGCAGACCATTGTTCTTGCAAAAAAGCCTAAAAAAGACTTTAAATGAATAAGCGAATTTAGTCAAACTGTGGAAAGGTAAATGCAAAGAAAACGATTGTAAATTTGTAATTGACATTTTTTCTCCAAAATCATTCACTCAAGTCGTGTCATGTGTGTGTGTGCACGCGCATGTATGTGCAAGTCGTATACACACATAAACGTCCAGCTTGTTTCTTTGGGTTTGGTGCCCAATCAATGCCAAGATTACAGCAAATTTTGTAATCCATTTTTCAGCTCTACAAGACCACTTATGTGACGATCAATAGCTTAAGGTCATAGAGTTGTTGTTCCACTTGACACATTATTTCAAGGCAAAAACCCGTCATATATTCTTAAAGAAAGATAATGCCACGGGAAGTTTCTGTCGTATCATAGGTAGTGAACTCCCAAAATAATAATAAGAAAATATGATGGTGACGATGATGATGATAATAATTCATAGTAAAAGAATCAACATAACCAAAATTATGCATATATGTCTATCATTTATTTGGCTGTTATCACCGGATTTTTAGTTTTAATTTCAGTTGTCATCAATAAGCCAAAAATGTGAAAGGACATGCAAGAGAATTACCTCAATTTCATTCATCAACTTCATTGCCTCAATAATGCAGACAACCTGGCCTTTCTTAACCTTATCTCCAACCTGGAAAACATCCATTAAAATGAAATGAATTACCACATAGAAAACAAGAGCACATCAGTTATACAATGTTACAGAATATTACTGCACTTTCCTACTAGGCAACTTGTTGAATTGATACCTTAATGAGAACAATTAGCAAAACTCCAGAGTGAATCTTTACATAAAAATAGCTACATAGACTATGAGAGTACAATAGGTAAGATCCATAAATAAGTCTAAAGGGAAGTGAGCATAAGTCCTAGCAGATTCGACCATTCTAGTGTGATAAATAAAGAAGCTTTAACTAAACATAACGAAATTGAAAGCAGTGTATAATTCTCAATGGCATGAAGTCATTTATTTAAGCAGTGTATTAGGAATGTGGATGCTGAGGTGGATGTGTGACAACACATGTGACATGCCACACACAAAAGGATAAGATTAAAAAGATGATACATTGAAGGGAGGTGGTTGGGGAGGCACCAGTTAGAAGTCCAATCTTCACATGGGATTATGGGGAAAATAGTGAAGATATGTTGATGGAAATGTACCAAAGGAATTGATTACAAGGGCGGACCTAGCTTAGGTTATACAGTGTAGCCTGTGCTATTACTTGATTGTTTCGACGTAGTGGAAAAAATTTACATTCTTAAAGGTGCCACCGTTTTGATTAGATATGTGCCACCATTTCGGTTAAATAAAACAAAGCAAAGGTACGGAGCAATAGTAAGAGTGCTTGTAGAGGAAGAGAAGGACATAGGTTCAAGTATTTGTGAACAAATTTTGCAATGTTTCTTAATTAAAAATAAGCAGCTCTCCAAACACAACCCACGTCCCATCAATGAATTAGCCAGCCCAGCCTAGTTTGCTTAATTTCTTAGTGTTTTGTATTGTATTTTCTAACTATAATTTTACTTAATTTCACATCACGTAATAATTTTGTGACAAAGATTTCAAGGTCCGCCTTTGGATTTTAAGTGAAGATAGTTAGTGGAATGTACCGAAAGAATTGAGCTTACATACGAGGGGGTGGAAGGATGTTATTCAAGACCAGGACCTTATAGCGCCACCTCCAATTATTTCTATTGTGTTTCATCTTTTTGCCTTCTGGGATAAGAAGACTTGTTGATGTTGATATATCTCAACAATGTGACTATGAAAAGTTACCTTCACAAAGGGGGCCACTCCTGGTGCAGGAGAACGATAGAAGGTGCCAGCCATGGGACATTTCAATGGAGGATGCGAGGACTTTGGCTTTGCAGGGGTAGGCGATGCTGGTGATGATACAGAAGGAGCTGGTCCTGAAGAAGCAGGAGTAGCCTGTGGTGGAGGTGATTGTGATTGAAACATAGCCTGTGGTTGTGGAGATTGCATCATAACCATAGGAGCTGCCGGAGGCGGTGACAAGGCTTCCTTCTTTCTAATAAGGACTTCACAATCCTGTTGCTTTAGTTGCAGCTCCACAATGTCTCTTGAATCCACCAGCCTGAAATAGAAATTACAATTGACCCCAACAAACACCAAAACTTTAAACAATTGACTTCACGCATGTTAATTAAGGTTGGCAAAATTATGGTAAATCATTAAATGCAAGAAAGCTATTTATAATGATGGCTTCAAAATAGGAATAGCAACGGGCCGGGTTCGGGCCGGTTATTGGTATCCCCGTCCCCGAAACCGATAACCAAAACCGTCCCCGAAACCGCCCCGATCCCCGTCGGGGATCTTATCGGGGATCCCCATTGGGTCCCCGCGGTTTCCCCGATCCCCGTTGGGGAACCCATTAAGGTTAAAAATCGTATTTCCCCATTGGGTTTCCCCGTTCACCGTTGGTTATACCCGAACCCGAAACCGGCCCGGATTTTTTTTACAAAATGTTAATTGTCACAACTAAAAATAAATTACAATTTTTATGAACATAAGTCTAAATGCCTCAAAAATGTCTTAAATTACGATATAAAAGTAAATAAAATTCATATATCATCCAACTAACATTACAGTTTCACGATTAAACAAATAAAATAAACTTTTTCGAGAGGCTTGTTTGGGGAGTTGAGATAAAATGGATTAAAATATTTTAAATTTTAATATAATGTTAGTAATTTTCTTTTAATGTTATATATATATATATATATATATATATATATATATATATATATAGGGAAAGGTTCATTTGAGAAACACTAAATATATGAGAAATAGAGAAGTGATCTTAAACCATTAATTCGGTCAAGATCGGCGGCTTTGACCGAGAATTAGGGGATAATTGCTCCCATGGTCCACTCCCGTGTTCCTCACATTGTTTATTATTCGAAGGGTATTTTTGTAAATTATCCAAACGCATTCATATATGAACGCATGCGTTCAGATATTAATATCACTTTTTTTTTCTTTTTTTTTAGCCGTGTGTGTTCATATATGAATGCATGCAAAAAACAGAAGTTCATATATGAATGTTAGTAGACGTTCATATATGAATATTAGTAGAATGTCACTATTTTTTTTGTACGTATTCATATATGAACGCATGCATTCATATATGAAGGCATGCAAAAAACAGGCGTTCATATATGAATGTCACTCTTTTTTTTTGCATGCATTCATATATGAAGGCATGCAGTCAGTGTTTATGTAAAAATTATGAACATTCATATATGAACGCATGCATTCATATATGAAGGCATGCAAAAAACAGGCGTTCATATATGAATGTCACTCTTTTTTTTTGCATGCATTCATATATGAACGCATTCATTCATATATGAAGGCATGCAGTCAGTGTTTATTTAAAATTACGAACATTCATATATGAACGCATGCATTCATATATGACTGCATGCCTTCATATATATGAACACGCGCATGTTTTTGTCAAAGTTACGTAAATACCCTTATATTTTTGGAAGAGCCGTAATTTTTGACCAGTCAAAGCCGCAATTTTTGACCAGTCAAAGCCGTAACTTTTGACCAATTAAATCCAATCTTGACCATATGAATGGCTAAGATCACTTCTCTATTTCTCATATATTTACCATTTCTCAAATGAACCAAACACTATATATATATATATATATATATATATATATATAATTTAACATATATATATATATATATATATATAAATACATTAATATTTATATATATACACATATCGGGCCGGGCCGGGCCGGTGATCACCGTCCCCGCCCCCGTCCCCGATAAAATCCCCGAATATATCCCCGCCCCGTCCCCGATAAGAAGTCCCCGAACCCGGCCCGAAAATTTCGGTTTTCGGTTTTCACCATCGGTTTCGGTTATTTTTGCCATCCCTACTTCAAAATGACTAGTGTTATATACCAAGGCTAAGAGGAATCTAAATTGTTTCTGGAGAAGGAAAAATGGTTATGTAATCCTGGAAGTGTTCAAAATAATAAATGTCACAATTTCATCTGGGGTATCCCAAAGGGGAGAAAGTGAGTGTTATTAGTGCAGTACATATGTATTTGCTCTGCGGATAAGATAAAAGTTATATATCAGTGTATGTAAAAGAATTTTGACATACTGAACAAGCCCTGCCACTTGATTCATAAATGCAGTAATTGATGCAGCATCAGGAATTGTGGTTTCTGATGAAGTTTCCCTGGTTGATTCCACCGACTTCTCTGAAGAGGGTGTAGAATCTGATTTCTGTAATGCAGCCTTAAGAGGCAGAGCCTTAGATAAGGATAAGGCAACACTAAAAGAAAGATGAGGCTTGGGAGAGCAATAGAATTGTATGCACCTAAATACCTAATAATGGCAAGTAGCTAACCTCATTAAGCTGAGCCGACACTCTCATACCATCATTCTGGTTTTTCTTTGATGCCTACAGGTAAAGATAAGCAAATAACAAGGATGTCAAATTATATCTTGGTTATGCCTCTTGATTGTGAGCAATTTGTGGAAAATCAAACCCAATGAGAGAAGTTTATGATTGCAGATAATTATGTTCATCACTAGTCCATTACCAATGTGAAATACAGGGAATGTACTTTTTGTCACCGACTCACCGTTGCCTAGTGGAGGTTATGTGGCATATAAGTGAGTAGGAAAAGTTCATCAAACATATACATCAAAACTCAAAAGATAGCATGCCATTCAACTAACTTACTCCTGTGTTTTAATGCAAAACCCTAGGAAAACCATACAGCTAGAGCAACAATGTAAGCATTGCAAACAGTTCATCAAGTCACCATGTCATGTTGTTGGTGTTATCCCTTGGATACTCTTTTAAGAAGTAAAGTTCAAAAGTTACATATACTTTACCATCAACATTTGGACCTAGGTATCACCATATGATTTTGCATGTGATTCAATCAAGGACTTGACAAAAAGCACAAAAGTGATCTCGTGTCATTAAGAGAAGTGTTTGTGCTATGTCAGCACATCCATGTCCTGACACTTACGGCTCTGGCCATGCAGTGCCAATGCTGAAATTAAAAGAAATACCTTGGGACTTCAGAGTTCAGAGTAGTTATAGTCCACGTATAAAAAGAAAAACAAATACACCAGTTAGGGGCGTTTGGATGTGCGTTTTCGAAGTGATTATGTGTGAATAATTTGAATCGGATAATCAGCTGTCATTAAAAAAAAGTTCCAGAAAATATAGTGTTTCGGTGAGCTTCTGTTGCTTGAAGTTGTAAATTGTGATAATAAAGATAATAACTTGTTTGAGAATTTGATAAACTTTGTTTATTTAAGTGATTAATACATAAATGACTCGAAAAGGACACATATATATTGTTGAAGAAGTTGCTCGAAAAAGTTGGGTGAAAAGACTCTAGATAAGGGTAACAATAAATTAGTAAAATAAGTAATTTTACTTTTCCTTATTAGTAAAATAAGGGGTTGTTTGGTCGTTTTCCTAAGTCTTGTATGGATAAAGTTGTCTTCTATAGAATTTAGGAAGGTTTTTGTTTGGGAGGGTTTTGGGAGGGGCAAGTTTGGAAAAACTTGGTTTTCTGCAAAAAGCTCCCCCTAAAAAACTTATTGAATAAGCCACCTCCTATGTCATTAAGTCACTACCAAACAGTTATGTATAATCTCATTAAACTCATTAAGCTGTTAATAATAAGGGCCCTAATTATATGATCCCTAATAATCAAAGAATATGAATCAGGAGCACTTTATCTAAACATCAAAAACAACAGTTAACATCAGAAACCAAAAAAACACCCCTTCCAAGAATCCTCTATTAGTCAAAACTCAAAACTTTGAACTTCCATACAAGAAACTACTTTAAACCTGGGAACACTTAAATTTGCATAAACATGCTGATAACAATAACGAACATCTAATTCATGATTAACAGATTAGTTAATCAATGACAAAATCTAATGTTTAGGCAAGCAGAACCAGAATACATGACTGTAACCAGCTAATGAGGTCTGAAATTGAAGAGAACGTAATCACGCCTGCATAAACCGGTAAGATCAATAAAATCCTAACCACTTCAGTAATAAAACTACCTAACATCAAACCACAACTACATACAAAACTATTCAAAATTCAAACAAATTCCAAAGCAAAAACCAAACACCTGAATTCCTAGAGTCGAGGATCCAGCAACCAACGCACATTTCGATTTCAAATCCGAGTGAAAAAGAACAACCGAGCTGCTACGATGCTTGCGACTGAAATCCTGCTTGTGGCTTGGCTGAGCTGTGAGCAAAGCCGATGTTTTGGGCGACGGAATAGCGAACGACGCCATTGATGAACGAGTTCCCTAAATTGGAAGTATAGTAGGTGTACAGATTTGGATGGAATCAAATCGGAGTCAACGATTTTGTAGGCGAAAGTAGAAATCAATGGCGACGGTGGATTTAGGTGTGCGCTGAACTGGACAGCTGGTGGTTAAGCGACCGGCAACCCACCGGAGGGTCTCCGGATTTTGATAAACGACACCAAGGGCCCAGGGGTAAAATGGGGAAACAACATATATAATTAACTAGGGTTTAGGGTGTCAGAGCAACTCCAAAATTCTTGCTAAAATAGAAAATTTTGGTTTTTCTTTGCTACTTCTCTCCAACCCTTTGTTATATGGTTAGCTAAAATAGAGAAAGATCAAAAAATCTCTAAATATATAGAATTTTCTATAATCTATAAATTGGAGAGAGAAAATATTATTTTATTCAATCCAACCAATAAGATTCAATTTTTAACATTTTATTTTAAGTTTTTTTTAAAAGTGTATTGGGATGATAAATTATAGAATATTATAATAATATAAATAATGATTGATTCTCTAAAATAGAAAAGTTGATAGAGTTAGAAAAAAATGTTTTTAAATATTTTGAATTTTCATTCTCTATTTTAGAAAAAATTTAGCAATGCTGTTGGAGATGCTCTTAGAGCATCTTCAACTTCGTTTTAGAAAAATAAAATAAAATTTTAAATGTAAAATGAGCTCCAACACCTTTTCAAAAACTTTCTCTAAAATGAAGAAAGTAGGAATAAGAATACATTTTTCTCCAAATTTGGAGATATCCCCAAAAATGATTACCAAGAGAGAGAAATTATTTTTGATTACATTCCATCAATGAGAAACTTTGAAATAAATTGTTTAGGTGAGAGAAATAATATTATCTCTAAAATGGGGAAGTTATTGAAGATTATTGTAATTTTTTTTTGAGATTTTGACTTTTGATTCTCAATTTTGAAGAAAATTTTGGGGAAGTTATCGGAGATTGTAACACCCTCAAATGTGGAAAGAGCGATTAATTAAAAACTTTCAAAATTACCTAAAATGGTAATAAAATCCCTTACTAATAGTCCATAATTGAAATATATTTATAGGTTGAACCATCAACGAATAATTAAAGTCTTACATAAAGACTAACTAAAGTCGAGTGTTACTATAACCTAATACCAAATCGCTATCTCCAATAAAAAATGCGGAAGACTTCATCAAGCTAATCACTTCTTCGAGCACACAACTAGCACTCATCACTTCACGGTGTAGCTAGAACTAATTCCCGAGATGGAACCTGATGCACATGCCGACAAATAAAAAGGTTAGGCTAACGCCTAGTGAGTTCAAGAGTTTATATCATGATTATAAATAAAATGTAAAATATAAATATTATAACTTATAATCATGTTCCTTTAAGATGATTTACTTTAAAATGTTGGAACGACTCGTTTTCCCATAATATACAATTTTAAAGACAATGCTCTCAAACATGCATTTCTTATAAAACGATGCAACTCGTAACTCACCCGAAACGGGGTCATAGTTCGACACTCACATTTGTAAAAATGTAAATAATACTTATTATCCCAAAACACCCAAACTCGAGTGGGACATAATACCTGACCCTTAAATAACGGAAAACAATCCATATAAATATGATACGCCATTAAAACATGGAACTGAAACTTAATACTCACACGACCATAAAATGGAGTGAAATTCAAATATTAAAGCATGAACCATTAAATATCCAAAATACAGAGGGCCGACAACGGGGGATACCCGTATCCGTTGAGAGCGGAGGAACACAAAAGTATGCCACTCAAACAACATTAATTGCATGACACCTCATGACATCTCAGCCCAAGTATCCCTACGACTTCTTTACCAAGTGCCACCCCAAGTCAGTTGATCTTGATGTATCATTCCGAAGAACTCCATCCCGAAGGCCCGACACACTTAAAGACTACCTCTCAGGCATTACTTCAAGCGGCGGAGGTCCTAGCGCTCGCTCCCCGATAGCACTACAGACTCAACCCTCCTAGCGATCACTTGTAAAGTTTCCGGTCATAAAATATGGGTACCGTAGTCCCACCCCGAACTACCCAATTGACCATCCCAAAACAGACTGACTGACGTGCCTATGGATCCATTACACACTGTCTAACGTTACCGGACTACACACAAATGACCAAAGCACCCGAGCCCGTAACCAAACTCAATACGCAACACAACGCATTAGTACGTACGTCGTGACTGGGCTCCACATTGAGCCATATAAAACCGGACAAGTGTCCTCAAGACTCTTTTAAGTTGACACCGAGCTAAAATGCTCAAAATCCATTTGACCAATAATTATCGGTATCCCGACTAATGAAATGTCTTTAGACAACGTTTATGAAGACCCATATCCCAAAGACGAGATTAACCCAAAATTCAACACATAATGGAATCAAATATTTTCCAAATGGTTTATGAATGCAATTACACAAAAATGCATATAATATGAAATGGACTCTAATTGTACAAAATCCCCGTAATGCATAAACCATGCGATTCTTATCAAAACGTCCAAATCCCAAATATGAGCATTTTATGAAATTAAAATAAACCAAATTTATCAAATATAAGAACTCATTAAAATACTCACACTTTGCCAAAAAACAAGTAAAATACACTTTTACTTCAAAACACCCAAAACTTATCAGCAGTTAACCGTTTCATGTAAAACACTTTAAAATAACCATTTTGGCATGCACACCGTTTTCACAAATCAATTTGAACTCACCTTGCTAGATTTAGGCTAAATCTAAATTTCACCCAACTTGAGCTCCTTTGAAGAAACTTGAATCCTCCAAGCCAAAAGTCTCCAAACACCTATATCCATACAATTCCAACCGTAAATAACCACATTCAACCATACAGAAACATTCCCCAAACATTACACATCAAAATTTCCATTTTGGTCCAAACCCAAATTTCGACCTAGATTTCTCCAAAACCATCAAACCCGAAATTGATAAACCATACACTAGAATAATCATCAATGAAGCATTTATAACTTATGTTAAGATTTAGAAATGGAAGAGATACACTTACCACTTAGATTTTGATGAAAACCTAGAAAACCCAACAATGAGCGTGAGGTTGAAGATGAAGATGGAGATGGTGAATCCTTGACCAAAGCTTTCCATTTTATTACTTGATGGTGTTCCACCTCCACAAAATCCAAAGATTTGAGCCAAAAATGAGTTAGGGTTTGAAGGGAGAAGAGAGAAAACGATTTGGGAGATGATAGGGGAAGTTTGGGTGTGAAGAAATGAGAAAATAGCTGATTTTCGCGACTTAACAGCCCCTGGACTGTTTGGGCGACATTGCCAATGTCGCTGGTCATAGTCGCAGCCAGTCAGCCTTCTTCTCGTTCACTGTTTTGGCCGTAACTTCTTCGTTATAGCTCCGTTTTAGCCTCGGAAAGAACCGTTGGACTCATAATTGAATCATTCATCCATCTAGACTATAAAATATAGGATTCAAGTCCAAAATCAAAAATATTATTTTTCCTTGATATATCGGTTTCTGTAATAACTCAAAACGTTACCCCTCGAAAATCGAGGTGTTACAGATATGCTCTTAGCTATGATTGTGCTGGTTTTGAAACTTCATCTAGGCTTGGTATTATAAAAAATGTGCTTAAATTCTTTATTAGAGTAAATTATGATTTTCAAACATGTGGTTTCTTAATAATTTCGTTATTCGTTTCTATGGTATAAAAAATGCTATTTTGGTTTATCTACTTTGTAATTTATTGTTATTTTTGTCTTGGACTAATGGGCTTTTGTTTACTTTTTAATGATTTCATTAAGAAATAACTTTTGAATCGTTAAGAGGGGAATCTTGTTTGGTAAGAATATATTTGTCTCTTAATGATTCCAAAACTCTCTGAATGATTTTATATCTTGCCTCTTCATTAACCATTTATAAATTATAAAAACAAAAACCATGATGAGTTATTATAAACTATAAACTATCTATACTATATTATAAAATACGGATAAAAAACTCTTAAATACAAATTATTAGGCACAAGGTACCATCATTTTATGCAAGATTTTAAAAATCTCTTAATTTACAAGTATCAAAGCACAAGATACATATTACTACTGCAGTCTTCTAACACCCACCAATTTGGTATGTGCAGGGTTTTCCTTTTATGCAGATTTTTCATGTATCACTATTAATTAATATATTATATTACTATAATTTTGTTTTAATTATATTATTAAATATATAATTGGTTATTTTTTCTAGATGTCATTAAAATATATAAGATAATCATTGAATTATAACAAAATACTTAATTTTTTATATAAAAAACATTGTATTATTAAGCCTAAATTAAACAAATTTATAAAAAAAACATTATCATTTTCTTAAAATCATCCAAAATCGTACTGTAAATCGACAAAAAAATAAAATGAAACATTAAAATCGTGATGTATCTCGCTGCATTGCACGAGAACGCTTCTAGTCTATACTATATTATAAAAACGGTATAAAAAACTCTTAATTACAACATTTTAAGCACAAGTTACAACTAATTAAAGTCAATTACTTAATTTACAATTTCTTAATGCTTTGGTACAACCTTTCCAAACACATTATCTCACATAATCATCTATTTGTGGAATGAATACTCATTTATTAATATAACTATTTGTTTTTTTGGTGGAGAATTTTATAAAATAAATTTTTATTAGCATAATTTATTTTAAATGTAGATTAAAATCTTTTTTCTTCCGTATTTTTTTATGTTACATCTCATAATGATTTTTCCATATTTTATTTTATAAACTTTTTTTTCTTCTGTATTTTTTTTGCTAATATAAAATCTATTTTATTTTATAAAATCTACACGTATTTTTTTGATGATATAAAATCTACACGTATTTTTTTCACGAGCATTAAAAGAAGAAAAAAGAAGATTGATATGAATTAAAAATAAAAAATAACGAGATACACTAATAAATTATCGTATTCTTTAAAATAAAAATATTCCGCAATACTTTCCAAATTAACCAAGTGTAAATAAAATAAAATAGAAACGATGTAAATATAAAAATATTCTTCCATATTTTTAATATATTTACATTTAAATGTAAAATCAAAAATGAAAATAAAAGATTTTAAAATATTTTCTACATTCACTGTAAATATATATAGCTTCTCTATGTATCATCCGAGTACAAGAAGAAGACGAACGGTCGAGTGTCAATGGCGGAACCTGCAACTAAACAAAAGATATTCCACTATATTTTTGTTTGTTTGAAAAACACTTTTTTTATATTTCATTTTATTTACTGAGGATTTGTTTATATTTTTCAAAACCCACAATCATATTTTTTGAAGTAGGGGAATAAGATATATATACATATCTTTATTTTTATCGATTAATACTATGAGGTCTTGAAGTCAATAGTCAGATAAATATGTTGTGAGACATGTCGTTTGAGTTTTAAATAATATAATACAAAACTATTACCAATATTATTGCACAAACTAATAACAACAAACGATTAAGAATATATGAAAGTTAACCACTTATGAAAATACATTTGTTTTTCATATTGTATTTCATTAATTGTTAACAGAGAAATTACGTTTCATTTTAACTCGGTTCAATATTTCAACAAAAAATTTATCCTCACGTGCAATGCACGGGCCCAACACTAGTCTATACTATATTATAAAGATGGCATAAAAAACTCTTAAAAACAAGTCTTAAAGCTTAATGTACCGCTATTTAATGTTAATTACTTAAAAAACAACCATAAAAGCTGTATGTACTACATTTAATGTTATTCATTAATTTTTAATCATTATCTCTAACCATTCTAACTCCCCTAAAATCATTTCCCACTTTAACTCCCATAAAATAACTCTCAGCATATTTTAGATATAAAAAATCTAAAATATAATTAAAAAATCTTACATAATATTTTATAAAAAAATTTATATTATTAAACCAAAATAAATTACATTATATTATTAAGTCTAAATTAAACAAATTTATATAAAAAAATCATTATCACTCTCTCACAACCATCCAAAATCGTAATGTAAATCGACAAAAAATAGAAAATAAAATGAAACATTAAAATCGTGATGTATCTAGCTGCATTGCGCGAATACACTTCTAGTATATTATAAAGCACGGATAAAAAACTCTTAAATACAAATTATTAGGCACAATGTACCATCATTTTATGCAAGATTTTAAAAATCTCTTAATTTACAAGTACAAAAACACAAGATGCATATTACTACTGCAGACTTCTAACACCCACCAATTTGGTATGTGCAAGACCTTCCTTTTGTAGAGACATTTTTATGTATCACTATTAATTAATATATTATATCACTATAATTTTGTTTTAATTATATTATTAAATATGTAATTGGTTATTTTTTCTATATGTCATTAAAATATATAAGATAATCATTGAATTCTAACAAAATACTTAATTTTTTTTGTATAAAAAACATTATATTATTAAGCCTAAATTAAACAAATTTATAAAAAAACATTATCACTTTCTCAAAACCATCCAAAATCGTATTGTAAATCGACAAAAAAATAAAATGAAACATTAAAATCGTGATGTATCTCAATGTATTGCACGAGTACGTTTATAGTAAACTATAAAGACGAAAACCATAAGGACTAAAATCATATTAACTATATAACATTTATCAGGAAAGTGAAATTACAAAAATACCCCTTCAAATCAATTGAGAAAGAAAAAAAAAAGCGGCTGACAATTTGGTATACCATTATACATTAATTTACAGCTTTGGTCCTTCAGGTTTTTAGTAACTTACAGATTTGGTCCTTGAGCTTTTAATATTTTTTTTCTATGTTTGTAGAGTTACAGATTTGGTCCATATAGTTTTATTTTCCTCTTGGATTTAGTCCCCATAATTTGTTGATTCCAAAATAGACTTTCGATTTTGCATTTGCGTAACGTTTTTGTCCTCGAAACTAAAAGTTGTTAGCTCCTGACCGTTAAGTAAATGACATTTCGATCATTTATAACTTTTTCATTTTCTAATTTAAATAAATAAAAGTTATATTATAAAAATTATTTTTATTATATAAGCATAAAATAAAGATCCCTTAACATGTATCGCATCTCAATCACTGTGTCTTCTCCAACCCAAAACCTATGTAAAATTTGTTTATTTCATATTTTTATTATAATTTAATTTAGGTTTAATAACAATGTAACTTTTTTTTAAGTTTAATGATGTAATGTACCATTTGCCAATTTATTTTCGCTTCCTATCATACACACACATCATCCTCATAGGGCATTTTGTAAATTATAGTGATGCTGCTAACAGACACAAAATGTTTTGTTCTCATAATTGGTGATGCTCAAATTTATGGTCTTAATATTTCTTTTCATCCGCAGCAACGCGCGGACATTAATCCCATCTCGTTCTTTTACAAACAAAGGGAACGTAATTTACTCTTTTTATTATTACAAAAATATGATTATTTTATTGTTTATTTGAGTAAACTACATTTTATGTTGTTGTTTTGTTTGTTTTTTTTTTAATGAAAATTGTTATTTTCATCCTTATATTTTTAAAATCACAGTTTTCGTCTCTATGGTAGTTTATCTCGAGTCAAGCTTTTGACAAACTATTTGAACTCGAGCTAAATTATAATAATTGTCGATCTTGAAGATGCACTAAGATGGTGTTTGATTCGTAAATTATTGAAGAACTAGAAGTGTACTCGCGCAATGCAGCGAGATACATCACGATTTTAATGTTTCATTTTATTTTTTGTTTTTTTGTCGATTTATAGTACGATTTTGGATGTTTTTGAGAAAGTGATAATGTTTTTCTTATAATTTCGTTATATAAAAAAATTAAGTATTTTGTTAGAATTCAATGATTATATTATATATTTTAATGACATTTGAAAAAAATAACCAATTACATATTTAATAATATAATTAAAACAAATTTATAGTAATATAATATATTAATTAAATAGTGATACATGGAAAGATATGCATAAAAGGAAGGTTCTTCACATATCAAATTGGTGAGTGTTAGAAGCCTCTAGTAGTAATATGTATCTTGTGTTTTGATACTTGTAAATTAAGAGATTTTTAAAATCTTGCATAAAATGATGGTACCTTGTGCCTAATAATTTATATTTAAGAGTTTTTTATCCGTGTTTTATAATATAGTATAGATATGATGAGATTTCATTCCGTCGTTTAATTCATTCTTTTTTTTAGATTGAATTTTCAGAATCCAATGAATTTCACAAATAAGGGATTTGAATATTCCTGGTTATGAGGTGGTATTTTGATGGAACCAATTGTTCATTATCTACTTTCTACTTGATTTCTATTTTCTACTATCTCGATTTAAAATCTATATATTTTTTAGAAAAAATTACAATTCAATAAACCATTTTGATTTTTTTATTTATGCCAATTTGTTTTATGAAGCATGTCCATTTTTTTAAATGTCATAAAATAATTAAAGAAAATGATGTACCTATTTTAATTATTAGTATATTATTATAAGTAATAGTTAAGTATTATCATTATTAGAATCCGATTTAATTTTAATAAGAAAAAATATATGTTTGCATTAATAAATGTTGGGATCTGAAAATTCCATTTGAATCATATGCATTAGTTTAATAAATATTTACCGGAATATGTAACACCCGTGATTTTCGATAAGTTTTACTATGGGATTATCGAGGATTGAATCGGGCGATAAACGGGAATTTTGGGCCATCGCGAGTTGTGACGCGACTTGGGGTCGCGGCACAAGTCGCGAAACTCACTAGATGTGAGTCTCAGGGAAACGGGCGACTTATGCCGCGAGTGGAGGTCGCGGCATAACCCGCGTAATCGCCTGTCGAGGTTAAAACCGATTTTTCAGCCACCAAACCTCATTCTCTTAACCCAAACCCTAAAACCTTCTTCCCTTTCTCTCCCAAACCCAAATGTCGCACCCTAACCCATTTTGAAGGGTTTTCTCCTTAAACCAAACGATTCTCCATCATCTAGCTTGTGAGATCTTGAACCACAAAACCACCATCTTCATTTTCTTTATCAAGTTCGGTTGGGAGCTCGGGTTGAAGAGTTGGATTGGGTGTTCTCGGAAAGTCTCGTTATCTCTAATGGTAAGCTTTCTTGAATTAATGTTATAGATGCTTCATTGATGGTTTCTTAGTGTTGGTATATCAAATCTCGGATTTGTTAGTTTTGGAGAAACTAGGGTTTTGATCTTGTTTAGGGATTTTGGTATGTAATGTTTGAGGAATGTTTCTAAATGTTTAGTTGTGGGTATTTTATGGTTGGAAATGTATGGATCTAGGTTTTGGAGGTTCTCGGCTTGAGGATTCAAGTGGCCTTCAAAAGAGCTCGTTGGAGGAAATCTAGATTTAGCCTAAATCTAGCAAGGTGAGTTCAAGTTGATTTGTGAAAACGGTGTACATGCCAAAATGTCTATTTTTAAACATTTATGTGTTAACATGAAATTACCAACTGTTGGGTTATTTGGTAACTTATGTTTATTTGAAGTGTTTAGCATATTAAACCTTGTAAAACACCATATTTGGGATTGTAAATCCAAGATCACTAGAACTTCTAGAGAGAGAAAGTAGAGAGAGACAGATGGAGCGCAAAACCACATTTCTATTAGATGTGCGTGTGAGAACTTCTTACAACCAACAAGACCAAAGGGACTTAAATACCATTGGTCAAATACAATACTGATAAGCTTTAAACACAGTATTGACCAAGTCCTATAAATACAACGATTACTATAAAATCAGACCTAACAATCTCCCCCTTAGTAATCATTGGCGCTTTGGTCTTCAAAAATTATCTTCTATAACAACACGGACCAACAAAGCGACTTTCAGAAGCTTTCTGACTTTTAAGAAAAAATTTCTTCTCAGCATCTTGTAGATTGAAAATTTTCTTTGCTGCTTAAGCTCAAGACGATACACCTCTTTTGAATGATCTTGAATGAACTGTGGTTTTCGGAGCAAGAACAGCAAAAGAATTTGAAATAGCTGAGGAATGGAATCTTTGAGCGAATCTTGATCAGCAGATAACCTTTTGAACTCTTTGTCTCTTTAACTTCTCCTTGACTTCTCCCCCTCATGACCTTGATGATCTTGATCAACTTGGTCATGCGAATGTTGGAGACGAGACAACGAAAGATCTGCAAAATCAAAGAAACAGAGAAAACAGGGGTGGTTTGCGTTCCATGCAGTTTGCGTTCCACATGGGAGACGCAAAGCAAGGTTTGCGTGCCATGCTTGATACGCATAGCAAGGTTTGCGTGTCATGCTTGATGCGCAAAACAAGCTTTGCGGGCCATGTGTGAAGCGCAAAGCTGCCTTAGAAAAATTTTACCTTTGAAAGCTCTTTGACTCCCCCTATACAAATGCATTAGATAAGACAATTCGAGATAACATTCATGTAAAGAAAATCAGACACTCCCCCTCAAAAACAGATATAATCTTTGAAATACATCTCTTTGTTCACCCCCCCCCCCCTTTAATAATGCATAAACCCATTAAAATATATTTATGAGAACACAGTGATCAGAAATTAATGTAGAAAGAAAAATATACTGAATGTAAATTTTGAAACAACTAAACATATAAAATTTTAAACACTAAACAAATTAAATTCTACAGAGTAAAATATCACAAATTTATCAATCATTTGAAATCAAACATATGTTGTAAGATAAAAGAACGAGTTTAATTGCATATCAAGTTAAAACATGTTCAGTTTCAAAACTTCCAGCAATCTATTAAGTGTGCTCACATGCGAATCTTCGATTAGCTTCAAGAAAATGCAATTCTAAAAATATTATAGAGAACTTTCCGTGTACTAACACTAAGCCATCAAGAATTAAGATATTCATAAATTTACAGATTTATCGCAACTCAAATATATCACCAAGTATCATGAGATGTGTGCTCATTGACATCTTTTAGCATTGTGCTCATTGGCATCTTAACATGAGTGTGCTCTTTGGCATCTTTTAAGCTCGTGCATTTTGGCATCTTTTGATCAAAAAGTTTATTAAGTAAAGAACATGTCGTAAACGTAACTTTCTATCTAACCCTATTGCAGGATTTGGGTCAGCCGCTCCCAGACCAGTTGGCCTTAGGGGACTAGGTGTCAAACACCCCTTGGAACTTACTCTCCCATATCAGAAAGGCTATATCGACATACCCTAAACCCATTCATACAAGTAGAACATGACTTTCGATCTGGTTTTATTGAAGGATTTCTGTTCGATCACTCCCAGACCAATTGACCTTAGGGGACCAGATGACAAGCATCCCACGGAACGTACTTTCCCAAACCAGAAAGGTCACAGGTACAAACTTTTAAACTTAGAGATTTCTGTATTTTAAGAATTTAATATTCATCTCAATCACTCAGATCAACGTCTAAATGTTTAGCCCATATTTTCATTCCAATCTAAAATTTTGATCGTTTAGGTAGTCTAAGCAAAGTAAACTATAAAAATTCCGACTCACATATCTTTAAAGCATAAATAAAAGTTTCAAACATGTTGCTGACTTTTCGACTTTTGTAAGACTTGAAATTTGACCATATAAAAACTTTAATATAAGCAAAAGAACTTGAAAATTTATCCTAGACACATATTTTATTCAAATGAGAGAAAAAATGTAAAACTTTACTTTATAGAATAAAATTTGTAAAGATTTAAACTTTTAATTAATATTTAGTTGGAACAAAATAAAATTCAACTATTTCATCTTTTACATAGAAGAAAATAAATTTGTGTCTCATATTAGAAGAAAATTTTGGGTAATACAAATTCATGAGATAGATAAACAAACTCAGATTCTTGAAACATTGAGAAAAAACTAGAATAACATCATTATCAGAGATAAATGCAGCGAAATTAAAATTGATGTACTCACAGTATCTCATTAAGTCAGAAGCTTAATCATTGAAGAACGAGTTCTAAACTGTTGTGTTTAGAAGTCGAAGTCGATGAAGTGCGGGTCCTGAGTTGAATTACTCAGAAGCCAAAATTCCCTTACTCCCCCTTAACATGTGATGCCTGCAACTTTGAATCAGATAAAGATTTGGGTACCCACTTGAATTTGGGCCCGTGTTTGTTAGTTGCATTTCGTATGGGGAAACAATAAGCAGATTTGATATGAGAAGCATGAGAAATATGACCAGAGAAATAATCACAACTATCAGAAGATAAAGCATGATCATCTGAACTAGAATCAGAAGACGAATATGAGGCATTTTTGGAAATTTGAAACATTTGCTTTATAGAGTATTTTGAAACTTTATTACAAACAACAAATGAATCACTATTATAAAAGTTGTCTACACATCGATCTCCATCAAACATAGAATCAGTTGATGTTCGCCTAGCTCTCCAGATCTGCTTCTTTGACTGGCTCACAGTCCTATCTGAAATAATAGTATCGGAAGAATTAGAATTGTCAGTAAAAACTGTATCTCGTTTATTCGACTTCTTTGACCGTATTCTTTTACGCTTGGGTTTATAATATTGATCATTGAGCGTAAAAGAATTATCAAGAATTTTAGACGAAATGTTTAAATCAGAAGAAATAAATTTATCCAAGCAACCAATCTGATCAACTAATAAATCTGAATTTACCTTGGAATCTGAATTATTTTGAGAAAGGATTCTAAAATTTGAAACTTCCTTTTTGTTTTCCTTGAAATCAGAAGATAGACTAGAAATATAATTTGATTGTTGAGAAAATAAATTTTCTTCAAGACTTGAAGTCATAAAAGAAAGAAAAATATCAGATTCAATTTTCTTCAAAATATTTTGATCTTCTATCTGATCTTCAAGATCTATGATTTTTCCTTCTAATATTAATGGAGGAGTATATTTCTTCGAATCATAAATGATTGGAGAAATATTTCTTTTATCATAATCAGGAGCATAAGAAGGAACAAAATCATTAACAGAAGATTTAACAGAAGATTTAACAGAAGATATATCATTTAAAACTCTTTTTCCTCTTCTTGATTTGTCAGGAAAATATTTTGCATTTTCAGACGTATAAACAAAAGGAATTTCATTTTTCTTATTATTTATCCTTTTCTCATTTTCGATTTCTAACACTTGCTTCTCATTCATCCAATCAATTTTAAATTGAGGAGCATAATGAGCAAGTGTCAGATAATCGTATTTATATAAAGTTGGGGATTTTTCAATTGCATTGTTTAGCCAATGAGGATTTTCAAAACCAAGTCCCCACCTTTGTTTTAAAGCCTCTTCACTCCTCGGCTTGTTCATATAAATTGTTTGTTCAGATTGGTCTCTTCGATAAAACTTTTCTTCTAACTTAATTATTTTATCAGAAAACTCATCTTTTAATTTGGTCATGTCAGTCAAAGATTCAAGATAAGTTTTGTTTGAATTTTCCAAAGCATCCAATTTCTTTTGAAAGATGTCTTTAGTATTTTCTAAAATAGATTTTTCATCCTTCAAAGAAATTTTCAGCTTTTCAATTAAATCTGACTTTTCAGAATTTAAAATTATTTCAGATAAAAATTTAGAGCGCAAATCAGACAAAACATTAATCATGATATGAAACTGGGAGGTAATAAAGTTGTAGTCAAATTCAGAATATACCTCATCCTCATCAGTGTCAGAATCGTCTGACTGGTCATCTCCGACTAAGCACAAATGGGCGATCTCGACGTTCGATGTTTAATCATCGGAATAATCCAGCCAGAATTCTTCTTCTTCTGCCAGCAAAGCTGTTCCATTCTCTCTTTTCTCAGCCAGCTCCAATTTCCTTCTGTAATAAGCTGAGTCCTTAACTTTCTTTGCTCTACACTCCTTTGAGATGTGACCCGGCTTTCCGCAGTTGTAGCAAGCAGCAGACTTTGGCTCGGGTACTTTTGCTTTAGGCACATGAGTGAAGCGAGAAGAGTTGGAACCCGATCTCGGTTGGAACTTCTTCTGGTAATGTTGAGAGAGAAGAATCATAGCTTTCTGTAAGGCCTCTCCATCGTCATCAGTTGACCCGGTGTAAGCGTTATCAGACAACGCGTGATCATTCAGTTGCTTCGTGAGAATAGCAATCAGATCAACTGTCTTCTTGTTCTTTTTGTCTAGCTTGGCCTTTTTATCTAACACCAAGCTCTCATCAGTTAGCATAATCTCATACAGCTCTTGAATCTGCATCGTGGAAATTCTGACATCGTTCCTCAATTTGTGGCATGATTTATTCCATTCTGGTTGCAATATGTTGAGGAACTTCATATTTGTCTCAAGCTCAGACTTTTCAACTTTTATCTTCCGAAGATCATTGATGACGACACAAAAACGGTCAAACACAGCTTTCAGTGACTCCCCGTCCTTGGCTTTGAATTCCTCAAAATTATTCATGTATCGAGTATGCCTGAGTTGAGTAGCTACTGAAGAACCAAGCATAATCTTCTCAAGCTGTTGCCACATCAGGTTAGGATGAGTTTTGAAACAGTCAACCTTGTTGTATACGGAGTTTGGCAAGGCAAGCATTAGATTTGCTTTAATATCCCGATCAGCTTGATAAGCAGTCAGCTCTTCATTAGTGTACTCTTTAGTAGACTTGTAAAATCCAGAAGCCAATTTGGGTTTGTCGAATGGTCCTTCAGATAAAATGGTCATCATATCATTTCCATTATTTTGTCGTTCAATAAAATTCAAGAACCGATCTTGCCACTGTGTAAACTCGTTTTCATCGATCAGTACTGGTGGACGAGTTTCTGTGCCCAATGACATCATGAGGTCACTCGTGTAGAACTGAGCTTGAAAAGCAAATTTTGCAGAATTCATTGCTGATGTATCTGAAAAAACAAAAATCAGATTGAATTGAAATTTTCGGAAAAAAAATATTAAAAATTGACAATTTGAAAAACAGTTGAAATGACACAAAGTTTAAAAAGAAAAAAATTTAGATGACACACTAAAAAAAAATCCAGACTTTTTTTTTTAAACTAAGACAGGGAGACCCGCAAAGTGGATCTTTGCGGGTGAAGATAGAAACGCAAACTGAGTCTTTCGGGTGTAGAAGGAAACGCAAGACAGACTTTGCGGGTGAAGGAGGAAACGCAAAATGGAGGTTTTCGGGTGAAGTGGGAAACTCAAACTGAGGTTTGCGGGTGTAACTGGAAACGCAAGATGATGTTCGCGGATGCCTTGAGGAACGCAAAGTGAAGTTTGCGGATGAAATGGGAAACGCAAAGTTGATCTTTGCGGGTTAGGCTAGAAACGCAAACTGAGACTTTGCGTTTGAGGTTTCAAGCGAAAACCTGAAAAACAAAATGATGAATGACCCGCAAACTATAAGAATGAAACGCAAAGTGTGGATCTTGAATAAACCGAACGCAAAACACAAAAAACTTCTAAAAACTCGATTTCAACACCAAATTTGATGAACTTTCCTTTTACAAACTTGATCGAAAACAAATTTTCAATACATTTCAAACAAAGATTTCGATTAAAATCCACTAAAACTGAAAATCATGAATGTAACAGTACCAGAACTCGTTTTTCCAGAAAAATTCAATTTCTCAAAATCGATGAACTAAACTTGATTTTCTAGTAAAACTCTATGAAGCAAACATGATCGATTCACAAAAACGAGACTAATGAAATCAAATTCAACCAAAAACGATTACAAACACTTCCAAAATTGATGAGAAATCAAGAAAACGAGATTTTCTTGAAAAATCCAAGAAAATCGATCTAATTTTCGATTTCGATCACTAATTCAGATTCAGTAAATGTAATCTCTCAATCCTCTCAAGATCTAGCTTGCTCTGATACCAATTGTAAATCCAAGATCACTAGAACTTCTAGAGAGAGAAAGTAGAGAGAGACAGATGGAGCGCAAAACCACATTTCTATTAGATGTGCATGTGAGAACTTCTTACAACCAACAAGACCAAAGGGACTTAAATACACTTGGTCAAATACAATACTGATAAGCTTTAAACACAATATTGACCAAGTCCTATAAATACAATGATTACTATAAAATCAGACCTAACAGGGATGTTGGGATATTTTGATAAATGTGTCACAAAGGAACATGTTTTGGTGATTATTGCATAAATGGATATTTGGTCAAAAAGGCACTTTTACGTGTTTGTCGAGTTTTATGCATCATTCATGAAATGGGGTATTTTGGAAATGGAAAACCTTTTGGGTTTTGGGCCGAAGGCCAATAGTAATTTGAGAATCAAAGATTTTGGAAAAAAGAGTATTTTGGTCTATGTAACCAAGTTGTCTCTCGTATTTTAGCCAAACGTTCATTATGCCCTTTTGGGGCTCGGTTTACACTCAAGTGAGTCTTTGGAACATTTGTTCAGTTTTGGTTGCTCGTTAAGGAGCCTTGGACGTATGATGTACTTAGTTGCATCTTATTTAAGAGTTACATGTTTTGAATGCGTTAGTTCATTCTTTTGAGTCATGTAACGTTTTAGACTGTAATGCATTGGATCCATAGGCATACGAGTCAGTTGGTTAGTGGGGACTTTATCCCCGTTTTGGGACTGGATATTGTTATGGCCAGCGGGAGGACTCGAGGTAGATATCGTGGGTGGTTGAACTCGACGACCGCGTAACCTTTATTGAGGGCTCGAGGTAGATATCGTGGGTGGTTGAACTCGATGTCCGTTTGTAATCTAGTCCGGTTACTCATCGTGGAATTTAGTGTCCGCGTTTGAAGTCTAGTGAGTGGTCCCCAAGTCACGTTTTTATGTAAGCTTGCGGTGGTAGCTCTGTAGAGCCGGATACGGAGCTAAGTCTTGCGGTGGTGCCCATGGTGAGCCGGATACGGGGACTTGTGGTCTTTGGTTGTGACACTCATTAGAGGTCGAGTAGACACTAGGATCAGTGGTGTCTTGCGGTGGTAGCTCAGAGGAGCCGGATACGGGGAAACATGGTCTTATGTGAAGCTCGAGAACATTGATAAGTGGCTTAACTTTGTGTACCCACCACTTTCGATGGAATTCGGGTATCCCCCGTCACCGAAAGGTGTTGTTTTTGGGTATTGAGTTTTATTATCCAAGTTTTCGGTGGCGTTGTGTATATCTGGGTTTATGCTAGACTTTATGGGTTGAGTATTATGTCTCACCCGAGTTTTGGGTGTTTTGGGACATGAAGTGTTATTTACATTTTTATAAATTTAAGTATCGAACTATGACCCCGTTTAGGGCGAGTTTTGGGTTGCATCGTTTTATAAGAAATGTGTGTTGGGAGCATTGTCTTTAAAAGTGCATATTATGGAAAATGTGTCGTTTCCATTTTTAAGTATATTATTTCGAAAGATCTCGCTTTAAACTGGTTTCCCTGCTTTTAAAGATATAGTTGTTCATGTTAAAACTCTTGAGCTCACTAGGCGTTAAGCCTAACCTTTTTATTTGTCGGCATGTGCATCAGGTTCCTAGCGGGGGCTCAGTTCTAGCGGTGCTATGAAGAGTTGGGCCTTAGCTTTACAAGAGTGAGTAGTCGGTGAAGCCTTCCGTAGGACGGAGTTAGTATATGGTATTGGGTTTAGTAACACCCGTCATTTTCATAGAATGTATGTATAGGATGAATGGGAGTATTAAGGTTGATGCTCAATTTATGTTTGTAGTTCGAGGTATTTATTGATGTATTTAGAAAATTTTAATATGTTGCCATTTCCGGATTTGAGGGTGTTACAAAATATAATTCCTAACTTAACGGGGGATATTTTATTTTTTCGTTTCGCATTTCTCATCAAATAAATAGGGGGGTTCTCATTACTGCAACTAGTGCTAGGAGAGCGTCGAAATCATCGGCTTTCTGCCCAACGTCACGGTCGTGGCCTGTTATTTAAGAGTATTTCCGGATGTATAAGGCCAGCATGGCCTAAGAAATAAATTTTAAATTTTTCAAAAAAATGTATTTTCGACATTTATCAACATTTTATTCCAATTCCAAAGCTACGTTGTGTTAACCAACCAAACAAATTCCAATTCTTTTAGCATATTTCATTTCAATGTATGTTAACCAAACAGGTGTTCAAGGCTGATAACATTCAATTTCAATTCCTTTAGAGTCAAATTCATTTGACATAATTAATTTCCAGAAATATTATGCGAACCAAATGTCACCTAAGACTCGTTTAACTTAACGAGCCGAACTCTATAACACCAAGTTTCGACTCGACTCATTCAAACGATTGATTAAATCTTTCGAGATGAGCCGAGACATCCGAGCATAGATTTTTTCAAGCTAAACATGTTCATAGGTCATACAATCAAAGTTTAAAATTTGTTGAAAGCAAGCCAATCGGTCTCGACTCCGAACCTATAAACAAGTATCGAGCTCAAGTTCTAACAAACTGTGAAAAAAGGTTATTTGAGCTCAAGAGTGGTAATATTTTTCCGTATCAAGCTCGAATAACTTGTAACTCGACTCGACTCGACTATTAACACCCCTAAACAACCACCCAAACAAAGAGCCCATTAAATTTTATTGAGCGGTGTACATTTAAGGTGGATCAAATGCCTGTAAAATCGCGATTTGACCCAAGAGAAGTTAATTGTGTTGATTTGGGAAATAAAATAAATTTTCCCAATTGGAATCGACAAATTGAGCAAGACCCAATACTACGGGGACGTTTGCTAAATGTTTACTCGAGTAAGCGCTTACCAGTATTACATACTTTACGGTCTTTATCTATTGACCATGTAAGCTACCTATAATTTTACCCGGTAAGAGTCATAACAAGGACCTAGAGTTTTACCCGGTCAGTGAGAGAAATGACTCTTACTTGGTAAGCGCTTACCGGGTTTAAGGTGCTTACCAACAATTAATTTTGATGGTCGGAAATGTTATACGATCAGGTAAGTGAGGTAATGTCCTTGTCGGTAAGTGCTTACCCGGTAAACGACCCCTACGTCTTACTTCCAACATGTTATTAGCCAACTTTTTACTGATTTGGAGAACCTTTTAAGTTTTTTGGTTGATTTGGTAAATTCCCCCAAATTTTTGGATTTGATTATCGTTAACTCTTACCTTTTCCTTTTCCTTAACATCAAAACAATACATTTAAGACAAATCTAGAATTTAGAGAAAATCAATGATGAAATTATAAGAAATGCAAAAAATATCTCCAATTTTCTAACTTGATTGTAATTAGAGATGCACAAAAAACCTCAATTCCAAAGCGTAACCCATGTCTAGCCTCAAAGCCCGATTAGGCCGTAATATTGGCATAAAGCTTGGCCTGGGTTTGGCCCGGAAATTCCGACCTAAAATATCCCGAAAATGTTCGATTAAGCCCAAAAAAAACATGACATGTAAAAAATCCAATCAGGCCCCTTTTCAACCCAAAGCTCGTATGAGACTTTTTTACTACTCACTGAAAATGGCTCAGAAGGCCTAGGCCCACGCCTCAGAAAATTTGGCCTTGTGCATCTCATTGGTAAAATTACTATTATTAGAGTGAATTATGGGTTGCTTAAATTTGGATATGGTCCCTTAAACGCACTATCTATATTGGTGATCCGTAACTTTTCATTTTCATAATAACCACGTTCCCTCGAGTTAATATCGTTAAATAAGGTATGTAAAATTCGAGACATACACCTTCAATGTAAAATTTTCATTGAAAAAAACTTAATATTATATATTATTATAAAAAACCTTTGTCTCTCTCTCTTCTCAAACATTGTTTTTCATCCTTCTCCAAATCGATGTCAACGAGGAAAACCCTTTGCTTCCTTCTGTTTTCCGATGGTGAAAATCCATTGAATCAAGAAGAAGTTCCCCTTTAGATCCATCTGCATCGCCTCCGTCTCTGGCCATCCAACGTCACCTTCGTCTCATTTTACATAAGAGAAATAAATCTCGTAGGTGTTACGGTTGCTCATGGGGTGGATTGACTGGGTTGAAGACATTTCAACAACCCAACCCAATGTTTGCGATTTGAAAAATCTCAACTCAACCCAACCCAAAACCGTACGGTTAGGTTGGGTTGTTCGGTTGACTTAATTTGTATCAACTATGTGTCGGGTTACCTCGAGTTGAGTTTTTTTAGGTTTATTCGGGCTGTGTTAGCCGTGTTGGTCGATTTTTTGAGCACCCATAGGAGGTACAGATAGATGTGACATTGTATGGCCAAAGACAGAGGTTGGTAAGTGGTAGATCGGGATGAAGCTTCTTCTTGATTCAATGAGTTTTCACCATCAGAGAACGAAAGGGATCAGGTTTTCACCGCCAGCGTCGATTTCCAGAAGGATGTGGAACCATGTTTAAGAAGAGAGAGAAAATATATACAATATTAATTTATTTTATCATATTTAATATTTCATATTAAGCTATTTGAAAAAAGAGGTAAAATGACTAAATCGTCCTTATATAAAAAGCACATGACCAACGTAGATAGTATGTTTAAGAAACCATATCCAAATTTTGAGCAAACCAGATATAATTATACTTCTATCTAACTCACTCATCGACACTATATCGTAAAACATTTGGTTCAAAGTCTTAAAACACATTATATTATTAGCCTTAAAAAATTACATCATTATTTAACCTAAATTAAATTAAAAAATAAATTAAACAAATATATAAAAAAAACATTATCGTTTTTTCAAAACCATATAAAACCACATTATAAGATCGACAAAGACAAAAAAATAAAATGAAACATTCAAATCAAAATACAAAATACATTAAGGTTTTTTTTTAAAACCTGTTAATGGCTCTTAGTCTGAATCGTTCAAACTTTTTTACACACCACCTATTATTAATCACTAGTGTTGGGCCCGAAGATAAATTTTTTGTTGGAATATTGAACCGAGTTAAAATGAAACGTAAATTCTTTGTTACCAGTTAATAAAATACAATGTGAAAAACGAATGTATTTTCATAAGTGGTTAACTTGCATATATTCTTAATCGTTTGTAGTTATGAGCTTGTGCAATAATATTGGTAATAGTTTTGTATTATATTATTTAAAACTCAAAAGACATGTCTCACAACATATCACTATTATTGAAATAATTATAAATATGAACATACGTTTTTACAGATTTTGCAATTTTTCTGAAACCTCCTCGACAACACTTGACAATCACTTTGAACGTATAAATCTGTAGATTAATTAACAACATTAAACCCACATCAAATATGACAAAGAAAATAAATGATTTCTATCTTTTGTAACCGGCAACTCAACTGGTATAGTTCAAATTCACTCAATACCGCTTGAAAATTTATCTGACTATTGACTTCAAGACCTCATAGTATTAGTCGATAAAAATAAAGATATGTATATATATCTTATTCCCCTACTTCGAAAAATATGATTGTGGGTTTTGAAAAATATAAACAAATTTTCAGTAAATAAAATAAAATATAAAAAATTAGTTTTTCAAAGAAACAAAAATATAGTGAAATACTTTTTGTTCAGTTGCAAGTTCCGTCATTGACACCCGACCGTTCGTCTTTTTCTTGTACTCGGATGATACATAGAGAAGCTATATATATTTATAGTGAATGTAGAGAATATTTTAAAAATCTTTTATTTTCATTTTCGATTTTACATTTAAATGTAAATATATTAAAAATATGGGATAATATTTTTATATCTACATCGTTTCTATTTTATTTTCTTTACACTTGGTTAATTTGGAAAGTATTGTGGAATATTTTTATTTTAAAGAATACGATAATTTATTAGTGTATCTCGTTATTTTTTATTTTTAATTCATATCAATCTTCTTCTTTTTTTCTTTTAATGCTCGTGAAAAAAATACGTGTAGATTTTATATTAGCAAAAAAAATACGGAAGAAAAAAGAGTTTATATTACATCTCATTATGTAAATTTTTTTTATAAAATAAAATATGGAAAAAGATTTTATAAAATAAAATATGGAAAAATCATTATGAGATGTAATATAAAAAAATACGAAAAAAAGATTTTATATTACATCTCATTAATATAGATTTAAATGTAAAATCTACATTTAAAATATATTATGCTAATATAAAATCTATTTTATAAAATCCTCCACCAAAAAACAAACATTTATATTAATAAATGAGTATCCATTCCACAAATAGATGATTATGTGAGATATTGTGCTTGAAAAGGTTGTACCAAAGCATTAAGAAATTGTAAATTAAATAATTGACTTTAATTAGTTGTACCTTGTGCTTAAAATGTTATAATTAAAAGTTTTTTATGTCGTTTTTATAATATAGTATAGATATAGATAACTAAAATAAGACTTCAGACTTCAGACATCTTAAAAAACAAACGGCACCTAAGACATTGTTTGACAAAAAAAGTTAGCTTATAAGCTAGTTTTTTTTTTACATGTTTGGATGACCAATTGACCATAAGCTAGTTTATAAGTTACCTTATTGAAATAGAACTCATAGTAACATTTTAAAAAACTAACATATGAGTTACCGACTAGTTTATAAGTTAGTTTAAAAAATTAGTTTATAAGTTAGTTTACCGGACATAGCCTAAAGCTGCGTGGATTTTTGCAAGTTTGGGCCTCTTGTAACTGTTTTGGGCTTCACAAGAGTTAAAGCTCTTATTGGACCTCACAAGTCACAAAACGCTATAAAACCCTAGCATCAACCAGACGTGCCGCCTCTGAAACCTGAATACACAAATAACCCTCGCCAGAGAGACCTCCGCCGCTGCAGAAAAAAATGGAGACGGCGAGAACTGTGAAAGACGTTTCTCCTCATGAGTTTGTCAAGGCGTATGCTGCGCACCTCAAGCGTTCCGGAAAGGTAATTGATCGAAGATCATAGGCTGCTTTCACAAGTTCTTATTTTGCGTTTTTATTTCACTGTAATTTATGTTGTTCGAGAGATTTGGAGTATGCTTTTGGCGGATGATTTATGTTCAACCTGTTTGTGTTCGTGTTAGCATTATGGATTTGCGTTAATTTTTCGTCTTGAATTTGTGAAAGGCTTTTAGATTTTGAATTCGTGCATTTCGTTTTATGATCTGTTGTGTACGGATGATTCAGTTATCTTTGATTGTTAATGGAATGCTTATTTTGTGTGAAGATGATTGAGTAGTTAGCTAGAGGTTGTTTAATGTAACCGTTTTCAGATAGGTATGTGCAAGTGAGTATCGAGATGTTAGTTTGAGCATTGGTATTTTGTTGTTTAGCTTCGAGTGTTTTCAAAGCTTGAATCCACTATTGGAATCACCGTATAGTGATCTCTGATTTGTTATATCAGTTTAAAAAATTCTAAACTATTGTGCAGGGGCAAAAACAATTGAAAACACTTGGTTTAAAATTTCTGTATAGCTAAAAAAATTCAGATGAGCCTGGATAAGCTGCCCACCTCTTCCATTAGCTAAGTAATTGCTCAATCAAGCATATTAAAAGTTTAAAGTATATTAGTGAGGCTAGGCATATACCTTGTTTGCCTATTACTTGAATATGTGAATTGAACAACTTGGCATATGTCCTCTCATTTAAAAAATTAAGACCCCAGTTCAAAAAACCTTTTTCCCCAAATTAAGATCAACTTCTATATTTAGTATGCCAATTACTTCAATCCCTAAAAGCAACAAATTATTTTTTGTTCTTTTAGTTGATCTATTGAATCTTCATGACTCTGTTTGGCACTTCAGAATGGAACATGTTGAGTCACCAGTGAATAGTTAAAGAAGCACAAATAAACAATTGCTTTAGTGAATTCAGAGTTTTCATAAATTCCCATCCAAAAAATGTTTTTGTGATCTTAGTGGAAAAAGATAAATGTGCTGTTTTTCTCTTTCCAACTGCTAGGGGATTGTTTTGGGTCATCAATAAATAGGAGAAGAGGCTTGTATGGATGATTATTTGGTGAGTTTAGAGCTTCTATAAAATCTGATACCAAAATGTTTTTGTGATTGAGTTGAGTAGGAGACTGTTGTGGGCGTTGCCTTCACATCAGTATGAGATTAGTCAAATGGAAAGTGGACAAGTGGTGATCATGGATATATAAATAGAAGTCTTGAAAGAGGGTCGGGTGGCATAGAAAATAGAAACTAAGTACAAGGATATACCAACAAGGTAAGGTTGTTGGAAACAATCTTGCAATTGTGGTGTGTCTACACCCCCAACTTGTACCACCTAGATCTTTTCAAGATGATGCTTAGGTGGATGCCTAAGTTGCCCAATTTTTAAAATGTATTACTTCAGCTGAGTAACTATAATTTTTGTTATGTTTAGAACAAAGTCATTACATTACATATGAATGTTAAATATGCTCGTTATCATATGCTCTAAATAATAAACATTTTATGTACAAAAAACAGACTAAAAAGCTGACAGCAGCAGCACAAGCGTAATTATCAATTGTTGTCAACAATAAATATCAAATAGCATAAGTAGAGTTCGAGTAGTGTACACACATTCATATATCCGTGTTTGTTAGTCCAATTAGGTCTTGATTATTTAATTTTATAACTATAGTCTTTTTTATGCTTAATGGAACTGGCTGTAACACATATGGGCGTCGATGTAGCCTAGGCTTGTTGTTTCCTGATGGCAATCCATTTTACCCATATCCTTATTTGTCTTTTTATCGTCTGTTTTTTTGCAAATGTTCGGTTTATTTGGATTTAATCATGTTTCAGCTGTGAAAGAAAGTTTTTGGCTGTTTTATTTTGTCAGTCAACTGCGTTTATGCTTAGTTGTATGTAAGCAACCAGTAATATCATATGCGTGTGCTAGGGCTCATTACATCAATCCTCTCATTAAAATTTTCATCAACAGATGGAGCTTCCTCACTGGACCGATATCGTGAAAACCGGTACCTTCAAGGAGCTTGCCCCATACGATTCTGATTGGTACTATATCAGAGCTGGTAAGGACTTTCGACTCTTTATTGGGCAAAATACAAAAAAAAATTGGTTTTAGTCCCAAATTTGTGTAACAAACACTTTTTTCTCAATTGATGTAACAAAGTTTAAAATTTCTCTATTTTGTATCTTTTTTTACGAGTAACTTACTGATCTTGTAACATTTGATGATGTGGATACCTGTTTACGAAAGGTTTATGAAATGTTTACGAAACAGTTACGGCTAAGTGGTCGATAAACTTGCATTGATTGTGAAAATTTGAAACTTTGTTACGTTAAGTAGGAAAATTTGAATTTGTTACGTTGATTGAGAAAAAAATGTTCGTTATACTAAATAGGAACCAAGACAAATTTCGTTGCATTTTGATGTATTTTACCTCTCTTTTTTCCGGCAAACTTGCTTGACTTAATTAAGTACAACTACGATTGTGGCTACTGACCTTTCTTCCCTTAAACGTATGGGTGAAAAATAGCATCCATGGCAAGGAAAATATACTTGAGAGGAGGGCTTGGTGTTGGTGCTTTCCAGAGAATTTATGGTGGGAGCAAGAGGAATGGTAGTGCCCCACCTCATTTCTGCAAGAGCAGTGGCGGTATTGCTCGTCATATTCTTCAGCAGTTGCAGAACATGAACATTGTGGACTTTGAAGCCAAGGGGTGAGTCTTTCATAATAATATTTTCTTTAATTCGACTTAATTAGTTTTCTCATCAAGCATTATATGTCACTGAAATGGCTGAGACATCCCATGGGGGTATGCATATGCTCTTCGAACTTCAGTAATTACTGATATAAATTGACCTCAGGATTTGTATCTCGACCGAAAGGAGAATTTATTTGCTAAAAACTTGCAGACAGTTCCAACTTAGGCCATCCACATCCCTGCAATTCATTTACACTTTCAATTGTGCCACATCAGCTTTTGCAATTACCCTCTACACATGCAATCCACCAACACTTTCAAAAGTGGTCCCCACTACAACATTTATTAATTATTTTATAATTTATTATATACATTTATATTTTTTTAGTTAATAACATGATATATAAATCTTTATTTTAATTTAATGATAATTAAAATATAATTTTTTAATTTCAAATAAGCGATTAGTATATAATATAATAATAATACAATTATTTTATTTATTTTATAATTTATTAAATTATGTGATATATGTAATTTCATTAATATTTAAATTATATTGTATTTATATTTTATTTAAAAAATAACATATATGCATATATATATTTTTTTAAAACAAGAATGATAAATTTAATTAAAAAATAAATTAAAATCATTAACTAATAAAAAATATATACTTGAAATTTGTTTAAATAAAAAAAAATCAAAAAATGGTTATGTAATGCCACATGACCTTGTAAGTAGAATTGCAACAAATGCAATTATTAATCCTAGGTGGCACATGACTTCAATTTGCAATTCAATTAGAAAGCCCTTACAAGGCATCAAGGCTAAATTTGTTCTATTGATTTAATATTTTCATTTTATGGTGACATGGTACCTTTAGGTATTTCTGACAACATGATTTCTGTTCTTGGAGACGTAATATTAGGGTAGTAGACTAGGGGTTCTTGGAGACGTAATATTAGGGTAGTAGACTAGGAATAGGGTCTATATAGCTTGCTTAGTCGGGACGTAGGGATTGAGAGGTAGAGGATAGGGGTAGGGTTGGTGAGCTGTAGTTAGATCCTTTGAATCATAGGTTAGACTAGGGGTGGGTAGTTTTCCTACCTTGGTTGTGTTTTCGTTTTCGTTTTCGTTTGCATGTTATGTCCCAAATGTGTCTCCTAAGTAAAAAATGACACAATCTTAGACATACGTAATTGTTTAATACGTAATTGTTTAGTTAACCGAATGACAAGTTTACCCTTAATTAGTTTCTCTCTTCTCACTACTCTTAAATATTTGTGCATTAATTAAAGGGTAGATTTGAGAATCTAGTTTGAAGCTCGTCACTTATTTTGGGAGAAACATAAATAGAAATGCAGACACTTTTTTGGGACGGAGTGAGTACCTTGTTTTTCAAAAGTTTTTCCTTCTTTTCCCACACTATGCACAAACCAGGGTCGTCACGGGAACGGTCACCACTGTTTGGGTGGAGGCCGGGTTGGGTCTGTGTACCTCTCCCCCCTTTTGGTTTATTTTCTGGGTCCTATTTACTTGATGTTAAGAGAAAAGACGAGGGGAAAGGAGAAAATGACGTAAAGAACGAAACCTAAAAAGTCTCTTTTTTTTCCTTGCTGGTTTGAAATATTTCATGACCTCAATTTCGTTACATGATTCAATACAACCTAACCTAATTTTTTTTGTGCACCAGTGGGAGGAAAATCACATCCAACGGTCGAAGAGATCTTGACCAAGTTGCTGGAAGAATCGCTGCGGTTACCCCTTGAGAAGTCATCGACACGAACTTGTAACCGGCACACATTAAATTACTTTATTTAAGGTATTAATTTTGCTCATCTTGGTTAAGGCCACCGGATAATACCCATTATTAATGTGTTATTTTGCGGGTTAGTTTTGAAGTTTGTTTCTTTCACTTTCGACACCAATTCCTACTCAAAATCGTGTTTGATGAATTGTTTGGTTTCAACATTCTTTTTTGTTGACCAAAATTTCAACTTCTGTTATCGCTAAATATGGTTTTCAGGGAGGTTTCATGGTGGTTGACCATATTTTTTGGTTTTGTGAAACTGAGCACGGTCATTTAGCCGAAGTGCTGGTTTTGGTGCTAGGATTGAGCATGGCTTGGTTCATTTGGCTATCACGGGTTTTACGGAAGCTTTTGGTACTAGGGTTGGTCATGATTTGGTTCAGTTTGGGTGCGATTGGTAGGTGAGATAGGCTGAAATATGGCACATATATATATATAGAGAGAGAGAGAGAGAGAGAGAGAGGGAGATAGGGAGAGAGAGGAAGGATCATGTGATAAGTTAAACATTTTTGCGTGAAGACGAGAAGTTTCAGTATCATATATGATTAAGCGTGAAATGTGTGTTTAATCATATATGATTAAGCTTGTGTATCATATATTATATCACACTTCTCGTCTTCTCACAAAATGTTTTGCTTCTCGTTTGAACCTGCTCCTATATATTCCATCACTTTGTCTCTATAGTTGCTATACACAACTATTTGGTTTCATTTGGCTTGTTAGAAACCAAACCGGAGGCCAGACCCATGATTGTTGCACTGGAAAACCAACTAGTGGGTCGTTGTGTACTTGATTTACTTTCACGTTATGTTTGTTGAGGTGGTCTGACGATATCCCATAATTCAACCGGTCTAGTGGTTATGGGGTCCAACCTAACAAAATGTAGAAAAGCGTATGGGAGCTTAATTTCACGTATATAAATATTGTATACTTTACTTTATTGGTAGTTGGGATTTTTATTTGAGGAATAAAAAATGATTGAAAATTTAAAACTAACCAAGGGTTTACTCGGTTTGTTTGGTTAACGATATTTTGATATATGATTTGAAATTGGTTCAAGATAAACATATAACATTTAAGATAGAAGGATTATGTTTTGGAATGGATGCACATTAGGATGATATGTATCGTCATAAGATGTATTGAGATGCTGAGATGCATTGGATCAATTTTCTTTAAGGCCGTAATTCATTGGAGGACATTTGATTAAAAATGATCAAATCAACGGTTCAGATCCACTTCTCACGCTTCTTACGTTAGTGTCAAAAGATCTTTCGCCTATGATACAATCTATGAAGATAGAGATACAAAGTATATATATTCAAAATCAAGCGAGTAAAGAGAATTTCCAATAGATTCTCCAAAATGGACCATCAAATTTCAAAATCTTAAAAAAAGATTATACTAAAAGTGTCACCACTTTATTATTTTGTAGATTACAATATTAATTATATTATTAAAATATTTTTTATATTTAAATAAAATATTATACATATTCATTCAACATTTAATTTTAAAGGTTTTTTTATTGGTGGTAATATATTTATTTTTCATCGTAATCATTTTTTAGTGTTATCAATATTTTAAAAAAAATCACATTATTTTTCGTACTTTATTCCGTTTGAATAAAAGTTTCGGAGAATTTGTTAGAGCAAAATAACTTCACAAAAATATATACAATGTATAAACTATATTCTATGTTTTATTTCTAACATGTTATATTTTCTTTCTTTTTTAAATTTGAAAATGTTTGAAGATATTCTAAATATTAGAAAAATATTAATTTTCATCCTTGTTTAGACCTACCCTACTCCACCTCCAAACCCCACCTAGGCCCTAGCTACCCCTACCACAACCACTAGTTATCCATTAATTATAACATTTTTGAATTTTATATTTAAACTTTCAAGTTTAATTTTTTATTTTTGTCATTGCTATTGACACTCTTAATAGGGATGTTGATTACATTGAAAATTGAAATCATCAAATCAATTACATATTAAGTTAATATTAAATACATATATCTTAGGGAAATTGACCCAAATGGCCCAAACATTGAACTGGATTGGCCTCCTAGCCCATTCTCGCTATGCTTTACGGAAATAGCCCAAGGGACGCAATGGAGCCCAGGTTAACCCTAATTAGGGTTTCTCCTTGGAATTTTGTTTGTTTGCTATTTTTCACGATTTCCAGTTGCTTTTTCATGTTGCTTTTTACTGTTTTTTTCAAAAAGTTGTGATATCAAATTTATTTTAGCAGATAAATTGATTCCCTGTGTTTTTTGAAATTGATTCCCTAGATTATTGCTATAAAACCAACAACCACTGAAGTTGTAAATCACCATTTTCATCCACAAATTTCAGACAATTGTTTTGCTTGTGTATCTGTGCGTGTTTTTTTTGAAAATATGAGATCCGGAGATGATAAAGTCAAGTTACATCTCCTAAGCGGTGGTTCATGGCAGCAGGATGGTAACGGGTGGGAGTATGTTACCGATCAACCGATAACCCGTGTCAAGGTGGCACCTAACATTACGCATCTTTGGTTGGTTAATTGTATTCACAGAAAATTTCGTATCGATCCTGCTCTTGGTACGATTAGAATATCGTATAAGGTTAATGATGGTCTTTATGAGTTATGCAACAATGACGATGTTTTGTCTTTCATTCAATTTTTTGACGGTGAAAATAATCCACCAACACTCTGTGTGTTTGTCGATCCATCGATGTCCGGTGGAAGCGATCTCGGTGGTACTTCGAATGCCGGAGGCGGTGTGGATGAATCTGATGATACCCCATATGTTGTTCTCGAAACACAACAAGGAGGAGAAGCAGAACAACAAGAAGATGACGACGACGAAGTTTATAGACATGATGAGGAGTCTCATGTTTACCACTTGGGTTTATCTGATGTTGATACTGATGAAGACGACGACGAACCAGAAAGTAGTCCTATCAAATCATACGGTGGGATAAATGATTTCTTTGATATGCCCCCTCCACTTCCATCAGCGACCCCAGTCATCACACCCAACCTACCCCCACGTTATAGTCGTAGTAGAAGAGTAAGTTTGGGTCAAGTATTCCAAACGAAAGATGATCTTACACTCGCTCTCGGTTTGAAGTTTCTTGAAGAGGGTTTTGAGTTTGGAGTTCATTGATCAAACAAAACCAGATACGATGCCAGATGTAAGCAAGCCGGATGTTCTTGGCGTATCTATGCGACCTCTGTCGAAAATACCAATATGTTTCATGTTCGTATATTGGAAGACGTACACACTTGCTCGAGGACGCAGCTGCATCCCAACCACCATCAAGCAAACAGTAGAGTGTTGGGTAATTTTATTTACCCTAAAGTGAAGGATACCAGCAGGACATACCGTGGATCCGACATTGTCAACGACGTCAGATCGGATTTGAAAATAGATATTTCTTACTGGCAAGCCTGGCGCGCAAAAGCTTATGCACTCACGATGGTGCGTGGTACCCCTGAAGAATCGTTTACCCGACTCCCCTGCTTTCTCTATAATCTGGAGCTTCGGAATCCTGGTACCGTTACCTCCATAAGGACAGACAGTAGAGAACGTTTTGAGATGTGTTTCGCTGCCCTCGGTTGCGCGGTACGTGGTTATTTTAATAACTTTCGTGGTTATTTTAATTGAACTGCTATATTGAATAATGTTATAATATGAAAATGCCTTAAATATCTAGATTCGATCGTTTACCACACACTTGCGTCCGGTCATTATCATCGATGCGACTCATTTGAAGGGTACTTACTTAGGCACAATGTTCTTAGCTGTTGCTATGGACGCAAATAACCAGATTGTGCCCATCGCTTTCGGAGTTGGTAGGTCTGAGAGTGGGGATGTGTGGACTTGGTTCTTAACCATGCTGAAGCGTTGTATCGGGGAACCCGAGGGGTTGGTTTTTGTATCCGACAGGGCTGCTTCAATTCACCAAGCAATTAATACGGTGTACCCGGGCGCCCATCATGCACTTTGTTGTCGCCATCTAATGATGAACGTAAAAACCAGGGACAACAGGGTCAGATACAGGAAGAAGTTATTTTGGAGGACGTGTAAAGTATATACGGTGGAGGAGTTTGAACTGAATATGACGGGTCTACGAGCTGCTTTACCTCTTGGAGCTCCGCTTATGGACCAGGTTGGACCGGAGAAATGGTCAAGGGCCCATTTCCCAGGAATGCGTTACAACATAATGACATCGAACAGTGTCGAGTCGGTGAATGCATTGTCTCATTTTGCACGGAGCCTGCCTATTGTGGCCCTTATGGATTATTTCCGATGTTTTCAGCAAGAATGGTATTCGATTCGTCGGAGAAATGGAGGTTATCATCCTTGGATTTTTGACTGTTTGAATTTTATGTTTTCATTTTTGCAACACTAACGTAACAAATTTGTGTTATCGCAGAAGAAATGGTGAATCGTCTCACGCCTTGGGCGGAGGCCAAAATAGAAAAGAGAATTCACAAGTCGGCAACGTGGACTGTACATGAGATTGGTCGAGGTTACTGGGAAGTCCGCGATGGGGTTAGGGACGCAGAAGTTGACTTCAATAATCGTCTTTGCTCGTGCAGGAAATGGCAGTTATCAGGAATACCATGCGGCCATGTCATCGCCGTCGCAAGAAATCAACGGTGTACAGACGTCTCCCATCTGGTGACTGGTTACTACGCGTCGGATAATTTCCGACAAACTTACGCAAAGCTCATACATCCAGTCGGTCCAGGAGAAGGATGGGTTGTTCCAGACCACCCGCTTATGACCGTTAGACCACCGGTCGTAATAAGAAGGGCTGGTCGACCGAGTAACCATGACCGTATCCCGTCTCAGGGCGAGGATTCCATCCAGAGAAGATGTTCTCGTTGTGGACAAATAGGACACACTCGAGCAAACTGTCCATCTCCTGCACCAGTAAATGTGAGCCGACAAAGGGCATCTGGTAGTCGACAAACTGAAAGGGCATCCGGTAGTCGACAAACTCACAGGGCATCTGGTAGTCAACAAACACAACCAGTATCAACCCAAGAGAATTATGAAAGTTTTAGACATGGTACTTTTGATTTAAATGTTGATCTAAACGAGTAAACCATGTATGTAATAAACCTTTTATTAATATTATTATTGCTCTATAAAGTTGACTTCCGTTTTATCCACCTTATCGTGTTTTTTAAGTTGGAAGCTGTTATTTACAAAAGTATCCATCAAACCAAAATTTTATTGAAACCAAAGAAAACGGATGAAGTGCATCGATACAACAACCATCTTTGGAGGAGCCTACTACGGGTAGATTTCCTGGATCCTGATGATCCAGTCAGACTTTTCCTTAATCATGTCCTCCATGCCGGTGTAGCTGTCTTTGATTTCTATCACTTCATCTTCTAAGTCATTAATCTCTCGTTTCATCGCCCTAACCCTGCGCTTCATTTCTTCCAAGAACTCCTTCTTCTCTGCAATACACGCCTCTTTATCTTTCTGAATATCCATGTTACTTAGCCACATCCTTCTTATGTTTTGTATATCTGCATTCGCCGCATCACATGACTCTCTCAACCTGGTAGGCAGTACTTGAGACATTGGTAGACCCGGCTGTTGGTGAGCTTGATACTCTGGTGGGGATTCTCCCCCATGAGCATGGTAGTATGCCTCTCGTGCATTGTTAAACTCTTCCCACTCCTGAGGCGTAATTGGACGATCGGCCGCAGTTCTACCAAACTGTGCCCACTCCTCCGTTGTCTCGGGTGCCTTCCAGTTAATCCTTCTTGATCCATCATTTAATTGTTGGATATATGCGGAGCCTGAAGCACCATTCGCTGACCTTCTACCCCTGGAACGTGAACCACCAGCCATTAAGTTGTGAATTGCGCCCGGGCGCAATTGCGCCCCACTACTCAACTGCAAAGTGCCTGACAGGATTCACTGCAAAGTTATGGAACGATTCCCCTGCAAAGCCTGTTGTCAGGATTTCCTTGTAAAGCATTAAACGACAACGATTCCCCTGCAAATGTAGAGGGGCGCAATTGCGCCCCTGTCCTTAGATTTTGGCTATAAATAACGGGGTTATACCAAAGTTATAGTTCACACCATACAACATTTTCATAGCATAATAGTCCCCTCTTTGACCAAACACATGGATGGAAATGCATCATCGTCAAACCCACCGTCTTCACAAATAATGCCCTCCAGACTGAAAAAAGCGATAGAGAAAAGTGAAGCGGAGATCGAACAACTCACCGAAGAGTGGAAGGAAATGATGGCCAAGAAGGATGGCCACTTGCGAAGGATCGACGCGGACAAGGAGGAGATAAGAAGGTTGAAGAGGGAGATAAAAGAGAAAGAAGACCGTATTCGCCAGGACAACGTTCAAGTAAACAAGCTTATGCAAGATTTTGCAGTACTGCAAGCGCAGGTTACCCAGAAACAAATTTGGATTGATCAATGTAAAGCACTTTATCCTTAGCATTTTTGGATTTTCTATGTTGCTAGTTTGTACCCTTATTGCTATCACTTTCTTTCATGGTGCTTGTGTTGTTGTATTTCTTTCGTTGGTTGTTTAGTTCATATGCATTGTATCCGTCCAATGTTATTAGATATGTTCAATTTATTGAAATGATGCTTGTCTTGGATAGGTGGGCGTGTAGTAGGAGGCAAAGCGGTGAAAGGAGGGCGCAATGATTTCCCGGGATATTTCTCGCGCTGCGGCCTCTGGATAACAACGGCCGACGGACGAAGCTGTGTGTCCTGGGACACTGCAGGATGAGGCGTATCCTGGAACAAAGCCCCAACAAACCCCTCCAAACCCATCTGTTGCGCTCCACTATCATGGAGCAACGCCCCGAATGTGCCCTGCAAAATATGTTGGGTCCTCACAACTTTGTTCTATTAAATAAATAGCAAATGTAACAAACAAATCTCTTAACTTACATGCTGAGTATGTTGGCCTTGTGTAAGCCCCGTGTACACTGTCCCAGAGCCCTGCAAAATAACATTGAGGATATTCAGTTTCCATTCATAATATAAAAATCAAATTACCCACCAAATTGAATAACTTACATGTATAATTTGTTGTGGTGGTGTAACGAACTGAGATCCTAATAGGTCATCAAATGTGCCTAAGCCTGATGAACTCTGCACATTAATCTAAGTGATGTCATATGTGGTTTAAAAATGATGTCATATGTGGTTTAAAAACGATTGAAATAACTAACATTATCCGTGTATTGGGACGGCCCTCCGAAGTACGGAGATCCGAACCCATGCGGTATGTCGTCGGGCTGGGAGGGCTGTCCACCCTGCTGCTGGGATGGAATCTGGCATCAAGCATATTAAACCACGTAAAGGTTCAAAAGATAACATTTAAAACCAGGTCCGTTAATTTAAGTTAAACACTTACCTGCCAAGCGCTAAACTGCCTCTCCATCTCGGCAATGCGTCTCTCAAGACTTTCTTGGTATGCACGATCAGATGCCCATTTCTCGGCTTGCCGTCTCTCAAGATCTTCATGCTCAATGCGATGAGAAGTCCGAAAGTCATGGTAATCATCCTTCCACCGCGTAAACTCAGACCACCGATCAGCATAGGGGTCAACATGCGGACTATGCTGATAGTGGCCTGTTGGACTATGCCCTGCACGGAATGGTGGCTCATCGTAAGAGCTGGCCCCATGTGGCCTGCTGACGCCTGCGTCATCGTCAGTCTGGTCTCCCTCTTAATCAGTTTGAACTTCTATACCAACAATTAACAACATTATCATAAATATCAGATAATCTAAAACGACTTCTCTTTATAAAAAAATTATACATATCGGATAACTTAGAATGACTTCTCACCCTCGTCAACATCCTGCGTAACTCTAGCCCTCTTCGTCTGTCGACGCCCCGCCGTACTACTAAACCAGCGATGGCTCTCCGTATACCATTCCTGACTCTCCTCCCACAACGTCGGAACAAGGCGATCACGTGGCATCCTATCATCCTAATATATTGAAAAATAACCATGTTAGAAATCCACACGAGGGCCCCACTTATCACAATTTTTTGGTCGTAGTCAATGTAACTTACCGTCGAGACATCCATGAGATTATGGGCATGATAGCTACCAATAACTGTCGAAGACCTAGCCCAACGAACTGCACGTGGCATCCTGGTGGTCAATATATAATACGTGCTGGCCATAGGAAAGGTCTCCAAAATCCATATCTGTGAATTATAATACCCAGACAGTAGTAAATATTTTCTAGAAATAGGGAATTCGGGTAGGTTGTAAAAATATTAATTTGATATCAACTTACTAACCTTGAAGGCAAATAAAAAACCAGTTAACGACATCCTATATTTATGGTCCGGTCGTTTCTGGATCGCTTTATTCATCTGATTGTAGGTGTGCGCCCATATATAGGATCCCCAGGGATACTGATTAAACACGCTCATATCATCAATTGCCCGAAGTACAGGGTCGGGAATATGCTGGGACAACTGATGACCGAGGAAGAACGTCTCAACCATCATCATCAGACAAATACGGACGGCAGAATCATCATCGATATGGGCCCGCCCCTCGTCAGCAGTGCCGATAATATTGAATAAATCTGTGATGTGTCGCACCGTCAACTGGCCTCGCGGGAACATCCGTCTAACAAACCCACCGGACCGATTCTTATGCAACTTCGGGTGCGGTCCGAAACGGAGTGCTGTGATAAGACAGAACTCCTCACGGCCGAACCGAAGCGCGTGCTCACCAACCTCATAAATCATCTCGTCATCCCGTATATTTTCCGGGAAGACCTGTGTCTGCAAGAATATGTGGACCAAGGTCGGGTCGGCAGAGGTATCGGTCAATTGCAACCAATGACCGAAACATGTCTCCTTGAATAGCTCTAATCGCCGGGAGTTCAATTTCTGGTGAATCGAGTCCACCAGGGACATCTTACTCTTAATATTCAACTTTCCTGTGTAGAAAGTTCTTCCCTGCATAATAAGTGTCATTTTCTAATATTCAACTTTTCTATAGGGACCTAAATTGTCAGTTTCTAATGTAGAGGGACCTAAAGTGTAAATTTCAAATGTTAAGGGACCTAAAGTGTATGTTTCTAAAGTAAAGGGACCTAAAGTGTAAATTTCAAAATTTTAGGGACCTAAAGTGTCACTATCTAATTTTAAGGGACCAAAAGTCTCAGTTTCTAAATTTTTGGGACCTAAAGTGTCAATTCATAAATTTCAAGGGCCTAAAATGTAAATTTAAAAAGTTAAGGGACCTAAACTGAATGTTTCTAAAGTAAACGAACCTAAAGTGTAAATTCCTTAATTTATAGGACCTAAAGTGTATGTTTCTCAAGTAAAGGGTCCTAAAGTCTAAATTTTAAAATTAAAGGCACCAAAAGTGTAAATTTCTAATATGTAATGTCTAATTTTTAAAAGTGTAATTTTTAAAAAAATTTAAAGGATTATTGTATAATGTGTAAATTTTTACAATGTTCTATAATGTCAACATTAAATTTTAAAACTAGGCTATTATTAACTATAAATTTAAACCATACATAACAACAAAACCTATCAATGGAAATAAAAATATACCAAAAAAATTCATCCAAAACTAGGTTTTTAACTACAACCATTTAAAAGTATAAACCATACATAACAACATAATCTATCCATGGAAATGAAAATATACCAAAAAAAGTCATCAAAAATAATGTTTTTAACTACAACCATTTAAAACTATACAACATACACAATAACAAAATCTAACAATGGAGATGAAAATATACCAAAAAATCATCCAAAATAATGCTTTTAAGTACAACCATTTAAGACTATACAACATACACAATAACAAAATCTAACAATGGAGATGAAAATATACCAAAAAATCATCCAAAATAATGCTTTTAAATACAACCATTTAAGACTATACAACATACACAATAACAAAATCTAACAATGGAGATGAAAATATACCAAAAAAATCATCCAAAAAATTAAAATGATAACTACAACCATTTAACACTATAAACCATCCAAAATCTATTAATATAAGTGAAAAATACACTAACCTCATCCATTTGTGGATCGAGTAATTAAAAATGTGCAAAAATGGAGTTTGTCGACGAGAGAAAATGACAGCTCCGGTAAGTGGGGTTGGATCGAGTAATTAAAAATGGAGTTGGTCGGCGTACTTTCAGTATAAAGTGCCCAGGGGCGCAATGGAGCCCTAGGGCGCAATTGCGTCCGGGCTCCATTGCGCCCCTGGGCTCCATTGCGCCACTTGGGCTATTTCCGTAAAGCATAGCGAGAATGGGCTAGGAGGCCAATCCAGTTCAATGTTTGGGCCATTTGGGTCAATTTCCCTATATCTTATATATATATTATGATTTTTTTAAATATATTAATATTATCATATATTTATTTATATTATTTTACAGACACAGGGGATGGATCAAATGCAAACCAAGCCATTTGTACAAACCTTACAAACCGTCGATTTCATTGTTTAATTTAATGAAATTCTTTCATGAAAATGTTTAATATAATGAAATTGTTTCATATATTATTTGTTTCATCTAAAAATGAGAAATATATGAAACAATTTTATTTTTACATAGAAACAAAAATATGTGAAACAAGTTCATCTAGAAAAAAATTATATGAAACAATTTCATCATATTAAACACTTTCATAAAAAAAATTTCATTAAATTAAACAATGAAACCGATGGTTTGTAAGGTTTGTACAAATAGCTTGGTTTGCAAAGTAAACCACCTATACAGACACATGAGCCATGTAACAACCACTATTTTCAAACCAACCACTATTCTTCAATCGAACCCGCTAACAGCTCTAAGCCTTCTCTTTCCCTTTTCCCGAAGCACTACCCACGTTTCTTCCTGAAAATGAGTTTTTAAGATTTGAAAATGAGGGTTAGACCGAAAGGTCTAGTAAATTCCTGAAAAACGTTAAAATTGAATAAGCAATAATAGTTGCAACAAATTATGATAAATAACGATCCGAGACATATAGTTAAATACAATAATTTTATCAAAAGTCAACTTCTATGCTGAGTTCCAAGCGGGAAACACAATGATCAGTTGTGTTCCACTTTCCCATTACCATGTGCACATCCACGATCGGGGCCCAAGCAGACTCCCCGCTCACACCGGGGCCCAAGCAGACTCCCCGTCCACATGTGCAGGAAACGAATTCCACACACATTGGTATTGTGAGATTTCCGTGATCGCCGTCATTCCAACATGTCCCAAATTATATTTAGCGCAGAATATTATATATGAAGTTTCAAAATAAACAGTTACACTTGCATGAACATTTTAAAAACTTAACATTAATTAACCACACGATCTCACGCGTCCGAATTTCAGTTTAAAAACATTTCCAAAAGGGTAAGAGGTGGAGGAGTCAGAAACTCACCTGATCACTGCTTGCGCCTAGCTAGAAATTCTCCCCTACAATAACGAACAAATAAGGAAAAATCAACTAAATGAACTGACCAAGAAAACCCACAGACACAAACCTAATCCCGAACGTGGGCTCCTCTCTGAATCCCCAAACTCTACTCGACCGGATCCACACTCGACCGAACTCAATCAACCGAACCCAATCGACCGGATTGTGATTGACCGTCCCCTCCGGTTCCCAGTACCGACCCCGGTCCCTGGTACCGACCGGATCACCCCGGTCCCCGGTGCCAACCAGGTCGCGATTCGAATACTCGACTCCCAACTCCAAACGATCGAAGGCAACTCAAACCCAACCAATTTTTAATTAAATTTCAATCATCTAGTGTAATACCCTCAAATATGGAAATAACAACTTATTTAAAATTTTCTAAATACATCAATAAAGGAATTATCTACAACCACAAATTAAGATTTAATCTCAATACAAACATTCATTCTATACAAAAGCCTATGATAAGAACGGGTGCTACTAAAACCCCAAAGATAGTCACTATCTCCAACATTGCGGAAGACTTCACCAACTACTTACTTTAGTGTCTAGTTAAGGCTCTACGCTTCATAGAACTGCTAGCACCCAACTCCCAACTGGAACCTGTTGCACATGCCGACAAATAAAAAGGTTAGGCTTAACGCCTAGTGAGCTCAATAGTTTTCATCATAAATAAAGATGTCTGTGAAAATAGATAATGCAGTTTAATTCATAATCTTTCAAAAGGTATACTTTGAATATGCAAACGACTCGTTTTCCAATAATATGCATTTTAGACGGAGAACACCAATTTGGACATTTTCTAAATCAAACTACTACAAAATGATGATACCAATGTAAACCGCCCCTTCATAAATTAGTTTTAACCCAAAACTCACTCAAAGCACAAATATAAATTGAACTCTCCATTTAAGAAGGTACGGATTAAACCTTATATTTCAAACACCCAAAACTCGGGTGGAGCATAATACTCATCCCATAAATCAAGGGTAAAACCTAAATATACAAAACGTCACCGAAAACTTGGATAATAAAACTCAATACCCAAAAACAACACCTTTCGGTGACGGGGGATTCCCGATTCCATAAAATGTGACAGTCCACAAAGTAAGCCCATTTTATGTTGTTATGACTAGTCATATAAACAAAAGTTTTTGGTCCCGGAGGTGCTTAACAAGTTTGTAGAAGGGGGGGGGGGGTTGAATACAAACACAGAAATTTAAAGTTTAATAAATTGTTTATTGATAAATCAAACACAATTTACAAGTTTGTTGCGGAATAGATTAAGACAGACTCAATCTAAACAAACTTAAGAAACACTGAGATGGTTGCACAAGAATTTTTGAGATGGGGGATTATAGAAAACAAAGGTTTCTATTTGGAGTTCAAGGGTTGAGCACACCCTCAGATGGAGGGGTGAACTTCCTATTTATACCCTATGCATTAAATGCATGGCAGGACACTTTACACGTGGCGTTCACTGATTGGCTTTGGAAGTCTGACTTTGGGAGACATGCTTTCGGCCGGATCATGAACAGTGTAGTTGACAGAGTTGTTGTACGAATTATGGCGATCGCTGAAGCTTTCCTCATGTTCCTTCGCGTATAAGTAGAGTTGTCTTTGCTTCACTGATATCCGCATCAGGTCACTAGTAGACTTCTCTTTGTTCAGCAGCTTCGTATTCGATTCAGCTATGAACATCTGTTGACGCGAGTCTTGTCTTCAGGGATTACGTTACTGTTTACATCAGAACTATCAGCGATACTGAACAGAATCAGTTTGATCACTGATAGTGAAACACTAATACATACTAAATGTTTATAAGAAGACTATCAGCGATAACTGAACAGACTCAGTCTGATCGCTGATGGTGAAACACTAATACATATTAAACGTAATTTTCACTAAGTACAGAAAAGGGTCGTTATCAAATCACTGAGAGAGTTTGGATCAACAATCTCCCCCTATTTGATAATGACAAAGTAACTGAAGAAAATTACTTTATAATTCAAAATGATGGAATAATCAGGACTCATAACATACATTTCCCAATTACTATTTTGAGGGATCTTTTACAGTACTGATAGAGTTAAGTACTTCACTGAAATTTTCATTAATCCAAGAAAAGAATTACAAGGTATGAAAATTACAAGTACAAGTGATGTACTAACTACTGTAAGTTAGACTAATAGATTACAAGAAAGAAAACTAATCTATCAGCTATCTAAAGAGGGTTTAGGAGGATTGATCAAATACTCAGGTATTTCTTCTCCTTTTTGCCTTCGCTCTAAAGATTCTTTGCAGATGATCGCTATGATTGGCTCAGCAGCAGGAGAGAGAGTACACCATAGGCACATGAGATCCTTGAGAAGAGCGAGGGGACAGATAGGGATTTCAGAGACTCTTTGAAATCTGAGCTGTTCCTCGTCATCTCTGAAGAAGATTCCAAAAGGTTCTTCAAGAACTTGTCCCGCAACGTATGGTCCGCCAGGAGGCAGAGATAGATCCAGAACTGAAAGATCAGGAGGAGGACCGAACAGAGCTTCTCTTGAGAATTTGATGGAGGTTTCATTTCTGATCACCGCGACATTATCAGATGAGGAGGAGATAGGATTTCTCTTGATTTGCTTGGACTTTGGAGGAAGAGTAGATGACACCTTTAGTATAGCAGCGACTCTGTTGATGAGGGAATTATTCAGCCTTTCAACATAGCGTCTGTATGTTGACTTTGATTTCTTCAGCGCATCTTTGAACTCAAGCCACTCCATGTAGCCGAAGTCTTCCAGCTTTGAAATGAACATAGCCTTGCAGCTTCCATCCTCTCTGGTAATCTCCATGGTGACAGAAAGTTTATCCTTCTTCTTTCTCCCAGAGATAGCAACAACTACGATCTTCATTGGGTCAGAGCGATAGTCAATTTTGTGCTTGCACCAATTGACTGTATTATCGCTGACCGCTTTTTCTTTGGAGCGTTCCTCTTCAATCTCTTTCAAAAGAGCTGCCTGGACTTCCACTGGTTTGCTTTTCAGCTTCTTGTCTTTGACTTGAGAGGACTGAATTTTGAGAGCCAGAGAGGCATCTCTTTGACAGTCAGCAATCAACTTCTCAGCCCTGACGGATTCTTTGATTTCAACTTCAGTCAGGAACTCTAGATCCGTTGATTGAGAGGGGATCTTTTGACGTTGATTCTCCAGATGAGAGATCATCTCTGTTCTTTTCTTCATCTCTTCTTATGACCAGTTTGATGGTCTAGAGGGCCTTCCATGATGTTGCAGGGACTCTTCTTCTTCCTCTTCATCAATCTCTCTTACAGAGATTGGGATTGGTTGGTCATCAGCTTCAGCAGCTGGGATTATTTGAAGCTCTTTACCGTTAAGCAGGGGAGAGAACTGTCTGGTCAGAAAATGAAAAAGGTTAGTTTATTTTTATGGAAGAAGAGAGATAAAGGCTAGAAAGAAACAGGGGTGGGATTTTTATAGAAAGATAAGGGAACGAGGGAAAGGCATACCTGAGAAGGATTCTCCTCAGATAGTAAAGTCTTCTTCAGACTTCCCTCAGCAGTAGCACCTTTGCTTTGGGAAGGGGTTCCTGAAGAAGTTCCATGGCTCCCCCCCTGCTTTGATAACTTCTTTCGAAGCTATCGCTGATGAAGTGACGGCTGAAGAACACCATAGCGATGGATCTTCTTCATCGTCATCATCATCATCTTGATGAGGTTCTTCCTCTTGATCATCAAGATCAAGGCCTTCATCTTCATCGTCCTCTTCTTCTTCATCATCGATTAAATCTTTGAGAGAAGGAGGGGCTTTTTCAGCAACTATCTCCCCCTCAACCTGAGAGGGAGTTTCCTTCTGTTGGACCTCAGCAGCGACTTCAAACTCCGTATTTTCTTCAGCTGCCTTCTCCCCCTCTTTGTCATTATCATTGAGGGAGAGATCATTGGAAGGAGATGAAGCTTTTGCAGCGGCCAACACCTGAACTTCAGCCTCCAAACAGTCCAGACGACCTTCAAACGCAGGAAGATCTGACGTAGCCTGATGAATGAACTCCACGGAAATGTTCAGCGATGTACGATCGTTCTCTGTGAATGAGGGAGTAGGAGTCGGAGCTGGTGCCTTCAGGTGAGACAGGATTTGCTGAAGAAGAACTTCACAGGAATCAACCTTTGTAGCCAGGGCTGCAAACTGTTGCTGTGAGTCTTCCCTGACTTTGATAATCGCTTCTTGGAGAGTAGCGATTTGAGAAACATCAGCTTTGGAGGCGCAGTTGGTTGTCAGCGTCTTCAGTGCTTCACCAGCTGATTGAACAACATTGGTGGTGTTGTTGAGAGAGGCAGTCAGACATTCCACCTTTGCACTCAAACTGTTGACATTGGTGTCAACAGTCGACAAACTAGGACCTGAAATATAAGTTAGTTTTTGAGAAACAGGCTTATATGGTGAGTTGGAAGAAGTGTTTAAGGTTATAGGGATACCTGAATTATCAAACATTTTGTAGAATTGTAAAGATTCCTCAAAAGATTGATGTTCAGGTCCTATGGGTCCAAACTGTGGTTGAGTAGAAATAGATGGAGGGTTAGAGATCAAAGAAATAGAAGGACTAGAGATGGGGATAGAAGATGTAGGGATAGGGGTAGTTACCTCAGGTTGTTGTTGAACTGGGATCGTAGGTTGCGTCACTGTTGTTGTGACAGCGATCGAGATCGCTGGCACGGTTGAAGTGGGTATCGCTGAGGATGTGGAGGAGAGACCCACGAATGCATCCAAGGAAGTTTGTTGATAAACATCCTTAGGTATAGAGATAGAGGTAGTTTTCTCCTTGGTCACCTTGGCCTTCTTCGAAGGACCAAGGGAGCCAGTTGATGGTCGTTTGGAAGGGGTAGCGGCAGGGATAGCAGAAGAAGGAACCTTCTGCGTGGCCGCTGAAGACGAAGAAGTGAGGAGAGAGAGTCGGGAGCGAAGTTCAGAGATACTTACCTCGTTAGGGAGCGTCTTGACCTCCAGGGAGCGCTGACCCACTTTTGGAAAAGATGCATCCGAGTTAGTGGGGTAAGTAGCAGGGTAGAGGAACTTCAGGTACGCGCAGATGAAGCGTACGTAGGGGACCTTGGGATCCCTCTCGGTCTTCTCTATTTTTGACTTTAGATCGTCAAAGATAGTTGTTGCGTAGTCGAAGTTTCTTCCAGCGATCACTGAGTAAGCCATCTGGACCTGAATCTTGCTGGCTTGGTCCAGTGACCCACTCTTCCCACTCATACACTGAATGAAGTGTGAGAAGATGTAGTTAAGCTGAGAAGGCATCCGTGCCTTCTTCACAAGAGTCAGCTTCTTGTTTGGAATCGTCGTCCTTGGCTTGGGTTCCCAAGAGTATTCTATTGCATCCAGGAATTGGATGAGTTCAGCATCAGTTGGCAAGGCATCGAATCCATTCCTGGGTTTGTCAGGAAAACGCAGAGCTTTCCTTAGCCCTAAGGCAGTCATCATCCCTGATCCAAGTTCAGTGCTGAAGGAGATAGTAGGAACCTGTTCACCCTTTTTGTTGGTGATAGAGGTTTCTTCAGCGGTAAACCAGAATTGTTGGAGTAGAGCTTTGGAAGGAGTGGGATCCACAGTGATAGCGTAAGAAATGCAGGATTGCTTTAGAAACTTTGTGGCTTCTTTCAGATGTGGGTATTTGACACCATCAAAGTCAAGGCGAGCAAGATGATTGTTTTTGGGAAGCTCCGAGTCAGAGATGGCGAACTTGACGTTCTTAGAGGCGACAAGTGCAGATTGAGACATTCTGAGAGTGAACAGATAGAAGAATAAAAGAAAGGTTTTAGTCTAAAAAATAAAGAAGATTTGCCCAGTTTCTATTTTGGGAAAGAAACATAGAAAAATCAACAATTTTGAAGATTAAAAAGGTGTTCTTAATATAAGATACAAGAACAAGAAGAAAAACCAAAGATTTTGAATGAAGAAAAATCAAAAGAAAATGGTTTTTAAAGAATAAAATCAAAAATGAAAATGATTTTATGTGATAAGAATCTTATAAACCCATAATGGCAGTCCATAAATGGAGTTTTATGTAAAAAGATTTAAGATAAGAATAATAAAAAGATCAAGAATAACCTGTTGATCTTTGAAGAGGATGATGCAAATGCTTGAGAATGCTTGAGAGAGAATTCTTGCTTAGAAAGTATTTCCAGAAAGCGTAAAATGATAAGAATGGAAAAACATTCCTTTTATACGTGAGAGAGAGAGAGAGTGTGTGTGTGTGTGAGAGGCGGGAAAACAAATACTCATCATGACATGGACACGTCCCACGAAGTTGATTGGATGGAAGGGCAACGGGCGAACGTGTCAGAAAAAGGCATGTCGTGGATTATCGGTTCAAATGACGTCATAGAAGAGAGAGACTGTTCATTTGTACGTTTTGAAATTATCGCTGAAGAAAAGTCAGCGATAGATTTTCTTTTTGAAAGTATCCCTGATGAGAAAGTTAGGGATGAGTTTTCTTTTTAAGAAGGATCACTGACTAGAAATATCAGTGATAAATTTATTTTTCAAAAAGCTTTTAATCATTTGAAGAAAGTTCAGTGATTAAGGTTTATATTTTGAAAAACATCTTAACTGAATGAAGATTCAGTTGTAGGGATGGAGAGAATATACCTGAGAGTCATAATGTTTATCAGAAAAAAATGATAAAAGGGGAACTTATGATTACTGACACAATGCATGAACGCTGAAGAATTATTCTTCGAGATTCAGCATTCCAAGCTCACCGATGAGAAAGTTGAACCTTGTCTCATCGAGAGGTTTGGTGAATAAATCAGCAAGCTGAAAGTCAGTAGGGATAAAATGAAGTTCAATATCACCGTTCATCACATGATCTCTGATAAAGTGATATCTGATCTCTATGTGTTTTGTCTTTGAATGTAGCACTGGATTATTTGCTATAGCGATAGCACTAGTGTTGTCGCAATAGATTGGAATCTTTGATAGCTGAAGGTCATAGTCTAATAGTTGATTTCTCATCCATAAGATCTGAGAACAACAGCTTCCAGCTGCTACGTATTCAGCTTCAGCTGTGGAAGTGGACACTGAATTTTGCATTTTGCTTGTCCAACTTACCAGCTTTCCTCCTAGGAGTTGACATCCACCAGTGGTACTCTTTCTGTCAAGTTTACAACCTGCAAAATCACTATCAGGATAACAGTTAGATCGAACCCTGAGTCTTTGGGATACCAAAGACCGAGGTTACGAGTTCCTTTCAGATATCTGAATATGCGCTTAACAGTGATCAGATGGGATTCCTTGGGTTCAGATTGGTAGCGTGCACATAAACAAGTGGAGTACATGATGTTAGGTTGGCTCGCCGTAAGATACAGCAGGGAGCCTATCATTCCTCTATAGGCAGTGACATTAACAAGTTTTCCAGAAGGATCTTTGTTAAGTGTCAGAGGAGGTGCCATAGGAGTTTTCATTGCTGAAGTATGTGTTAGATCAAACTTCTTCAGCATATCTTTAACATACTTACCTTGGCTGATAAAAGAACATTTGTCAGATTGTTTAATCTGAAGACCAAGAAAATATGTCAGCTCACCCATCATACTCATTTTGTATTCTTTCTTCATTCTTTCAGCAAAGCGAGTACACAGAGATGGGTTAGTAGAACCAAATATGATGTCATCGACATATATTTGTACAAGAATAATATGACATTTTATCTTTCTGAAAAACAATGTATTATCAATTTTCCCACGTTCAAAATTTTCAGAGATAAGAAAAGATGAGAGTGTGTCATACCAAGCACGAGGGGCTTGTTTGAGACCATAGAGAGCCTTATCCAATTTATAAACATAATTTGGATACGTAGGGTCATAGAACCCTGGAGGTTGTTCTACATAGACTTCTTCATTCAGCTTTCCATTTAGGAACGCTGATTTTACATCCATTTGATACACAATGAAGTCTTTGTAAACTGCATAAGCTAAGAATAGTCGAATTGCTTCGAGCCTAGCCACAGGGGCAAAGGTTTCATCATAGTCTATGCCTTCCTCTTGTCTGTATCCCTGAGAAACAAGTCGAGCCTTGTTGCGGGTTACAGTTCCATGTTCATCTAACTTGTTTCTAAATACCCATTTGGTGCCTATAACAGTTTTATCAGATGGTCTAGGAACGAGATTCCAAACTTTGTTGCGAGAGAACTCAGTCAGCTCTTCTTGCATAGCGCTGACCCAGTTTGGATCTCTGAGGGCATCACCAGTCTTCTTTGGTTCTATTAAAGAGAGAAAGTTGACAAAGAGACAGATATTACCTGAGCTTCGTTGTGTCTGAATACCTGCATCTGGATCACCAAGAATTTGATCTATTGGATGATCTCTGGTCCATCGCTGAGCAGAAGCATGATCGCTCAACTCAGAGGTTGGATCAACAATTGGGATGTTTACTGATGAGGACGTTTGAGGTTCATCAGCAATTAATTGTTGAGTAGTGGACAGACTGTTGTTATCAGAGAGGTTTCCAGACAGAGGTAGATCTGATGGTAGTAAGGTGTTTAGAGGTTCAGCTGAAACCCATGAGTTGGATTCAGCGTTAGGATGTATGATGTTTGGATCATCATCAGCAGTAGGTGGATCTGTGTGCTGATGGTTTGAGAAGAAGGGTTCAGTTTCTTTGTAGTGAGAAAACATCCAAGCATTTAACTCTTCATTGTCAGCGATTGGTTTGGAGTTCGCTGAGCGAGTTTCATCAAACAGATCCATATGTAAGAGCTGAAGAGGACTTGTCACTGAAGAGACTTGTTTAGACTTGAAACTAGCTTTTGTTTGTTTTCCTTTTTCACATGCTGAGCAGAGAGATTCTTTAGCATATGAGTGCTGAGGAAGACCAGAAACCAATTCCTTAGAAGAGAGAGAATTCAGGGTTTTGAAGTTTAGATGAGAGAGCCTTTTGTGCCATAGCCATTTGACATCAGAAGAGGCCTTAGAGAGAAAACATAAGTTTTTAGTGGTAGTAGAGTCCATATCTATTACATAGACATTTTCTCTGCGATAACCACTGAGAGCAAGTTTTCCTTTCTCATCCACCACTGAACATGCTTTCTTAGAAAAGCGAACTTCGTAGTCTTTGTCACATAGTTGACTGATGCTTAGAAGGTTGCGCTTCAGTCCATCTACATAAGCGACTCTTCGAAAGGTAGTTGTTCCATTGCTGAGAACACCAAACCCTCGGGTATATCCTTTTCCATTTCCACCAAAAGTCACAGTGGGACCTTTCTCTTCCTTGTATTCAGTGAGCAGGTCTTTTTGTCCAGTCATATGAGGAGAACATCCACTATCGAGATACCAGATGCCCTTTGATCCCTGCACACATAAGGAAGATTAAGCGTTGTTTGGTACCCACTTTTCAATGGGTCCTTTAGAGTTAGTGGATGTGGAAGATTCAACAGTCTTCACAGCAGATGAAGATTCAGCTTCAATGGTGATCTTCACTTTGGTTAATTTCTTAACCTTAGTGGTATTCTTTACCTTGGTTGATTTTTCAACTTTGGTGACCTTCTCAGCCTTAGAGGCATTTATCTATACTTTAGCTGTTTTATCAGCTTTGGTGGCAGTCGGACATTTGCTTGCAATATGGTCAGTAAAACCACAATGATAACATTTTCTGTATTTGAAAGTGGTTTTAGGACCAGAAGTAGAAGGTTTTGCAAGTTTAAGATGAGTAGGTCCAGGTCCAAGAAGACTTTTCTCATGAGATCTGGGAGGAATTTTCATTTCTTCAGATTTCATGGGTCTAAGATCAATCTTTAGCTTTGGAGGACAGAGATCGAAGATTTCTATCATAGAGCTAGAGGATTGATTCACCGAAGGTTTTGAAGAAACTTTCAGTTTTGCTTTCTTGGTAGCCTTCTGAGGACGAAGAATGGATTTTCCTTTATCCGCAGACTTAGAGTCTTCGGATTTTTCCTCAGGGATAGAATTTGAAGAAGAACAGGGATATAATTGATTATAAGAAGTCTCAAAGAAAGAAGTGACAAACGTTCCAAACTTAAGCGTGGAACTTTCTTCTTTAGTTTCATCCTGTGGTTTCCAAAAACCAAGACCAGTTCTATCACTTTCAGGAATTTGAGCATTTATTATCTCAGAGATCTTTATTGATGATTTGCACCATTTTTCAACATGAGCTTTTTCTACTTTTAGAGCAGCGATGGCTTGTTCGCGTTCAATGCTGATGATTTCATTTATAATGACTTGATCTTTCAACTTTTCTTCTAAAAGATTTAGTTCTCTGATCTTTTCATGACATTTCTCTAGCTCTTGAGTTAAATGAACATTTTTATTCTCAGCTTGAGTTTTGTCGTTTAGAGCATTATAAAGGTCAATCGTCAGCACATCAACAGCGCGACTTCTCTTAGCTTCAGGCAGAGAGGGATTTGTAGAGATAGATACCTGAGATGATATGTAGATCATAGAAGGTTCATATGGTTCTTCCACTTCTTCTTTAATCTCGGCCATGAGGCAGAGATTAGCGACTTCTTCATCAGAACTTGATTCTTCTAATTCAGCCCAGTCGTGTTCTTCAGCGATGAGACCTTTACCTTTTCGCTTGTAGCTTTTCAGCTTTTGTTATTTGTTCTTCAGCTTTAGGTATTTGTCATCACTGGATCTTCTTGAGGTAGAAGGCTTGAAGACTTTTTTAGACCTGCACTCACTAGCAAATTGTCCAATCTTTTCACAGTTATAGCAAGTGGCAGTAGCCTTATCAACAGGAGTTGATTTTGGCTTTTCAGTAAGAGAGAGAGGCTTATTTCTTCGGAAATTGCTCTTTCTTGCAAATCTCTTAAAAGAGTTTGTCAAGAGTGCTAAGGACTCATTGAACTCTGAAAGATCAGGGTCTGATAGATCCTCAGATTCAGAATCTAACTCAGTGATAGTGAGAGTAGATCGCTGAGATGGAATTATCTCTGAAGAGACTAAAGCAACATGAGTGCTTTTAGAGTCTTTAGAATCTTTTACAAGATTCTTTTTCAGGAGATTCGATTGCTCATAGTTGAGCAATATTCCATACAGAGTGCTTAGAGATAGAGAATTTAAGTCTTTTGTCAGCTTAAGACATATTGAATAACTGTCCCAGCTTTCAGGAAGACATTCTAATAATTTTGTTATGACCTCAGAATTAGAATAGGTCCTAACAACAGTTCTTAGATCAATGATTAAGCAGTTAAACCGCTGATGAACATCAGAAATAGATTCATTCTTACCAATGATGAAATTTTCATACTGTCTTACCAAGTTAATCTTTCGAGTCTCTTGGATTTCAGTGGTGCCCTCATATTGAACACATATGGTTTCCCACATTTCTTTAGAAGTTTTCAGATGCATGATGGAATGGAAAACTTCATCAGGCAGAGCCATTGAGATAATGGTCTTTGCTCTTGCATCTATACCTACCTTCTTTTTGTCTTCATCACTCCACTGTCTTATTTCCTTAACGACGTAGCGTTCAGGGACAGCTTCAGTGGTGGAAGTAGCGGGAACTGCAGCTATAATTCTAACAGGTTCATAGGCCCATTTTCTATATATTCAGGTATAGTAGGATCAACACCTTCAAGAGATAGCATAATTCGATTTTTCCATAGAGAAAAGTTATCTCTGCTAAATCGAGGAGGTTTAGAAAGTGAACCATTATCATAGTAGTTTGTGTTTGTGTTTAGTGCCATTTAGAATAGCAAAGAAGAGAATAAAGCAAGATCTTGTTTATTAGATTAAACAAACTGCTCTGATACCACTTGTTGGTCCCGGAGGTGCTTAACAAGTTTGTAGAAGGGGGGGGGGGGTTGAATACAAACACAGGAATTTAAAGTTTAATAAATTGTTTATTGATAAATCAAACACAATTTACAAGTTTGTTGCGGAATAGATTAAGACAGACTCAATCTAAACAAACTTAAAAACCACTAAGATGGTTGCACAAGAATTTCTGAGGATGGGGGATTATAGAAAACAAATGTTTCTATTTAGAGTTCAAGGGTTGAGCACACCCTCAGATGGAGGGGTGAACTTCCTATTTATACCCTATGCATTAAATGCATGGCAGGGCACTTTACACGTGGCGTTCACTGATTGGCTTTGGAAGTCTGACTTTGGGAGACATGCTTTCGGCCGGATCATGAACAGTGTAGTTGACAGAGTTGTTGTACGAATTATGGCAGAGGCATGTCCTGTCTGACACATCGTACTGAGTTGTGCAAGGTAAGACAAATAGAAACTTGAGGTATAAGCTTTGTGATCATAAGTTTACGGCTCGTCTTGAAGCAATAATTGGTATTTCGGACTAATATTTTGAGCAAGTGTTGTGCAGACATACAAGATATCAAGTGGAAAAAAAGGCTTACTTATACTCCATTTTGACGTCCCGGTTGAAGACGGTATCGAACCAAGTGAACGAGTGAAGAAAAAACGAAAATCATAACCTTAGCTATTGTGCCAGGCGATTGTGACATGTGTCACTATTGCTGGCACAATCGCCCAAGATGTACCACGGGCATGTGGAGCCTGGCGATTGTGACATTGTCACAATCGCTGGGCACTGTCGCGGTCGTGGTCTGAGACTATAAAAAGCTGCAGAAACTTAAAGTTTAGGGTTATCTCGGGATTGTTGGAGGCTAGACCCTAGGGGAGCTGTTCTAAACCGTTTTCAGAGCAGAATAGAAGACTTTTACTGATTGGGAAGGTGGAAACAACTTTTGGAGCTCAAAATTGGTAGTGTGTATCAATCATTGAGGGAGTTTTATCATTACACTTGTATTTTATTGAGAAACAATGTATTTGTGTGTTGTCATCTTCTTTTCTATGGTTTTATTTGTTATTAGTAACATGAACTAAACCTCTTGAGGTTGGGGGAAGGATGGATTTTGGTTTTATACCGTTAGATATATGATTATTGCATTTTATTGAGTTAATACACTTGTTGGTTGAAGTTTGTCTATCTTGTTCTTATTGTTTATGAGATTGGCCATCTTATTCATCTTTTGGTTGTATTTCCTCTTGAGAAATTGGTTTTATAACTTGATAAAAGTTAGATAAACCTAGGGTGAGATATTGGATAGAGATATACCAAGTAAACCCTAGTTTGTGTTTGTGATTCTTATGCTTAATGAGTTGAATGTTTATGTGTATTGGTTGAGAGACTTCAATATATATTGCATGATACATTCTTGCTATTGCTCGAGAGAGAGTAGTGAGTATATTTGGGATTGCTAAATTTAACATTGTGTATTGAGTCATTTGAATGTGTGTTATTTATTTGTTGGTGTAATCCAAATGAAATCCGACCCCTAGCCTTTCCTTTGTCATATAAGTTTTCTCTTTGTGGTGCTTAAATCAGTTGTTGAATAGTATTCCCGTGCTTGCTTTCATTGTCTCTTGATAAGTAGTTAATTAATCATTCTCAAACCAATTTTATCAGCAGTTCAGTTAGTAGTTGTGGTAGCCTTTGTGGTACTTAAACTCGTAGTTCCTTGGATCGATACTCATACTTAGTACGTATTACTTGATTGACACCGTACACTTGCGGTAGATTTGGAGGGTTGCATAAACCTTCTATCAACAGACTCAATCTAAACAAACTTAAAAAACACTAAGATGGTTGCACAAGAATTTTTGAGGATGGGGGATTATAGAAAACAAAGGTTTCTATTTGGAGTTCAAGGGTTGAGCACACCCTCAGATGGAGGGGTGAACTTCCTATTTATACCCTATGCATTAAATGCATGGCAGGACACTTTACACGTGGCGTTCACTGATTGGCTTTGGAAGTCTGACTTTGGGAGACATGCTTTCGGCCGGATCATGAACAGTGTAGTTGACAGAGTTGTTGTACGAATTATGGCAGAGGCATGTCCTGTCTGACATATCGTACTGAGTTGTGCAAGGTAAGACAAATAGAAACTTGAGGTATAATCTTTGTGATCATTCAATCGCTGAATATCTCTTTCTTCAGAGATATCAAGAGTTCAGCGATCGCTGAAGCTTTCCTCATGTTCCTTCGCGTATAAGTAGAGTTGTCTTTGCTTCACTGATATCCGCATCAGGTCACTAGTAGACTTCTCTTTGTTCAGCAGCTTCGTCTTCGATTCAGCTATGAACATCTGTTGACGCGAGTCTTGTCTTCAGGGATTACGTTACTGTTTACATCAGAACTATCAGCGATACTGGACAGAATCAGTTTGATCATTGATAGTGAAACACTAATACATACTAAATGTTTATAAGAAGACTATCAACGATAACTGAACAGACTCAGTCTGATCGCTGATGGTGAAACACTAATACATATTAAACGTAATTTTCACTAAGTACAGAAAAGGGTCGTTATCAAATCACTAAGAGAGTTTGGATCAACAAAAGTACACGCAAGAGATGTCAGGCTCAGTAGCTTTAAACGTACACCCACGGAAACTCGAGTTCAACCCCGTCGGGTTCATATGTCGAGCCCCTCATCTAATATCGTAATACTTGAGCACGAAGGACTTATACCCACATCCGGTACCTTAACGTGCAGCACGAAGGACTTACACCCACATACGGTGCCTAACGTGCCTCGACGTGGAAAACTAATCGTCCCAACGCCGGACAATAATAAACCAAACACGGGGTCATGACTCCCAATGCATCAAATAAGCCAAATAATACGCATAAGGCCCAACAAGGCTCGAAGTCGAGCTACCAAAACTGGACTATTGTCCAAAAACCCCATCAAAATAACAATGCCAAGCCGTAGACTTAGCAACCCATTGACTCATTAATAAATGAAATAAAAACACGATAAAACGCACTCACCCAATGGATATGCAAACATCACGACCAAAAGTGAGATTAGTTCAAAACTCTACATTAGTTGAGGCAATCCATTTTCCAAATGAACTCATAATACAAAATATGCATTTTCCAAATTTAACTGCTGATAATAATGAAAATCATAAAACGAGACTATAAACATTCTTTCAAGTTACCTCACATAAATGTGCAAGTGATACTTTATAAAACACTCAATTTCATGACGATGCATAAGACTCGACAAACATTTAAAAATGTTTTTTCTTTGACCAAAGATCCATTCATGTAAAAAGACTTCAAAACACATTCGTTTGTAACACATATATCAAACGCCCAAAAAATCTCCAATGTGGGTGTTATACAAGGTTTGTAAAGTTAGATAATTCAAATAATCAAAGATTAGCAAATAACCCAACATTTGATAATTTCATGAAAAACACATAAAACACTTTAAAATAGACATTTTGGCATGTACAACGTTTTCACAAATCAACTTGAACTCACCTTGCTAGATTTAGGCTAAATCTAGATTTCACCCAACGAGCTCTTTTGAAGGCCGCTTGAACCTCAAGCCGAAATCTTCTAAAACCTAGATCCGAACATTTCATCCCATAAATACCCATAATCAATAATAAGGAAACGTTCTCCACACATAAAAATACCAAGATCTCAAACAAGATCAAAACCCTAATTTCTCCAAAACCATCAAATCCGAGATTTGAGATATCGAACCTTAAGAAACCACCAATGGAGCATTTATAACCTTATTACAAGAAAACTTACCCTTGAAGACAAAGAGACTTCCGAGAACACCCAATCCAACACTTCAACCCGAGCTCCCAACCGAAAGAACTTGATGAGGAAGATGAAGATGGAGGTTTTGTGGTTCAAGGTTCCAACTAGTTAGATGATGAAGAATCATGTGGTATGAAGAAGAAAAGCCTCCAAAAAGGGTTAGGGTTCGGTTTTAGGGTTTGGGAGAGAAAAGGGGAGAAGATAGAAATGAGAAATGAGGGAAATGGGTGAAAATCGCACATTTAACCCACTGGTACACGCAGGCTATAGTGCCTGGCGATTATGCCAGTGGCACAATCGCTTGGCACAATCGCCAAGCATGTACCGCGAGCTCCTCAGCTTCGGCGATAGTGCCAGGCTATTGTGCCCCCTGGCACAATCGCTGGCATGGTCGCCCGGGTGCCCCCGAACTCCAAAAATCCGACTTTTCCATGCCCGAACTCCCGATACTCCGAGGGACTTTAAACAATACATTTCCCAACAAAACCTCACTGTTTACAAGTCACAGAAATGTCCGGGTGACATTTACTTACCGAAAATCACGGGTGTTACATCTAGGACTAATGGAGAAACTAATCAAACTTAATAATAAAAACAATTCCCAAGATTACTCCAATTAATCGGATTTCAGACCCAACTCAAACAAACCAAAACTTAAGGGTTTCCAATCATCAGACGACTCTCTATTCAACCCCAAAACTATATAAAAGATGAAGGAAACGATTAAAGTAACATTTATGGATGAAAACTAACCTTTGAGATCGATTTCTTCAAGAATCCCAATGTTCTTTTCACCCAAGCTCTCCAATCCGACTTCTCAATGCCGCCTCCAATGCGTAGACTGAGGGAAAAAATTAGGGATTCTTCCCTTTTTAGAATATACCCTCAAATTACATAATAGCCCCTCAAGTTCCAAAGTTCATCCAATAAATCCAAGACTTAAAAAATTATTTATTTTTCACAAATGGTCCTTATAAGCCATTCAAGTGATAACTTGGTATAAAATCCATTAGATTTGTTTGTGTAATAATCCCTCTCATATATATAGGAAAATAGATTTGTAAACACTTTTTAAGTTCGAAATTGTGGGTTAATAATACAAGTTTATGCTTGAAAACTATAAACTAATAATAAAAAAAAATATAAATTTGGTGTTGTAATGGCAATAATGAATTGATTTGGATTATTAAAAAATTATTTCTCGTTAATAACAGTAATATTACTCTGTATTTTTATATTTTACATACTAGAAAAAATAGTAATAGTTATTTATTTTTAAATAAAAGGCAAAAGTTAAAAAAAACTCAACGTGTATGTAAAATATTTTATTTATTATTAATAATTCATATTAATTAGAATAATATGGTAAAATATTATGAAATAAATATTTATTAATAGTTTATATAAATTAAAATATATACAAATAAAAAAAGAAAAAATTAATAATTCAAAACAAATAAAATATAATATAAAAAATTCATATAATGAAAAAAAAGACAAAAAGACAAAAAAGAACAGAAAAAAATTAGCGTGCGTTTGGTACGCAGACAGGACAGGACAACTGTTCCACGTTTGGTAAGACATGACAGGATTGGACAAAACAAGACAGAACATGTCAAATGACCAATTTACCCCTAGTGAACTGTTTAATGTTTTTTTTACCAAATAATCAATCAAAATGAAAATTAATAAATGATTAATTTACAGCAAATTGTGTACTTGTCTTCAACATTCTAACCAAGAAATAAGAGAAACTAAGATGATAGAATTAAACAAGAGAACATATACAAAGGGAACATATCATTAAACTGCAAATCTACCACATGCCTGCCTTCCTTCTAGATTGTTGGTGCAACCTTCTTACTGCAAATAAAATCAACAACCTAGTTAGGATATGTAACAAATGAAATAAGTAACAAAGGTAATGCAAATAGAATCAACAGCCTTCTTACTGCAAATACATGGGTTTGCAGAAAAGCTAAAAGCAAATACAATGGAATTCTGAAGAATTCTGAAGAATTCGATCAATTACCAGACCAAAAATCAACTACCAAACCAAAAATCGATTTCTGGCAAATACATAGAATCAATCGATTTCTGAAGAATTCGATCAATCATTTACCAGACCAAAAATCACTAATCACAAAAAACCAGATGGAACAGAGAGAATCGATAGATGTAGACGAAATTAGAGAAATCAAATTTACCAGACCAAGAAACTTGATTACCAGACCAAAAATCACATATCACAAAAAAAATATATGTAGGAATCGATGGATGTAGATGAAACCACAGATCAGAGAGAAAACAACGTCGATACCATACCAAGAAATTTGAGTTATATAGAAGAAATCAGAGAAATCAAAATTACCTGAGGAGAAATTGTTAGGGAGACGAGAGCAACCATCTGTGGAATCGATCTGTGGAATGGAACAATCTGAACGAGGGAGATGAGAGCAACGATCTATGGAGAGGCGTGGACCGATCTGAAGGAAGGAGAAGGCGGAGATCTATCTGAAGGAAAGAGAGCGTTTGAGAGAAAGAGAGAGAGGCGTGACTTGTATTAGATCAGGGGCATATTGTAACACCCTGGATTTTCATTATATGTATCGTTGTAATCTTGTGTATAACTCTTGTCGTTATCACCGTTATTAGTTTATCGTTCGAATGCGTGGTTTTCGGTGAAAATGTGAACTTCCAGTGAGTTTCGCGACTTGCTCGCGACTTGGAGTCGCAGCATAAGTCGCGGTGTCTACTGTTGATTATGGGTTTACGAGCTTCGTGACTTGCATGAGAGTGGTAGTCGCGACATTAGTCGCGAAAGCCTCTGTTGGTTTTAGGGTTTGTTGGCACAGGCGAGTTATGCCGCGAGTTGAGGTCGCGGCATAACCCGCGAAAGACCCTGGCCGACTTAAGGGTTTCAATTTCCAAATATCTCACTCTCTCAATCTCTAAGTCTCTCTTATCCTCTCTCTAGATATCTCTCTCTCTAAGTATATTTCTCTCTCTAGAGTTTGGTGGTTAATATCTAGTGTTTGATCCGAGGTTTCGGTGTAGAAAGCTTCATCTTATCAGGAGGGTCGATATCTGGTTCTTCGGGTTTTCGTATAAACCTATTGGGTGAGTTCCTACTACCATTTTACAAACTTTATACATGTCAAAATTCTTATTTGCGAAATCCGAAGTATTTCTAAGGTATGATTTCATGTTCTATACATTTTGATATAAATGAAGTTTTTGGTGATTTTCGAGGTTCCCGATCAGTTTTGACTAAAATGATGGATCTTATCTTATTGAAGTAAAATGATGTTTTACTTGCACATTATGTGGATATGTGAAAAGAATGTTTAAGAACTCATTTTTAATGATTTTCATTCTTACCAGAAGTTGAACTGGAAAGGACATTTTGTTTATAAAATGTGTTTATACCATATGTTTATTTATGGTTGGTCACATATGTTGTTGTGACGAGTCTGTACCAATACTAGTGGATCCCTAGGTATCGAGTCGATTTATGGCTGGGAAGGTTGTGCCCCTTCTGTTGTAGTTAGATACATTTGATCTTCGGGGGCACTTGGTACGGTTATGTGAGACCTGTTACTAGCCATGGGTCAAATGTAGTCTAACGAAGAGTGTGACTGGTTCCTTGGGGGCCTCCCTCACATCGTAGTACGGACCGAATCGTTCGTGGCCATGGTTCCATGTATTTAGCTCATAACTCGGATTTGTGGCTTACTTTGTGTTCCACTATAATCCTTGGTAAATTGGGTAATCCCCGTCATCGGAAGATGTGTTTTGGACCAGTTGTCCGTATATTATCAAAGAATTGTGTTTTGCATAACTAAACCTTTGGAAGGATTTACTTTGATGCATTTGATTATATCTCTTGAGATTTATGAACTGTATGTTCTCACTAGGCTTTAAGCCTAACACTTTTTCTCAAATGATATGTATAGCAGGTTTCCCTTAGCGGTGGGATGCACAGGGTTTTGAGAGACGAGTTTGGTCTCGAGGCATTTTTGAGATGACTAAAGTGTGTTGATAGTTGGGCATTGTTAAGTCCCATTCTTTTAATGAATTTTGGATTGTCAACTAATGTAATCTAGATAGTTATGTTTAGATTAGTTTGTTGATGAATTCTAAATCCGTACAGGTTTTTGTAAAGTCTTAAGGACTGATACACTTTTTTGAGAAGTTTTATAGTAATACAGATGTCATATTGCCTTATTTATGAAGTTTTAAATTACTCTGAATTTTAGGATGTTACACATATCGGTATAATGGGGCTTGTTCCAGTTTGTTCCAGGGGGGTAAGAGGGGAACACGCGTGTTCCACCCTTGTTCTACCTAGTCCCTGTTCTCTTAAAGTTACACCAAACATGGGACAAACATGTTCTGTTCTGTCCTGTCCCATCCTGTTATACGTACCAAACGCACCTTTAGTGATGACATAGGGGGTTAGGGGTGTCCTTATCAATGGTTAAGAGTGCCATTAGTGTTCCCTTTTTTTTTTCTTCAAAATTTCAAATTGTTTTAGGATGTTTGAATGTAATTTTTTAATTTTGCTATTGTCATAAAAAAGTGGGAGTAGTTAGTTTTGAGTGTTCGGCAAAAAATACTCCTTACTTTTTAAAATAAGTGTCCATATTTTTATTTATGTTTGTCTCATAATAACTTAATATGTGTCAACTTTCAAAAAGTATATAACTAAATTCTCACTTTTATCTTTAATCAATGCACAAATATATAAGAGTTGGAAAAGAGAGAAGATTTAAATAAGAATAAAGTTGTCATTTGTTAACAAAAATGTGTAATAATTAGTCACATCTAAAACTACGTGTCAAGTCAATTATGTACACTTATCTTGAGACGGACGAAGTAGTTACCATTTTGATTTTATGATCAAGTTAAAAATTGAGACTTTAATATATATATATATATATATATATATATATATATATAGGGAGAAGTTCATTTGAGAAATGGTAAATATATTAGAAATAGAGAAGTAATCTTAGTCATTCATCTGGTCAACATTTGCGGCTTTGACCGCGAAGCACCGAATAATTCCTTGTGTGGTCTATAGAAGGTAGAGGGGTAATTTCGTAAAATACACGGGATGAGTTCATATATGAATCTGTATGAATCACAAAGATTCATATAGGAATCTGTTAATTAGTTCAACTGATTCATATATGAATCTTTGTGATTCATACAGATTCATATATGAATCACAAAAGTTCATATATGAATCACAAAAGTTCATATATGAATCTGTTAGTTAGTTCAACTGATTCATATATGAATCACAAAGGTTCATTTATGAATCAGTTAAAAGAGTTCAGTTGTGAATTGCACTGGTTCATATATGAACATATAGTTCATATGTGAATTATACATGTTCATATATGAACACAGCCCGTGTGTTTTGTAAAATTTACGAAATTGTCCTATTTTTGGGATAGCCGCAACTTTTGACTAGTTAAAGCCGCAACTTTTGACCGGTCAAAGCCACAATATTTGACTAGTCAAATTCGATTTTGACCATATGAATGGCTAGGATTACTTCTCTATTTCTCATATATTTATCATTTCTCAAATGAACCAAACACTATATGTATATATATATATGGTGAGTTTCTTTTACAACCCAAACAATTTTTACAAAATATGCAAATCAATCTTAGTCGTTCATCAAGTCTAATGAATATATGATTTTATTATGTTTCCTAATTTAAAATCATGATTATAATGAATAAATTTAACATTTTCCATATATATCACAATCATTATTAATGGGTAGTAATAATTATCCATAAATATATATATTGTTTCCTAATATAGTGGTTTGCATAGTTTGTACAAATTGATTGGGTTGCAAAAAAAACGCACCCTATATATATATATATATATATATATAGAGAGAGAGAGAGAGAGAGAGATGTTCAAATGGAAAACCAATTTTTCATTGTAAACGAAAAGGACAAATTTTGGTTCTTCATTCTACTTGATCAAACAATTCATATTAAATAGAATTTTTATTAAAAGTGTTAATTGAGTTGATTAAAAGTAAAAAAAAGAATTCCATTTCAATCACGGTCATGTTTAATTACATGATTTTTTCTTTTATTTTTTTTAATTAAAAACTTTTACCCCTTAACATTTAAACTAAATTATCTTCAAAATTACTAGTGTTTTAATCAAATAAATTACAATAAAAATACGAGAATTTCATTCTCTTCGATATGATATTAATCTCAATATTATTCTTTTTTCTTTTAATAGTTTTTTTTACGTGAAATGTTATATATGTGTAATATTCATTACGAATATCCATGTACGTTCAGGTACAATAGCTCGACATCATAAGTCTGTAACTCGACATGGTCACATTCTTCAACACTTTTTTCAACGTCGTAAGTACATAACCTGACACCACATTCTTCATCATCGTAACCCAACATCCATTGAGACTGATCGAGAACTCATCGAGACCGATCGAGAACCATCAAGACTGATCAAGAACCCATTCAATGATTTGGTGTGTTTTTATGTGCGTAAAACCATAACCTACCACCTTCATATTATATCGAGAACTTATCTACTGATTTATTATGTGTTTGTGTGTGTAAAACCACAACCCACTACTTTCATCTTTTATCGAAACAAATTGGTAACCTATCAAGATCAGTCAATAACCCATCGAGACCAATAAATAATATATACACACTAAATATATAATAAACAATATAAAAGTTTATTTAAGTTTTAAAAAGAAAATTACCAAAAAAAGGTAAAATGACTATAATACCCCTCATTTAATTGGACTTAACGGAAAAAGTTAATGGCCATTAGGAGGAGGGACGAAAATCGTTGCGAGGTGTCAAACGTGAGGAATAAATATGTTAAAACAAAGTTGAGAGACAAAAACCGTTGAAAGTGACAAACATTAGGGACCAATAGTGAACTTTACTCTAATAAAAAACCAAAACTTGTGGGATATTCAACTCTATAACAACCCAACCTTAGATACAACAAGATATCAACTTAATCTTAAATAATAAAGCCAAAAATGCCCAAATCTACATCAGAAATACAAGGTTTGGAAAGACAACGCTGTACACAACTGAGAATACACCGACAAGAGACAACAATGGAGGTCCTCTAAATCAGCTCCAGCTCGCGTCAACTCTTAAAACTCAACTGCCCCTTCTTAAAGCCACTCTTTACCTGAAATGGGTTTTAGATTTGAAAAGAGCGAGGGTTAGACCGAAAGGTCTAGCGAGTCCCCTCTTATAGCAATATTTAACTCATCAAACAAACAATCAAGTATTTATCATAAAATAACCACTTTCAGCTTTAAGGAAAAATCTATAACTTTCAACAACTTCTTCGCTCACACTACCGCCACCCTAAGATGACAGCGTGTCTGTGACTCACACTGCCTTTGTTGGGGACACACCTCCAACGACATAAACGGAACACCCCCCCCCCCCCGATATGAGCACAGGCGGGCCACACCCCCCGACTTTGAGCCTACACACTTAGGACCATGTATGCATACACTTCCACTTTGACAACAACTGAAAATCGTCTTTATCATTTAAATAATAATATCTCGCAAGTAAGTACAAAGCAACATCATTTCAAAGCTTGCATACAATTTCATAATACTCATGTCATCATATATAAATCAAGGTTTAAAATAAAACTTTCACATGCTTTCGTTAACAAAAGGGTTTAGTTCAGAAAACTCACCTGGCGTCCTTAGCTCAAATCACGCGTCTACCCTTAAAGTTCGATCCTGAATCCTATAAAGGAAACATTGACCAATGAACTCCCAATTCAAATTATTTTAACAAAGATGACCTTAACACCCTAATTCTCACTTCGTCTATTCCTAAATTACTTAACCCAGTAGAAACCAAAGACTCGATACACAATACCTAAAAACGAGAATGGTCTGATAACTCAACCAAGTCTAGCCCAATACTTAAATATTTCATTCCAAAGTAAAGATGGGCTTCGGCCCAACAAAACATGGCCCGGGGACCGGGGCTGCAAGAGCCGCCCGGTGGAAACAGTGCGACCGGGGTTGCCCCCTCCCAAGCGCCGACCGGGGACTTCCCCATGCGTCGACCGAGGACTACCTATGCGCCGACCGGAGCCCCTTCCAGGCGCCGACCGTACTGCCACACCCCGGTCACTCCTTCTCGATCGGGGTCACTCACTCCCTCTCTCGATCGAGGTCACACATACGACCGATGTGTACCTCGATGACCGGGGCCATCGACCGAAATCCTTCCTAGGAACATCGCCCGGACTCTCTCTCCACCCCAGAAACCGTTATGACCATCTGTCGACATCAATGAGCAAATTCCACCCACACCCAAAACAAAACAGGAACCAATTAACCAAGAACTCCATTAACTAACATAATTACAACATACAGTCCCAATCAGAAACCCAAATCTCAGGGAACTAATCAAGAGCACATAACCCACTAGAAGATTTTGAAATAACCATTTAAACTCTTAATAAAAGAGAAAATAGGATTAGATTCTTACCTTAGAATTTGAAGAACATCCAAACTCGACTTCCGATACTCCCTTGTGAACGAATCGCCGCTCTCCCCTTTCTCCTTCCCAAAGATATCGGCCGCCAACACACTACCCACTCTTAGGGTTAAAACCCACTTTTCCCACTTTCACAATAGACCCCTCCTTAAAGGGACTTTTCTATTTCTTACCCAATTTTTTTGCATTGCTTAAATTTAAGCCCAGTTGTTACAATATCCCCCCCCCCTCAAAAGAATTCCGTCCCCGGAATTCCTTCGTCGAATAGACTGGTATATTGGTCTCTCATAACCAGCTCTAACTCCCGAGTCGCTTCTTGACCTTTGTGGAATTGCCACCGAACCTTCACCCATAGGATTTCCTTGTTCCTAAATTTCTTCACTTCACGATCCAAAATAGCCACGGATTCCTCAACATCTCATAGCTTCCCATCTATTCGAATATCGTCCAAAGACACATCCACAACTGCTTTCACCAAAACACCTCATCAGATTAGACACATGGAAGGAGAGATGATTCCTACACAGATCCTCGGGTAGATTTAGTCTATACTCTACCTCCCTAACGCGCTTCACGATAGCAACGACTCAACATATCTAGGTATTAACTTCTAGTTCTTTCTAAATCGATTCACACCATGTCGATACTCGACTACTAACTTTACATTCGTCACCACTTGGGACTAACGACTCATAATTCTCAATCTACCCCGATAAGTAATATTCGATTATCCAACCATTCTGATTAATACATAGTCGCACAAAACAATCAGATTCATCCCTCAGTTACCACAACTTTCTTAACGGATAAAGTTTTACATGAGTCAACACCACGGCCACATACATCACTGATTACACAAACGCTCCACTCACCATCATAACCCATCGACAATTGTAGATATCACCAACATCTCACAGTCACGAGTTTCTTCATCATGCAACTTGTCATTGCAAGCAACCCTTTTTAGTACAACATAAAACCACCGTAGAAGCCCCCTCCTTTTTCGACCCTCCTTGCTCTCAGCTCCTTGGCTTTATCCAATTCTTACATGCTAAAGTACCTCACCCCAACGTCATCACTTCAACTTCTCACATGAAAGCAGAAACTCTCACCATTCAAAACCCTCGAAATCTACCAGTTCCAACTGACCAAAAAGTGCGACCCCTACTTCCATTTCTCGTTGCATCCACAATTGCCCAACTAAATGTGCGATAAAACCCAGCTTTACCCGCTCCACACGGAGTGACCAAGCTCATGCAAACTATTCCAAATGGTTTAACACTGGACAAATGACTCACTTGGAACCCCCAAAATTAACACTATGGTTCTTTACTCCGAGAACTATAACCAACCACCTCTACCTTCCTCCTTGTAGACTTCAAACCCATTTCTAACGGCCGACTCACCGATAGAGTTGGGAACTTCTGGCCCGCTGAACGATTTTAATTACTCAACACTCACACTGCACCGAACACCATTTTCTCTTTCCCATACTCACGCTAGAGATTTATAAACTAGCTAACCGCAGAATCCGAAACATAACCCCCACTATTCGTGCCACTTGACAAACTTCTTGTCTCAGCTTCCCCACCTTTCCGTCATGACATCCTCACATTCTTCTCATTGCAAGAAACACTGCTCACCTAACCTTATTCACTCTATTCCTCGATGATTTCCCAAATGTCAAATCCCATTTACATAACTTTGCTTGATCAGACGACTTCCATAATTCTTACACGAGTTAATCAACCCATCTCTTCCAAAGCATTACCCACTACTCGAAAGTGTCGCACAATTCTCGCTCTCCAAACAAAATTAACCAATCTGCTAGAATCCTTTCACCCTAAAGAATACTTCAACATGCCCACGAGTTTCCTATATGCTACACAACCCCCTGAACTAATCAGTTGATACTTTCAACAATCATTCTAGGTATATAAGCTAATCCCGCCCCAAACTTGCCGAAAACTAGAACACACAGATTCTCTCTTTGATAACTGTCAACCCTCATTGACAAAATTAATTTCAACTTAGCATCCCAACCACATTTTACCACATACCACTCATTCCCCATAGATTTTAGGACGGGGACGTTCCTCCTATAACAATAACACCAACCTTATCCATATTTTCAAGAAAGCTCCTAACCCCTCTAATGATTTGCACTTTCCAACATGTCATAAAGACATCACCAACACATGGGTACAACCATCACTCTACTACCTCATCCCAGATCAACTGCAAATCTCCACGACCACTTGTCGCGCATACCAATACCGTTATTTTCTCACTGGTCAATAATATTAAAATCGGACTCCAAGGCATTTCGCGATCTTGTCTTTCTCGAACCGGAATAAATCGCAAAACTATGATCTTCGAACCACCCAACAAGATATCGCTCCTTGTCGGCTCTTCGCGACCTGCTGGAATCAAACTCCAGTAGCCTGAATAATTAAACGTACTACCTCGAAGTCTTAAATGCACCGAACGCAACCCATTCCAGTTGCGTTATATAAAAACGTCACTCCCCCATCACCATCAAAACCTCATCGATAAAGAACCACTTTACTGAATTAGTGATCTTCCCTTTTGTATCATCCACACAAGGTTGTCCAACATCACAATAGGTACACACCTTTTCTGAATAACTCCTCGCTTCATCACAAAACTCCTCGAAACTATCCGCAACTACTACTTCATTTTCTGCGCTCCGACATTTACCACAAATAGCTTCTGATTTCCACAGCACAAATGACATTGGTGTACTTCCGCTCTGTTACCACCCTACATGGATCTCCAGTGACACCTTCATCTTCCACTGCAGCAGCTAATTGCCAAAATATTTTTGCGACTCCATACTCCATTCCAGACACCACCGTTTACCGACATCCACATGGAGCCAATGGTAAACCATTAATGTACCATCATCCTTAACATCATATGTCAATGCCTCCATTAACTACCTCCGCTATTCACCACCCTTACTTAGAAGGATACCAATATTACCCCTTTACTACCCTCTGATCGAGCGACACACTTCCACTTTTAAAACTTTCATCATTCTTAATTGCAACTATAACATCCGTAAACTATAAGGTAAGTATTTGTTTCCTTAAATTACGTTAATTGCACCTATTTGAAAATATGAGCCTTTATATGCATTTAATGATGGTTACTATGTTGTAATGTTGAGTAAATTGACTTACCATTCTTTAATCGTTCAAACCTCGCGCTCGTTATCGAAATTGGTCAAGTTTCGGGATGTTGGGGGTTTGGTGCGACAGTGACACGCGATTGTGACACTGTCACTCTCGCGGTAGTTGTACCGCGGGTGTTCGGGTTGGCGCGACTATGACACGCGATTGTGACATGGTCACTATCGCGGTGTCAAGGTCGCGGGAGATGTACCGTGGGTGGGGGTCTCCGCGCGATTGTGACACGCGACAGTGACCATGTCACTATCGCCGGGCAATGTCGCGAACGGGGGCCAGTGTCTTAAATGAACCCTTATCAGATTTCAACCTCATTTCTCTCAAACCCTCTCTTTTGGTTGCAATTTTGGAGCTCCCATTTCAGTCTCCATTCTTCACCTACCAAACCCTAGCTCTCATAAACACTATCTTTTGGTGGTTGGGTTTTGGATTCAAGCATTAAACTCATCTCAGGGAAGATTCTAGGGTTTCTCAAAGTGCATCTCCTCATCCGCTAGTCTCATCTCCTCAAATCTAGGGTTTTCATCTTTTATAGGTTTTGGTACAAAACTTAGATTGTGAGTTTACTAAACCTTTGTTAAAACTAGATACACATCATAATCTTCTATTTGTTATTTTACGTCTATGTGTCCAAGTATTTGGGATTCTTTGATGAAATTAGTTGGAAATATTGATATTGGTGATATGTTATGTTTTATGTTATGAGTGCCCTTATTTGGGGCTTTTCGCATGAATACATAATATGGGTACCTTGCTATGCTAAAAATATGTATGTATGGGTACAATGATGATTCTAGTTGGAACACCATTTTTATGACATATTTATATGCATGATGAACTTAATTGTCATTTGGGTATGTTGTTGGACTTCATAAGAATAGGATGGTAATATTATACCTATAGGCGGTATGGAAATATGTTGGGGTTGAAATACACCTAAAGGACCTCCTATATGCATTATGTTGGACGAATCAAGTCAGTTCACAAGGAGGATGTAGTCTTGGGAGCCACTGTGATGGTATGTAGACCTCCGCCATTCGGGGAATTTTCCTTTGGAGTAGTCTCCGGGTGTGCCGGGCCTTGGGATGTTCCTTGTTAAGGGCATCAAGGTATATCGACTCTTGGGGTGGGCTCGAATGGTGCTTTGGGTCTCCCCTAATGACTCCACATATATTGAACACTGGTTAACTGCTGATAAGAATTGTAATCGTTCATGCATGCTTATTGTTTGACTCACTAGGCTTTTTGGCCTAACACTTGTTTGGTGTCATGTGTATCTCAGGTGTTAGCGGCGCGACTCCTAGGCAAGTTTAGATGCTTTGAGCAAGAGCTTGGGGATTTTGGCGTTTGAACTATTGTTGGAAGATTTGGGTTTATAGATGACACCCCTTTTGTAATCTCTTTTCTAGATGTAGAAATTAGATTAGTTGGTTGTTGTTTATTTATCCGTTAAATTACAGAATTGTGATTAAACAGGTTATTTGTATATTTCCCCTTTTTGGGAGGCTCTTGCTATGGCAATCTTTATACCACTTCTCCATTTTTGGAAAGTTTTTGTTATCCCTATTTTTAGGGTGTTACAACAACCTTCCTCACGACCTAGAGAGTTCATAGCCTTCATGCACGACGCACAACATTTAAACTTTTGACACGTTTGAAAATTTAGAAAATACCTATATCAGAAAACAAACTCATGTGTACACGACACAACACTGACTTAGCCAATCACAACGGTTTCAAGAATCGTTTTACTTCAACTCCACAACAATTTCTCCTCGCCGCACCCCATTGTCGGAGTTGGCACATTTGAAATTTTTTCCGATGAAATCTACACACACAATTTATAAAAATACCCCAGCAAGCGCTTACACCGAGCGTGCCAATGGCTCTCACCCTTGTTAATATGACAACACATGTTTACACCCAACTCACTTATAAATTCATGCGATCAAATGATGTTTTGATTTTCATGGCCAAAGATCGAATCATTTGTAACGAAATATATAATTATTTTCAAAAGTTATCATCCAAAGTCAAAAACTTGTCTTTTCGATTCAAACACATATCCGCATGTGTCGACACGTTTTTAAAACAACTATTTCGTAAGACACACACTTGCCAAAACGTTTGATGTGAAAGATATGAAAAACTTCAGCAATTTATTTGACACATAATGCATGAGACTCAAAGATATTGAAGGCTATTTACTCTAGCAAGGTCAACTGTTTACATTCACTATCATTTATCCCAGACTCCTCACTTCCGACCAAACAGTCGTGATTCTCAACTGTGCCACAACCTCCGGCACCATCGACCTTTAACAACCTTGAAATCCCAAAAACTAGTCATCACTGTGACTATTGACTCACACCCAAATTGTAACTTATTCCCATCTGATCCTCACTACATATTATCAGTCAACACTGATATCATCTCTCAACCACCCTTCAAATAACTACAGCTTTAGGAGCCTTAAATCTATCATTCGATTATTGGTTAACACTCTCATGCTTCTCACTAAACAACACACCCCTTTACCAACCGAAGACTCCCTTGGAGCGACAAGCTCACCTCCTATCATCCTTCTCTTCCTTATGGACACAGGAGGTTCTCTCTCAACGAAATATCTACATCTCACACGATATGCATCCTAAACGGCATAACCTTACTTCCAAAGACGAACTTACACCACACGCTAGACTAAAACTATCAGTTTATGGATATGACTCTCTACCTTAAACCACCCTCAACAATAGCAATCGAGTATGCCCATGTACCTGTAAATTCATAATGACATTGGCCAGATGCGATTTTGAATTTACCTTACATGAGGGTACTCGCTATTGTTGTCACGCCTCTCGACAAACAAGGTCTCCCTAAAAGGTTTCCTAATTCTCAGTTGTGTCCATCTACCCCACAATTTAAGTTTAGGCCCATCCGGTCACCTAAATCTCTTAAACTATGGCTTTGATACCAACTATAACAACCCAACCTTAGATACAACAAGATATCAACTTAATCTTAAATAATAAAGCCAAAAATGCCCAAATCTACATCAGAAATACAAGGTTTGGAAAGACAACGTTGTACACAACTGAGAATACACCGACAAGAGACAACAATGGAGGTCCTCTAAATCAGCTCCAGCTCGCGTCAACTCTTAAAACTCAACCGCCCCTTCTTAAAGCCACTCTTTACTTGAAATGGGTTTTAGATTTGAAAAGAGCGAGGGTTAGACCGAAAGGTCTAGCGAGTCCCCTCTTATAGAAATATTTAACTCATCAAACAAACAATCAAGTATTTATCATAAAATAACCACTTTCAGCTTTAAGGAAAAATCTATAACTTTCAACAACTTCTTCGCTCACACTACCGCCACCCTAAGGTGACAGCGTGTCTGTAACTCACACTGCCTTTGTTGGGGACACACCTCCAACGGCATAAACGGAACACACACCCCGGTATGAGCACAGGCGGGCCACACCCCCCGACTTTGAGCCTACACACTTAGGACCATGTATGCATACACTTTCACTTTGACAACAATTGAAAATCGTCTTTATCATTTAAATAATAATATCTCGCAAGTAAGTACAAAGCAACACCATTTCAAAGCTTGCATACAATTTCATAATACTCATGTCATCATATATAAATCAAGGTTTAAAATAAAACTTTCACATGCTTTCGTTAAAAAAAGGGTTTAGTTCAGAAAACTCACCTGGCGTCCTTAGCTCAAATCACGCGTCTACCCTTAAAGTTCGATCCTAAATCCTATAAAGGAAACATTGACCAATGAACTCCCAATTCAAATTATTTTAACAAAGATGACCTTAACACCCTAATTCTCACTTCGTCTATTCCTAAATTACTTAACCCAGTAGAAACCAAAGACTCGATACACAATACCTAAAAACGAGAATGGGTTGATAACTCAACCAAGTCTAGCCCAATACTTAAATATTTCATTCCAAATTAAAGGTGGGCTTTGGCCCAACAAAACATGGCCCGGGGACCGGGGCTGCAAGAGCCGGCCGGTGGAAACAGTGCGACCGGGGTCGCCCCTCCCAAGCGCCGACCAGGTACTTCCCCATGCGCCGACCGAGGACTACCTATGCGCTGACCGGATCCCCTTCCAGGCGCCAACCGTACTGCCACACCCCGATCACTCCTTCTCGACCGGGGTCACTCTCTCTCTCTCTCTCTCTCTCTCTCTTGACCGAGGTCACACATACGACCGATGTGTACCTCGATGACCGGGGCCATCGACCGAAATCCTTCCAAGGAACATCGCCCAGACTCTCTCTCCACCCCAGAAACCGTTATGACCATCTGTCGACATCGATGAGCAAATTCCACCCACACCCAAAACAAAACAGGAACCAATTAACCAAGAACTCCATTAACTAACATAATTACAACATACAGTCCCAATCAGAAACCCAAATCTCAGGGAACTAATCAAGAGCACATAACCCACTAGAAGATTTTGAAATAACCACTTAAACTCTTAATAAAAGAGAAAATAGGATTAAATTCTTACCTTAGAATTTGAAGAACATCCAAACTCGACTTCCGATACTCCCTTGTGAACGAATCGCCGCTCTTCCCTTTCTCCTTCCCAAAGATATCGGCCGCCAACACACTACCCACTCTTAGGGTTAAAACCCACTTTTCCCACTTTCACAATAGACCCCTCCTTAAAGGGATTTTTCTATTTCATACCTAATTTTTTTGCATTGCTTAAATTTAAGCCCGGTTGTTACATATGACTCAACGCTTATCTTGTATTTGAACGCGTTTATTTGAACACGTTTATCAGTTGATTTTATTCAGTTCAAACATGGAGTTAGAGATTGTATGCATGTACTAATAAATTGTAAACCCAAGTTTTAAGAGATTATACATTAGTAAACAATTTTAGAGATTTATACTAAATATCTTATAATATAATACAGATAAATCATAATTAAACTAAATCACCTTTACAACATTCAACACATTTATAATATGAAAAAGAGTCGTGCGATTAAACTTATGGCTTTTAATTGAAAAAAACGATTAAATCATTTACAACATGTTACGTATGTACATACATAATAATATCTAATTAGACTACGAGAGCTCAAAAACTCATCAATCGTGAATTACAGTTGGACCTAATCGACTAAAATTTTGTTTAGGCTATTGATCTAGCAAGTTGTTTATAAATTTTTCCGTTTCTAATTTTAATCGTTTTCCTATTTCCTTTTGTACTTTTGAAACTCGCACAAAAAGTTTATTGATGTATCATTTTAATTAAATGATCTGATTGTAATATTATTTTTTTTCATTCTTTACATTACATTAAATACCAAGAACATTAAATTGCAATAAAGAAAAAAGGACCAATTTGGGACACCGACGTATACCGATACAGTTAATAAAAAGATTGTGATCATTTAATTTAAACCCAAAAGCCTGATTACAATGAGCACCGACACTAAATCTTGAGGCCTCGTAAAGAACTTGTTAAATTTTTTGATCTTATGACTACTTTATTTTGTTCAAACGTTTCTTCCAAAACACTGAACATGTTTCAATGTTTTGTTCGGTTGTAATAAATCGACCAAACATGATGACGGAAGGGTAATGAACCATTCACACTTGCCTTTATGTGTATGCCTTAGGGGCTGTTTGTTTACCTTTTAATGGTTCCATTAAGAGTCAACCTCTGAATCATTAAAAGGTGAATCATGTTTGGCAAAAAAAAGGTCTACCTCTTAATGGTTTCAAAACCCTCTGAATCATTTTGTATCATGGGTCTCCCTTAACCATTAAGCGTCCTAATTTCATTATGAACAATTACCAAACAACCATATTTCATATTGCACTGTATCATAAGAGTCTCTTAATCATTCAACACTAAACCATTCAACAATTGCCAAATAGACTCTTACTGTTTTCATCAAATAAATTTATCTGATTATTGATAGAAAAATCTATACTAAACTATAATCAACTTTTCATTCGTTACGAGTTTGGAAGACCACAACTTTAATACTTATTATTTTAGAGAACATGAATTTGGAAATCGAGTTTTATAAACGAAAAGTTTTAAAAGTTGGTTTTCTTAATATAAAAATTAATTCCATTTTAATACAATCGACTTTAGTTATACAATATTTAAAATATCTCTTAATAAAAACAAAACATTAAAATATAAACATTAGTCCAATTATTATTATTTTTGTTGGTCAAAAACATAACACCGCACATTTAAAAAGAAAAAAAGAAAGAAAAAACAACATAAAAAAATAAATAATAGTTGGACAAAAAAAAAGTTGTTTGAAGTATATTTATCTATACTATATTATAAAGATGGCATAAAAAACTCTTAAAAACAAGTCTTAAAGCTTAATGTACCGCTATTTAATGTTAATTACTTAATGTTATTCATTAATTTTCAATCATAATATCTAACAATTTTAACTCCCCTAAAATCATTTCCCACTTTAACTCCCCTAAAATAACTCTCAGCATATTTTAGATATAAAAAATCTAAAATATATTTAAAAAATCTTACAGAATATTTTATAAAAAAAATTATATTATTAAACCAAAATAAATTACATTATATTATTAAGTCTAAATTAAACAATTTTATATAAAAAAATCATTATCACTCCATCACAACCATCCAAAATCGTAATGTAAATCGATAAAAAACAGAAAATAAAATGAAACATTAAAATCGTGATGTATCTAGCTGCATTGCGCGAGTACACTTCTAGTATTTTATGAAAAAACCAATACCAATTTATAAAAAATTATAAACGATAGTATAAATTGTAATTTTATTAATGGAAACAAACTTTTAAACCAGATAAATAAATAGAATAATAAAGGGTCAATAGAAACCGACACGATCACAAGAATATCAGCTACAATACTTATTATCTAAAGACGAAGACTATAATTAATATTTTTATTATTTGAAGTTAAAAAAATATCTTTCTTATTAAATAAAATCGTAGTTTTTTTCTAGATTACATAATATGATAAAAAAATGTACGTATTAGATAACAAGACCTTTATAAAGTGGAAACATGAGATAAAAACATATTCAAAATTCAGTTTTCCACAAATGTTTCATTCAACATAATTATATAACTATATTTTGTAATTTAATAATGATAAAATCATGTTAAATTAAATTAAAACCGATTTTTTCTAACTAATCAATTAAGAAGTGCCTAATATATCCACCCGAAGGAAGGGTATAGGAACTTAAATAAATACACTTATGGGTCATTTACCAAATATTTATGGGCTAAGCGCTTATTTGTAACAGAAATTATCTTCACTTATCTTATTATGTAACATTTTCGGTCATCAAAATGGACGTTTATCGGATAAGAGTTTTTTTTTCCTCATTTACTGGGTAAGACGACTCTCATTCATTGTTATGCCTCTTACCGGGTAAGATTTATGGTTCTTGTCATGCTCAATCGGGGTAAGTGATATCGGTAAACGCTTACTCAATAAGCATTTAGTAAACGACTCCTAGATCTGTCGTACCCCAAATGGTAACATGTTGTGTTATGTTGACTAACAATTTAAATATTAAATGACAAGTAAAAAAAGGGTCGTAATAAAGACTTTTTTTTTTCTCAGAATGTTGCAAATATAAGAAATGCACTACTTACGTTGTACGATCCAAAAAAGCAATAACATTTGCTTTGGAAAACAAATATATCTACATCTTCACGAGGAATTTATTACAGTAAGCAAACACAACATACACGCTCATAGGATTGACGGGGATATTTATTTTTGTTGAATAGAAATCTCGAAAGATGGTTGGCGGGTATTAAATACAAGGGTTTAGGGTTTGTAGAATAGAAGTCTCGAAAGATTGTTGGCGGACATTAAATACAAGAATACGTGTTTCTCATCATTATGAAGTTGTAACGTCTTATCTGACTTGTAATTTATATATTTTTTTTCATTTTATAATCTCAAAATCGTTATTTAACAAATATAAAATACATAGTTTTGTGACAGTAGATTAATGCCATCAATTTAACTGTAATAACAATAATGTAAAAATAAGTAAATTTCACTTAAAAACCAAAAACCAAATCACAAATTGGTATAAAAATGGATGTCTTGTCATTCTATATTTATATTTAAGAAAGTATTTTCAAAATACACATTTAAGGGTCTATCAAATACTTACATGATATATGTAATACTTGATATGTGTTTTTAAAATTGGTTTTTGTATTTTTTTTAATTCTATATATTTAAATTGTAGACTATTAAGTTTAAAAGAAACGCGTCAATCTACATGTGTGCTAGAGAAAAAGATTTTCAGGTTTCATTTATGTGCCCATATCAACGCCAAATAACGAAAATGCGTTGTCATTGTATTTCCAATTGTTTCCAAGCGGCAATGAGGAAGGAATTGAGCAAAAATTATAACGGAGTATGGTAGAAGAAGATGCAAAAGAAGTAGCAATGACATTCCATTGTTCTCAATGGCGGAACAAAGAATTTTTTTGAGCGGATGCATCTTTAAGGTGGATCAAAGTTCCGTAAAATCACAATTTAACATGGGCAGAAAGTCAACGCAATTTGACCTGCTAAAAAGTCATTAGCTCCGTGCGCGCGCGCCGGGGGGGGGGGGGTTAGTCATTCAAAATTGTATGGTTTGTTGGTTTTTTGACTTTTTCTGAACTTTTCATTTTTCAAATGCATGAAATTGTTAGAATTTCGGTCATGATGATAAAAATAGGTAAGTAAAGGTAACTGAAAATAGATAAAGATTTATCAATGTATATGAATATTATATTTTTACATTCTTACCATAACTCTTAGCGTGCGTTTGGTTTGCCGGAATGGAATGAAATTTGAGGGATTTGAATTTCAAATCCATTCCAATCCCGTTTTTGGTTTGCAAGATTGTTCATATTTGAAATATAGGATTTCTTTGAAATCCCTCCAACACAAGATTTTGAAATCCCAAGGGGATGACTACGATTTCAAGGGATTTCGTAGGATTTTATATAATAATGTTTAAAAATATATTAAAAACATTCGTTTTCTAATAATCAATTAAGTAAAAGGTAATTTAATTATTTTTATATATTTTTAATGATTTTTTTATAAATAATGAAATTCAAATTCATTCAAATCTTACAAACCAAACACACAAAGGATTTCAAATTCTCTCACATCCAAATCCCTTCAAATCAAAATCCCTATATGAAATCTAATTCATTTCATTGCCACAAACCAGACGGACCCTTAAAGGGTGTTTAGTTCAAGGACGAACCTACAAGAGGGCATACGGTGGCACGTGCCACCGTATTATTTTTCCGTCGAAAGGTTAAAATTTTTACGTTTATGAAAGATGCAACTGTATAGTTTTAAAATGTGCTACCGTATGATATCCAAAAGTTCAAGAAAGTGCAACTGTACCTTGTAGTCAACCAAAACCCCCAAAAAAAACACTTATCAACCCAAAAAACCGAAAAAGTCCATCGAAATCGATACAAAAAACTTAAAAATCTCTCGAAATCAATAAAAAAAACTATAAAAATCTCTTGAAACGGTGGAATCAGACTAAAAACACATCGGACGATATTGAACGTTGGTAACATGTCGATAGAAACCGTGCTTATTGTAATTATTATTTTTATCTATATTATACAGTGTCACCGTATGAAAAAATTTCTTGGTCCATCCCTGGTTTTAGTTCATGGATTTTGAAGGAATTGAAAAGAATTAGAATGGATAATTCTTTTGACCAAATTCCAAATCATATGTTTTGTTCACATAATGAAAATAATGGAACCCAATGAATTCCACAAGTTATGGAATTCATCATTCTTTGCTTAAGTCAAAGAATTGAATTCCACACAAATATACCAACCAAACGCGTGGTCAAATTCCATTCAAATTTCTTCAAAGTCAAATTTTTTCAATGAATTCCAATTCCATCAAATTTCATTATGCGAACCAAACTCCCTCTTAGAGGGTATTTGGTTCATGGATTTTGAAAGAATTGAAATGAATTATTCCATTGACCAAATTTCAAATCCTATGTTTGGTTTACATGATGAAAATGATGTAATCCTTTGAATTTCACAAATTAAGGAATTCATCATTACTTGACTTTAATGAAAGAAATTGAATTCCATCCAATTCCTACAAACTAAATGCATGGTCAAATTCCATTCATATTCTTTCAAAGTAAAATTTCTTTAATAGATTTCAATTTCATCAAATTCCATTATGTAAACCAAACGTACCTTATTCTCACATGAATCTAACCCTAACAAATACAGTATTGGGTGGACATTTAGGTATTTTTTGGTAAAGTAGCTTATAAGCTAGCTTGTAACTGATAAACTAGTTTTTTAAAGTGCTACTATGAGTTGCTTTTCAATAAGCTAACTTATGGTCATCCAAACATGTATAAAAAAAAAAGCTAGCTCATAAGCTAATTTTTTTTTGTGAAGTCTTAACTTTACCCAAATTTGATAAATGTCGACATATATATAAAACATATAGCTAAACATAACCATCATAACCTCACCCCAAAATGCCATGTGGGTGCCACGTGGTTGTCTCCCTTTGAAAGAAATTGAAAGTGGGACCCACTACTTTTTTTTCATTCGCCACGTCAGCACCTTCATTTCCTTGCCACGTTCTAATCGAATGATCTCCTGGTCTCGCGCGCACACAAAATTGGAAGGAATCTGAATCTTCTTTTTTCCCCTCAACAAAGAGAAAAAAAAAAGCGAAAAAAATATTTCAAAAAAAAAAAAATTTATGAACAAAATCAGTTCTATACATACAGATGATTGTATCTATCTCTAGCTAAAAAGGCGAAACTACACAGATCTGAGAATCGGAACATAATCGACGTATTTGTTGCTTTTTTGCTTTTTGCTGTTTTGCGTGATTCAAGCGACTTGTTTTTCCGTTTATTAGGGTTTTTCATCTCATCCTTTTAATCGAGATCTTTCTCTGTTTGTTGGATCAATTTACAGACGGACATACTTTGTAAGTATTCATCTTAAACGTTTGATGTGATTTGATTGCATATTTGGTTTATTCTTTTTGTCAGTAATATTTTGAATTTGCACTTTTTTTTTCATCGTTTTCTGTATGTAGGAATTTTGATTGTGTGTGTGTGTGTGTTTTGCTGCTTTCTGGTGGAAATTAGGAAACGAACTGTACTGTATATGTGTTCTAGTGATAGAAAACCAAATTTTTTTCTTTGTTTTTGTTTTTGTTTTGATTCAGTTATTGGTGAAAGAATTGGAATTCGAGAATTCTTACCTGTGTCTGTTAGGGTTCTAGAGATAACATCGCGCCTACTTTTATGGTGGTAGGGTGTGGTGGAGTAATAGGGCAAGTCCTGCTAGAAGTTTTCCTGGAATTCTGATGAGCTTCAATTGTATATTTTGTGTTGGGTTGTTCATGGTTCTTTTAAAGGCATATGATGGATAGGCTCTGATTGTGTGGAGGTTGTTAAGTTAGGGTGGAATGTTTATTGAAGACTAGAACATGCATAGGGTTTTACAATTTGTTGGAAGAGCAATTCCTTGAAAGTTTCTGAATACAAGAGTGAGTATGTATGGAAGTAATTACTGGGATTTCATACTTTAATTTGGGTGTTATAGGTATTACAGTATTGAATCATGAATGAATGGTAAGGGCGTAAGGGGTTTTTCGGTATTAGGCTATTAGCAGCATGCTAGAATTCAGTAATCTGGAGTGAGTTATGATTTTGGTGATGGCAAACTTCATTCGCGATATATTGGTTGAACAAAAATGAGACGTAGTTTTACCCATGGAGGGATCGGGTTGTAGAAATTTTATATATTAGCATATGATGATGTTATTGTTGTTGTCAGATTTACTATCTTTTTGTCCCATGCTCACTCAATTTATTTTGTTTTGTAGGTGATAAATTTTTGCTATTCAGTTCTTCCAGGAAAGAAGTCTAGGTTTATCTGCATCTAGCTTAAGTTTTGAAGACTGAGCGTGTTGGAGATTGCAGGAGGACCTGAAAATGTTTTAAACTAATCCTTACATATTGGTTTCTATACAAAGTTGTTAATCTTACATGGAAACTTTTAACAAATGCATGATGACAGTGAATGCCATCATCATTTTATTTTAATTGTGCTTGAATGGGAGCATGAGTTGGAACTTGTAGAATGCAGAATACCAGAAATTAGAGAATGGATGATTACAGACTACCTGAGATTTTGCCTCCTGCGTGGATAAACAAGAATCCATCTGAATTGGCAGAATCACATGTCTTCATCATCTCTTGCTTTGTTGCTGGAATTATCGGTATCCTGACTATTGTGTATACTGCTTTCCAATGGAGAAGAAACATCAGTCTTAGTTTGATGAAAGCTACTGCAAAGAAAAAGAAGGATCCAAAATCAAGAAGCAAGGTACCCCTAGCTGGTCATACTTGGTATTTGGAGTCTGGATCTCGTGGGAAAAGCTTAAACTGCTGCGTGTGCTTAAAATCAGTGTCGTCCTCTCAGACACTTGGGCCCATGGTGGCTTCAGATAGCTTTATTCACCGTTGTAGAATATGTGGTGCTGCAGCACATCTCAGCTGTTCCTCAAAGGCTCACAGAGATTGCAAATGTGTATCTATGGTTGGCTCTACTCGTGTCTTGCACCTTTGGGCTATCCGGTGGACTGAGGTGGTAGATCAACCTGATGAAATATCTTTCTGCAGCCATTGTGAAGAGCCCTGTAGTGCCTCTTTTCTCGGGGGATCACCAATATGGAGTTGCTTATGGTGTCAACGCTTGGTTCATGTCGACTGTCATAGTAGCCTGTACAGTGACACAGGTGATGTTTGTGATTTGGGTCCTTTTAGAAGGTTGATCTTGTCACCTCTTCAAGTTAAGGAACTGAGACTGTCTTCATCAGGTGGAATCTTGAGTTCCATCACCCATGGAGCTAATGAGATTGCATCTACTGTACGTGCGAGTATTAGAAATCAAAGTAAGAAAACCAAGCAAGGAAACGAAGTCCCTGTGGATAGTAGTAATGTTAGCGTAGGGGAATCTCCTACAGAAAGTACAACAGACACTAATTTCGCGAATGATGCCTCAAATAGAACAGAAGAAAACTACAATGGGAACACGAACACAGAGGGTACAAGTCCACACCAAGATGGTGACGTAGTCAAGAAGTTAGGTCGAAAGCTGAGTTTTAAGAGAGGCTTATCAAATATTCAGAGAGATGAGTCCCACATAGCAGGAATGAAGCAGAAATATGAGTTGACTGATTTGGATCCAGATGCAAGGCCTCTTTTAGTCTTTATTAACAAGAAGAGTGGTGCTCAGCGAGGAGATTCACTCAGGCTACGGATGAATATCCTCCTAAACCCTGTTCAGGTCAGTGCATTATAAGGTTTCAAAATATTCCTGGGATGTTGCTTTCATGAACGTTTTCCTTGCTCCACAATTTGCCAATAGCTAGGTTTATCCATTCTGCAACTGCTGATTTGAACAAAAGGATCCCGTTTGGCTGCTTAGATTTTTATTTATTTATTTCTTGTTTGTGTGTGTGTGTTGGGGGGGGGGATGCATTGAAGTGGAACTGTAATATTCTTGGGGATTGGTGTCCTTTATGAGCTCAAATCTATTTTTGTAAAGAGATAAGTCATGTGCCTATCTTTTGCATAGATTCAATTCAACTTATATCGTTGTTTCCATTTTGTAACACAATTATAAATAAGCGTGGTTATAATCTCTTGGAATCTAATGCTGCTAGTTGATGGGAAAAGAGGATGTGAAGATGCGTATGAGGAATACCAAATTCATACCATATATTCTGTTAGAAGCCAACTTTAGTATGGTTAGTTTAGTTACTTGCTATCATGAAAAGGTAGCTGCATAGATTATGCATGTGCCTTATCTAATAAACTCGGTTTATGTTGTTATCAACATAATAGTGGGCTTCCTGATCTTTCCTGATAAAGGGATTCTGCCTTCTAATCAGATTTGCTCTAATGTCTTTTAGGTTTTCGAGTTGAACTCAAAGGAGGGGCCGGAAGTTGGTCTTTATCTATTTAGAAAAGTACCCCATTTCAGAGTTCTTATATGTGGAGGGGATGGCACTGTTGGATGGGTATTGGATGCCATTGAAAAGCAAAATTTTGATTCTCCTCCACCAGTCGCTATTCTACCTGCCGGAACTGGAAATGACTTGGCGAGAGTTTTAGGTTGGGGAGGTGGTTTGGGATCAGTAGAGAGACATGGAGGTCTCTGCACGATGCTGCATGACATAGAGCACGCTGCTGTAACCATTCTTGATCGTTGGAAGGTATCTATTACAAACCAGAAGGGAAAGCAGCTTCGTTCCCCAAAATTTATGAATAACTATCTTGGTATGTGACATTCTTTTAACCTCCCATCTATGTTTGATTTCCTTGGCATTGTCGTTGGGTGGCATGGGCATTCTGATTTCTGGGCGCATCACTTTTAATGTGTATTAAATTGCACTGCTTGATACCAACAAAAAAGTTTTGACTGCTTGGAAAATTGATATTGAAGCTGGTCATATGTGTATAAACTTTCTTGTTGGGTGTTGCTCATCTTCTATGATTAGTGTTTGCTAACTTGAGCTTCAATAATTCCTTGCGTACTTTTTTCAAAATTTTGGTTAAAGAAGACCATGTCAGTTAATCTGAGAATCACATTCTTGGTGCCCTTGTTGGAAGAATGGGAAATCCGGAATTTAGAAAGACAGCAGTTTATTGATTTTCATGACACTGGAATGCACCCATTATGCATGGAGTGTGTTGAAGGCCTCTCTGTGTACAGCGTGGCCCCCTTCTCCCCCCAACAGGGATTTTTTTCTACACTGTCTTGTTGTACCTCATTCTGTTATTGTCATGGATGTTAATCATTACTAGGATGGTCTTAAAACATGTTACTGCAGGGGTTGGATGTGATGCAAAGGTTGCTCTAGAAATTCACAATCTGAGGGAGGAGAATCCGGAGAAATTCTATAATCAGGTATGCATGGGTTTGTTTGGTTTTTCTCTCTTGAATGTTTATTGAGGCTTGAGAGGTGCATTGAGATCCGATAGAAGGAAAGTAAAACAAACTGGCTAAGATATCTGGTAATATTGCCTGGAATGATTGCTCAAAAGATACTTAGAAAGCATCCATGTAGCAACCATATATAGGGAAATTGTCGAACCTTGTTGGCTGAACTAATATGTCATTCATGTTGGGTTTTATACACAGGAAACATGTAGATATCGTTATCAAGTGTTTCTTTCATGTGGATCATGATTGCTTTAAAACAAACTGGCCCAGATATCTGGTAATATTGCCTGGAATTATTGCTCAAAAGATATTTATAAAGCATCCATGTAGCAACCATATATAGGAAAATGTGTCGAATCTTGTTGGCTGAACTAATATGTCATTCACGTTGGCTCTCATACACATGAAACATGTGGATAGCACAATCAAGTGTTTCTTTGATGTGGATCATGCTATCATTGCTTTATGATCAAGACGGATTTGCATCTTTCTCTAGTTCATTATTTTAATCACAGAATTTATTAAGAATACGATCTTAGTTAAAGAAGTTCCTTCTGTAGTTCCATATATAATGTGCTAATGTTGCATCGTTTAGATGAGCTCCAATGGCTGATGACGTGCATTCATTGTATAACTCAATTTAAGTGGTAATTGATCACATTTCTGTTCCCTGTACTTAATTATCTTCGTTAAGCTGAAATTAGTTGGTGTATGGTTGCAGTTTATGAATAAGGTTTTGTATGCTAGAGAAGGTGCGAGGACTATCATGGATAGAACATTTGCAGATTATCCTTGGCAAGTTAGAGTGGAGGTAGACGGTGTTGATGTTGAGGTCCCTGAGGTTAGTTCAACAGTTTTTATGCGAGAAAACTACGTCTAACAAATTATTATTTAATAGTGTTCCTTTTCCTGAATACATTTCTATCTTTCTTCATACAATTCTTATTTATAATAATATATATTTAGTGCATCATTCATACTTGTTTATTACATCCGCTTTTATATAATTTCGCACATTTCTATCTTCATAGAGGTTGTGTGGATCGTTGGTTTTTGCGGAGACTACTGAATGCCCTTTTCTCTTATTCATAAATGGATATAATTTTTCATGTCATTACTCCGAATATCTCGTTTGTGGATAGACCTTTTATTTATTCGTTTAACTCTTTGGTTTTTTGTAACTTGCACTGAACATTGACGTATGGTTTACATTTTTCAGGATGCCGAGGGTGTTCTTGTTGCCAATATTGGCAGCTACATGGGTGGTGTAGACTTGTGGCAGAATGAAGATGATAACTATGATAATTTTGATCCTCAATCTATGCATGATAAGACACTGGAGGTTGTAAGCATATCAGGGACCTGGCATCTTGGAAAGCTTCAGGTAATGTCACTTCACAAATGCAGTTTATTATTACATTAACTCTCTTCCCTCCATTTTAACAACGCTCTTTGTTTCACCTGCGAGAACTCGGTAAAGGGTATCTGTGAGACTGTGACTTGCAAACCAAACCCACCCCCCCCCCCCCCCAAAAAAAAAAAAAAAAAAAAAAAAAAGAATAATGAATAAAGAAAAAAAGGACCCCAACAACAAACACAGACCCAAAGAAGGAAAGAGTTATTTTTTTTTGTTCGAATCTGATGTGGAAGTACTAATCCCAGGTAGGGCTTTCTCGAGCTCGAAGGCTTGCACAAGGGCAGACGATTAAGATTCAGCTTCTTGCTCCATTGCCTGTTCAAATAGATGGTGAACCATGGATGCAGTCACCATGCACATTGACCATTTCACATCATGGCCAGGTTCCCTCTCTCTCTCTAATGCTGATTTAGTTCTCATATAGTTTCCTCTCGTGTCGACTCTTCTGACCCATACTACCCACTAAGGGGCCGTTTACTAAATACTTACCCGGGTAAGCGCTTATCGGTATTACTTACCTTACGGTATTTACCTATTGAGCATGAAAACTACCTAGAATCTTACCCGGTAAGAGCCATAACAAGGACCTAGAGTCTTACCCGGTAAGTGAGAGAAATGACGCTTACCCGGTAAGCGCTTACCGAGTTTGAGACGCTTACCAACAATCAATTTTGATGGTCGGGAATGTTATAAGATAAGATAAGTGAGGGTAATGTCCTTGCCGGTAAACATTTTGGTAAACGGCCCCTAAGTCCATCCACACCCAGATCACCTAAGAGCCAATGTGATCCCTAAACATCTCATCTTTGTCCATCCAAACACACTGCAAGAACTAGAAACATGACATTATTTTTTTTGGAAACAACCATGTCTCATCATGTTAGTAGGTTTTGTGCTACCCACTCTTGTTATGAATTATTATGATAGTGGTTTGTGTAATTTTGATGGCTTGAAGGGCTATTTCTGGTACCCTAGATTAATTCAAGATGCAACCATCTAAACACACTGACTGAGAATATATACATATATTTTCTAGACGCCATCTGGAAGGATGCAACAAAATACTACCAACGCCTCCACAAAAGGATTCCAGTTTAGAACTTGGTAGGAATTTGAAGACAAAATTTATGGACAACTTTACACTTGGATTGAAACTAATCGAATGATTATTTATTGATTCTTCAAAAGATAATTTAGGAACTTAAGATTCAGAATATTTTTACAGTATGCAAAGTAAAATTGTAATGCTACAAATTTGCAGCAGCTTTTGGTGATATCATGGATTTAGTTGAAGTGGGAATGAATCACACTATTTCTTGCTGAGCGAATATTTTCGCTAAAATCCTAATGCTATACTTCAATATATGGTTTTAGAAACGTACATCACAGCGTAAGACGGGTGATTATGGCACCAAAACCAATTAGAATAACGTAGTCTTTGGGTACAAGAAGATTGTCAAAGGAATTTTTTTTGTGGTAATATCATGTAGTGAAATCATCAAATTTCTTCGAATTATTCGAATATCTGAATTGAAATCACAAGACAAGATTGGACGTTTAGACGTGCAAGAGTGAGGTAGACCGGTGAAAAAGTTGTGCAAGGTTTTAGAGTTTTAATTTGACATGAGTTGTTCAGTAATTTCTCAATCTTGTCCCATCTCCCTTATTTTTATTTTGGTGTGACAAGAAAAATGCAATTTTGCCCCACTCTGTCGTGTGCTAGTCTAATATCGCACTAAACGTAGGACAATAAGTTTTTGTTCTATTATGTCCTAGTCTAATTTCGTGAACCAAATTCTGTTTTGTTGTGGTTTGGTATTTTGAATAAATAGGCTTTCATGCTGAAAAGGGCGGTGGAAGAACCTCTTGGTCACGCGTCGGCTATAGTGGCGGACGTGTTGGCACATGCTGAAACGAATCACGTGATAACTGCGTCTCAGAAACGAACTCTTCTTCAGGAAATGGCACTGAAACTATCGTAGAATACGTCGACAACACGCATTACTTGTAGCAGCTGGTATATCTATTAGAGTTTTATCCCCATGTGTCATATGTGTTTCTTGTATACGAATCTTTGAAATAAATATAAGAACCAACAAAAGATTTTGCCTAAACTCAGCCCAACTCAACTCAATGGTTTTTGTGAATCATCCATCATAAGATGCCAAAGGCACAAGGCTTGTTGGAACCATGGATTGAAATGGGCATATACAATGGATGGGTTGCGTGGTTGGTTTTCCATTAAGTATTGGATGGATAAAGCTGCCTTTAGAGATTAATCTGTCTGTATGGATTTTGAGAGTTTTTGTTCGGAAGGGTATTTTTATAGATGGAATGAGCGTTTTTTTAATTGGGAGGACAAATTTGGATTTTTTTTTTGTCTTTTTGCATAAATTTCCCCCAAGATGTTTATTGAACAAACCACTTTCTATATAATTAAGTGACTACAAAAAGATCATGTATGGCAAACTGAATAAGTTGCGAGTCCTATTAAGCTCATTAAGTTGTTAACAAACAAACCCTAAATACCTATGGGTTGGCAGTTGGGCGGGACTCATGGTGGTTCGATGATGGTTGGTGGTGATTATGGTGTTTGTTAGTATCTAAATAATCAAATCCTTTCGTACGTGGTGATGTTTGAATCTTTAATAACTAGAAGCGTACTCGTGCAATGCAGCGAGATACATCACGATTTTAATGTTTATTTTTATTTTTTGTTTTTTATTGATTTACAGTACGATTTTGGATGATTTTTATTGAGTGATAATGGTTTTTTATATATAAATTTGTTTAATTTAGGCTTAACAATATAATGTTTTTTATATAAAAAAAATTAAGTAGTTTGTTAAAATTCATTAATTATCTTATATATTTTAAATTTTTTATATTTAAATTGAGATGTTTATCTTGTTTTGATTATGTTTATCAGAATTCAAATTTCATAATTTTAGGGTTTGGGGATTAGAGATAAGAATTTTGGGGGATAAGAATAAATATATTAATTAGGGTTAAAAGCTTTACAGGTAGTACATTAGGCTTTAGTAGTTATTTTTAAGAGATTTTAAGTAGATAACTTTAAATGATAGTACATAAAGCTTAGTGAGTTGTAATTAAGAGTTTTTTATGTTATCTTTATAATATAGTATAGATATACAAGTGTACTCGCGCAATGCAGCTAGATACATTACGATTTTAATGTTTCATTTTATTTTCTATTTTTTGTCGATTTACATTACGATTTTGGATGGTTGTGAGAGAGTGATAATGATTTTATTTATATATTTAGACTTAATAATATAATGTAATTTATTTTGGTTTAATAATATAATTTATTTTATAAAATATTTTGTTAGATTTTTTTATTTATATTTTAGATTTTTTATATTTAAAATTTGATTTTGATTTTATATTTAATTATACTGAGAGTTATTTTAGGGAGTTAAAGTGGGAAATGATTTTAGGGGAGTTAAAAATGGTTAGAGATAATGATTGAAAATTAATAAATAACATTAAATGTAGTACATACAACTTTAATCATTGTTTTTTAAGTAATTAACATTAAATAGTGATACATTAAGCTCTAAGACTTGTTTTAAAAGTTTTTTATGTCATCTTTATAATATACTAGAAGCGTACTTGCGCAATGCAGCGAGATACATCACGATTTTAATATTTCTTTTTATTTTTTGTTTTTTTATCGATTTACAGTACGATTTTGGATGGTTTTTAGAGAGTGATAATGTTTTTTTTTTATAAATTTGTTTAATTTAGGCTTAATAATATAATGTTTTTTATATAAAAAAAATTAAGTAGTTTGTTAAAATTCATTAATTATCTTATATATTTTAAATTTTTTATATTTAAATTGAGATGTTTATCCTGTTTTGATTATATTTATCAGAATTCAAAGGGTTTGGGGATTAGAGATAAGGATTTTGGGGGATAAAGATGAAATATATTAATTAGGGTTAAAAGCTTTACAGGTAGTACATTAGGCTTTAGTAGTTATTTTTAAGAGATTTTAAGTAGATAGATTTAAATGATAGTACATAAAGCTTAGTGAGTTGTAATTAAGAGTTTTTTATGCCATCTTTATAATATAGTATAGATAGTATAGATTATAGATATACAAGTGTTTTATGTATAAGATAGAGATCACATAAGAAATGTGAAATCTAGCCCAATCTAGGCCTAAAAAGGCTTGGACCTAGGAAGCTCGAAGCCGAGGCCTAAAAGTCCAAAGGACTTGAAAGGTCTAGGCCTAAAAATGTCTCCGACTCTTTTATTTATTATTGAAAATGGGTTCGGAAGAGGTATCAAGTAGACATGGGCAAAGGGACCTGATATCGGAACCAGGCCTGGACTATAACTGGTTACGTTCTTAAAACATTAGTGTAAATTTGGATGATTCTCGAGTGAATTCCGTAATAAGAAAACAATTATACTGTATAAATATTACTTACGTACAATGATTTGTACACGATCTAAGAGCATCTCCAACAACTATGCTAAAATAGAATAAAGTGAGATTTTAACAATTTTTTGCTTCAACAACTATGCTATATCATATGCTAAAATAGAGAAAAGAGGAGAGAGAAGGTAAAAATCTCCAAATTTGGAGAAATCTCTAAACTCCATATTGAAGAGAGAGAAATAATATTTAATTATTTTCCATCAATAGGAGACATTGAAGTTGTATGTTTAGGAGAGATAAATAATATTTTATTAATATAATTGATGATAGAATTGCTAAAATAGAGTAGCTGTTGGAGTTGGTTGTAATTTTTTTTAGAGATTTCAACTTTTTATACTCTATTTTAAAAAAATTATAATATAGCTGTTGGATTGATCTAATATATTTGCAATGATTTCTCGTAAATTGTGAATTTGACAATATTTAAAGATAACAATCAAAACTGGAAAATTATTTAAATCACAATATTTAAAAATTAGCTTAAATCATAATTATACCATAAAACATGCATGTTTTTATTTTTAATTTGACACTCGTATTACTATATTTCTTCTTTTATTTTTTAAACGATTATTAATTGTCGGTGTACAACTACACATGATCTATGTGATTGAGTACATGATTAGATAACAAATGTTGTTAGCATGCATACAATCATATGTAATCATGTACACAAACGCACAAAACTAGTTTGTAGATGCGAGACATCAATCTTATGATTATGTACACAAACACATGTTGGCTCACAAGTGTTCTCGCATTTGTGTAAATCACATGTGTTCTCGTTTGAACTCTTCCCTATCACTACATACACAATGACGACAAGAATTGTACACAAAAGTTTACGCCGGCGGCTGAAAGAATCCATTAGACGTAAAAGGGTGTCATTTTGACAATTTATTTAAAATAGTGTTATTTTGTCAATGTTTTTGGGAAAATGTGCTATATTAGCCATTTCGCCTTTTTAATATGATCACATATGATTTATGTATAATATAAAGTCTTTATTGTATATACCGTATTTATGATCACATGTGATTAAATAAATGAATTAGGATTAATAATAACTTGTTAAATTGGGTTTTTAAATTATTATTAATACAAAATTCATAAGATAATATTAACACGATATATTATTCAAAATAATTAATATTTCATATGCATTCGAATGCTAAAAAGAGGTAATATAACCAATATTTCAAATGAAAATGCAAATTACACTTGCAGAAATTAAGATAATTTTAGGAAAAAGTTTTGCAAAATCCAACAAACTTTTCAATCTTGAATGATGAAGTCGTTAAAATATTTTTCTAAATGAAAAAATCATTAATCTTTTTTATTTTATGGATTAAGTTTCTGAACTTTTTTTTTGAATAAATAAATCATCGAAATTTTAAAAATTAGTTGCTTACATCTTTTTAATCCAAAAAAAAAAAGTTAACTAAAATCGGCTACGAATGTTTTAAAGTAAAAAAAAACCTAAATCAATTTTATGTTCCAAAATCTTTCGTCATTCAAACCCCTCACCACCCCTTGTCGCCTCATCATCTTTTTTTTATATATTTATACACTCAATTAAATTGTTGTAAAAGATGGATAATCAAAAGACAAAAAGAAAAAAAACGACTAAAAATGAAGGATATCGGTCGCATGGACCAACGACGATAGGCGATATGGAGAACAGACAATGATGGGTTGACAAGAGTGGCGAAGGGGCCAGATGTTGTTGTGTTCAATAATTTTTTTTTCTTTCAAAAAAATTATTCAGGAACTTCTTTGTAATAACCAAAAAAAAAACATAACATTTAATAATAATAAATGAATTAGTGGTTGGAATTTGCAGGAAAAAAAAAAGAAATATAGATGAAGGTGAAAGGTTAAGCAAGCAAATCGTCCAAGTAACTCTTTGCATTTGATGTTGGGATGTTTCGCATGTTTGAAACCGACGATGGTCTAATATATATATAGGACGATGCATGAAAGGTAAATGGGTGTAAAAAAAAAAACAATCGATCGAGAGGGAGAGTGGTAGCAGTGTAAGAGAAAGACGAAGGTTCATTACGAGCGCGACTACTTCGACGTCAATTGGTAAGTGTTTTGTACCGACGTCTCTAAATTATGTTTATTAGATAGTTACGTTAGTCATACGATTATTCGGGCGAGTTCCCGTAGGCCAACTGTGGCCAACGGTCACCACCAAACCCCCCACCGTTTTTCACAACGGTAATTTCGATGACACCGGTAGAACGTATGCTTTGTATGGGTGTCGTTAATACGTTTATATGATTGTTTTGCGGTTGTGATAAATATAAGATTTGGGAACTGTAACACCCCAAAAATGAGGTCAACAAAAATTTCCGCAAACCTGGAAATGTGGTAAATAGTATGCCAAGGCAATGAGCTCATACACAAGGGAAACATAAATGCCTGTTAATTACAATTTGTAATGAGAAACAATAATAGATGACAACACTCTAATCTAGGCCTCACTAGACATAAGATTACAAAAGGTTGTCAACTACGTCCAAAGGTATAGTCTCCAATATTGGCATCCCAAAAATGCTCCCGAGCTCACCACTACTGTCGATTAAACATCCTTGGCGCTCGCGCCACTAGAACCTGAGATACATACCAACAATCAAGTGTTAGACCAAACGGGTCTAGTGAGTTACGTAAAAACATGGCATATTAATGCAAGCATAATATGAACAAGCATGGCACTTCAATCACCATAGTCCTTACGGGTCAATCATGGGGGAGACCCATCACTCCAATGAGTTTTACCTCGAGTCAATGTACCTTGATGTTCACTCGCTTGAGCAACATCCCGAAGGCCCGACACACTTGAAGACTACCTCCCAGGCATTACTCCAAATGGCGGAGGTCTAGACGCATACCCCTTACGGTGGCACCTAAGACTACATCCTCCTAGCACTTACTCATGGCTCGTTTTGTGTACTTACAATGTCCGTCTCTATACATTATTTCGTGCTCATAAGATACATGCATAAGACTACAACAATCCCAAACATACTTAAGTACAAAACTCTAAGATATGAAATCACTCAATATAATCCATGACTTTCCAAACCAAATACGTACACATACTCAAAACATCAAGAGTAACAACCTCATCCATGTCCATAACCATATTCAAGGCTAAATACCAATAATACAAAGATTAGCAGTTAGGTCAAACTTATCAGGTGATCATATCTTTTCATAACGATAACACTTTAGACATGAAAGCATATAAAGTATGTATCTCATTTGAAAATAATGTAAGAAACTCACTATCTAGGGTTTCACACAAAACCCTAGAAAACTTGGATGAGAAGATGAGAGGGTGAGAACTTGAAGGTGCTTTAAATACTTCACTTGATGACTCTTGAAGCATCCTCAACCACCAATAAATGTTCCCAACTAACACAATGTTTGAAGCAAGTGTTGGAGGGTTTTGGAAAGGAGAAAATCGCTCTAAATGAGCTCTTGGCCGGAACCAAAATGTGTGAGATGAGGAAATGAAGTCTAAATGGTCAAAGTTGGGTTTATATACTCTCAGCCCCCGATGGCGACATTGCCTGGCGATTGTGCCATGGCATAGTCGCCGGGGCATAGTCGCGAGTGACTAGATGCCCGCGGTACGCATTCGGCGATTGTGACAGGGCGACATTGCCCTTGTCACTCTCGCAAGTCATAGTCGCCAGGGGTGTACCGAGACCACCCCCCGGCCCGCGATAGTGCCTCGCGACTATGACCATTGTCATAGTCGCTGGTCACAATCGCCCAGCACTCCACAACCCAAATTTTGTCGTTTTTCGAAAATCGATCAACACGTACGGAATCCAAGGAAACTAACAGGTAAGATAACATAATAGCATTCTTAAGCCCAAGCAAGAATCCCAACAATTTTGATTGAAATAAATACTAAGGAAATTATAAATACTTACCTCAATTTTCCGGGTGTTACAATCCTCCCCACCTAATGAGGATTTCGTCCCCGAAATCTTATTCCTTAAATAAATGAGGATAACGCCTCCTCATGTCTTCCTCCGATTCCAACGTCACATTAGTCCCTCGATGATGTTTCCATTGGACCTTCAACATAGTCACTTCCTTATGCCGCAATTGTTTTGTCTTTGACTCTAGGATGGCTTCCGGTTCTTCTACACAACGATTCCCGTTGTCCACTCGGATTTCCGTCAACGGAATAACACTTTCCTCTTCGGCCAAGCACTTGCGAAGGTAGCAAACATGGAAGGTAGGATGGATTCCGTCCATCTCCGGTGGTAGATCCAACCGATAAGCTTGGAGTCCGATCTTCTCTAAAATCGTGAAGGGTCCAAGGAAACGGGGGCTAAGCTTCCCGCGCTTCCCGAAACGGATGATTCCCTTCCACGGCGATACTTTCAACATAACTCGGTCTCCAACTGGGAAGTCCACCGGTCTTCGCTTTTTGTCCGCGTAACTCTTTTATCGGTCTTGGGCCGCCTTTAATCGTTCTCGAATGCTTTTTACTTTGTCTGACGTTGCTTGCACAATCTCCGGTCCCGCAAATTGTTTTTCTCCCGCCTCGAGCCAACATACCGGGGTCCTACATTTCCGTCCGTAGAGCGCCTCGAATGGAGCCATTCCGATACTCGAATGGTAACTGTTGTTGTAAGCGAACTCTACTAACGGTAGGTGTGAATCCCAAGTTCCCCCAAAATCTATAACACACGATCGAAGCATATCCTCGAGGGTTTGGATCGTCCTTTCGCTTTGTCCGTCCGTCTGGGGATGATACGTCGTACTCAACTTAACCTTCGTGCCTAACTCCCTTTGAAATCCCTCCTAAAACTTGGAAGTAAACCGACTATCTCTATCCGAGACTATGGATAACGAAACGCCGTGCCGAGATACCACTTCGTCAATGTATAGCTTTGCGAGTTTGTCCATTGGTAGCGTTTCCCTCATTGCCAAGAAATGAGCACTCTTGGTAAGTCTATCCACTACCACCCAAATGGTGTCATGTCCCCTTAGGGTCTTTGGCAATTTCGTGACGAAATCCGTCGTGATGTGCTCCCACTTCCACTCCGGAATTGATAACGGTTGCAAACTTCCGTAAGGTCTTTGGTGTTTCGCTTTAACTTGGAGGCATGTGACGCACCTCTCCACATAATTCGCCACATCGAGCTTCATTACCGGCCACCAATAATGAAGTTTCAGATCTCTATACATCTTGGTGCTACCAGGATGTATGGAGTACTTTGATTTGTGTGCCTCCGCCAAGAGTAACTCGCGGTTTCCCCCGATTTTCGGCACCCAAATCCTTCCTTGGAATAACTTGAGACCGCGGCTATCCTCCGATAATAAGTCTTTTTGCTTCACCATGACCTCGTCCTTGAGATTCTCCTCGCGAAGTGCTTCGGCTTGACTCCTCTTAATGTCCTCCATAAGACTTGATATTACCTCAATCTTGGCAAAAGTTACTTTACTTTCCCCTCCGTAGCTCTTTCGACTCAAGGCGTCCGCTACCACATTGGCTTTACCGGGGTGAAAAAGTAATTCACAATCATAATCCTTCAAAAGTTCCAACCATCTCCTTTGCCGCATGTTGAGCTCCTTTTGGTCAAAGATGTACTTCAAACTTTTGTGATCGGTGAACAACGTACACTTCGTCCCGTAAAGGTAATGCCGCCATAACTTTAAGGCAAAGACCACCGCCGCTAACTCTAAGTCGTGCGTGGGGTAATTCTTCTCGTGACCCTTGAGTTGCCGCGATGCATATGCGATCACCTTTCCCCTTTGCATCAAAACACACCCTAACCCAAGCTTGGAGGCGTCACTATAAACCACAAAATCTTCGGATCCTTCGGGCAAGGATAGGATCGGTGCTTCGCATATCCTCTTCTGGAGTGTTCGGAAGGCTTGCTCTTGTGCTCCGGCCCATAAGAACTTTACATTCTTCCTTGTTAGAGACGTGAGTGGAGATGCGATCTTTGAAAAGTCTTGGATGAACCGTCGGTAGTAACCGGCTAAACCTAGGAAGCTCCTTATTTCCGTTGGGCTTGTCGGCGATTCCCACTTCATCATTGCCTCGATCTTAGCTGGGTCCACCTTTACTCCATCCCTTGACACTATGTGGCCCAAGAATTGCACTTCTTGTAGCCAGAATTCGCACTTTGAGAATTTGGCGAATAATCTCTCTCGTCTAAGGATCTCCAAAACTTCCCGCAAATGTTGCCGATGCTCATCCTCATCTTGCGAGTAGATCAGGATGTCGTCGATAAAAACTATGACCGACTTATCTAGGAAGGGTCGGCATACTCGATTCATTAGGTCCATGAACACGGCCAGAGCATTAGTCAACCCGAATGGCATGACTAAAAACTCGTAGTGACCGTACCTCGTCCGAAACGCCGTCTTCGGTATATCGCTCCCTTTCACGCGTACTTGATGGTAGCCGGATCGCAAGTCTATCTTGGAGAAACACCCCGCGCCTTGAAGTTGATCGAAGAGATCGTCGATCCGGGGTAGCGGATACTTATTCTTTACGGTGACTTTGTTGAGTTCACGATAGTCTATACACATCCGCATAGACCCATCCTTCTTCTTCACAAATAACACCGGCGCTCCCCAAGGCGACGAGCTCGGCCGTATGAATCCTTTCTCCAATAGCTCTTGGAGTTGCGTCATCATTTCTCGCATTTCTGTCGGGGCTAATCGGTAAGGAGCACGAGCGATTGGGGCAGCCCCCGGGGTAAGGTCGATGTGGAACTCTACTTGCCGTTCCGGTGGAAGTCCGGGTAGGTCGTCCGGGAAGACATCCGGGTAGTCGCACACCACTTCCACTTCTTCCAACTTCTTCTTTTCCAGCTTCGCGTCGATCACGTAGGCTGAGTATGACTCACATCCTTTGGCTAGTTTCTTACGTGCTTTGAGTGACGACATAATTGTATTGGTTCTTTGGCTCTTTTCTCCGTACACAAATACTTCACCCCCTTTGGGCAAGGGTACCCGAATTAACTTTTTAGAACAGAATATGCCGGCGTCGTGCTTAGCTAGCCAATCCATTCCCACTATTACATCAAATCCTCCAATATCGGTCGGTAATAAATCTATAACAAAGAGCTCTCCACTTAACTCTAAAGTACACCCTACGTAACAATTTCGAACAACCAATTGTTCCCCATTTGCTACCTCTACCACTAGGGCGTCATTCAACAAACTACAAGGAGTAGAGAAGTTCTTGCAAAAAGGGGTAGACACAAAAGATCGGTTCGCACCAGAATCGAATAAAACACGGGTAGGTAGAGAGTTCACTAGAAACGTACCCGACACTACGTCCGCCGCTTCCCTCGCTTCGTTAGTCGACATTTGAAAGGCCCGACTTGGCGCCTTCGGTGGAACTTCTTTCCTTGGCGGAATCCCACTTGATGCCCCTTGATTACCCCGTGCTAGCTTAGGGCAATCACGTTTGATGTGCCCCGGTTCCTGACATTCATAACAAACTCCCCGCGAGGGGCAATCCCTACTCATGTGGCCCTTTCGTCCACACTTAAAGCATTCCGAGGCTCCCGAAAATGGCCTTGGATTACATGGCCCGAAGTGCTTACTTTTACACTTGGGGCACCACCTCGCCTCTCGTCGCTGATCAGTATTCCTTCCCCCGTTGAAGGGTTTGGAAGGTCGCGCGGGCCCGGTTGGCCCCTCCCATTTACGCTTCTCGCCTTGAACTTTCTTCTCCTCTTCCTCTTGAATCAGGTCATCTTCCACCAGTTGAGACTCCTCTATCACTTCTTGTAACGTAGCCTTATGGGCGTTCCGCACGCCCGTCTTCATATCCGCGGGTAGTCCCTTCACAAAGGCTTTTATTTTGGACCTCTCATCTGTTGCCAAATGTTCGACGATGCTGAGCTTATCCAAGAACTGTTTAGCATAATCCGCGACCGACAGATTTCCCTTCTTCAAATTCTTAAACTCTTCCTCTATTTTGTCGAGAGCTCTCTCGTTGCAGTATTTCTCCATAATCTTCTTTTTGAATGCCGACCAAGGAAGCTTGGCCAAGATCTCCGGTGTGAGCGCCCGTCGGGTGATGTTCCACCAGCTCAGAGCATCCCCTCTAAGCAATTGAGAGGCAAATTTGACTCGCTGAGCGTCTGCGCACTCACTTGACTCAAAAGACATCTCTACATCTTGGATCCATTTGATGCAGGCCAGCGGATCAGTTGTTCCTGAGAATTCCGGAGCTCGACTACACAGAAAGGTCTTGAAAGAACAACCCTTTTCTTTCCCTCTATTAGCTCTGACCGCATGCTCTTCGGTACCCACAGCATTATCCGCACCGCCCGATCCCAAAACCGCATTGTCCTCTACTGTCTCGTGCCTACGGTTACTTGTGTCTCGGTCTTCTATAATCTTCAGAAGTTTCTCGTCCCGCTTGTCCATTGCGGAGTTCATCATTTGCATTATGCTGGCTAGTAGGACCGACTGAGGGTCCGCTTCTTGAATAACTGGGTCCTCGGTTTCCAAGTTCACTTGGGGGTTCGCGTCTACGATACCCTCTAGCATTGGAGGTATCGGTGGGATGACTTGATCCATCGGCATGTTCACCGGTCGTTAATCTCCGGAGCGGTTACACTTGCTTCGTTAGCTTCGTCGGTCGCCCCGGCCCGACTACTCGTGTTTACCATAACGAACTGTCACACATGACCAGAGCGGTACCGGTTAATTCTTTAAAAGATAACCGATTAAATACGTACTACTACAAGGATTAATCATCATAACAATAACTTCAAACATGCTCACGTAATCATAGATTCAGAACAACACTGGCCAAATGAGATTGTGAATATATTTTACACAAGAATCCTCGTTATCATCATCAAAATTCTCAATCAATGTAATTCCGAATTCCTAATACTCTCCCCTCCTAATACTGCTCTACCCAAGTGGACAGTGATCTTATAAGCTTCGCTAGTCTAAGTCTAGGTATGCTAAGGTCAACACCTAGTTCACTTAAACTAGAGCTCTGATACCAACTTGTAACACCCCAAAAATGAGGTCAACAAAAATTTCCGCAAACATGGAAATGTGGTAAATAGTATGCCAAGGCAATGAGCTCATACACAAGGGAAACATAAATGCCTATTAATTACAATTTGTAATGAGAAACAATAATAGATGACAACACTCTAATCTAGGCCTCACTAGACATAAGATTACAAAAGGTTGTCAACTACGTCCAAAGGTATAGTCTTCAATATTGGCATCCCAAAAATGCTCCCGAGCTCACCACTACTGTCGATTAAACATCCTTGGCGCTCGCGCCACTAGAACCTGAGATACATACCAACAATCAAGTGTTAGACTAAACGGGTCTAGTGAGTTACGTAAAAACATGGCATATTAATGCAAGCATAATATGAACAAGCATGACACTTCAATCACCATAGTCCTTACGGGTCAATCATGGGGGAGACCCATCACTCCAATGAGTTTTACCTCGAGTCAATGTACCTTGATGTTCACTCGCTTGAGCAACATCCCGAAGGCCCGACACACTTGAAGACTACCTCCCAGGCATTACTCCAAATGGCGGAGGTCTAGGCGCATACCCCTTACGGTGGCACCTAAGACTACATCCTCCTAGCACTTACTCATGGCTCGTTTTGTGTACTTACAATGTCCGTCTCTATACATTATTTCGTGCTCATAAGATACATGCATAAGACTACAACAATCCCAAACATACTTAGGTACAAAACTCTAAGATATGAAATCACTCAATATAATCCATGACTTTCCAAACCAAATACGTACACATACTCAAAACATCAAGAGTAACAACCTCATCCATGTCCATAACCATATTCAAGGCTAAATACCAATAATACAAAGATTAGCAGTTAGGTCAAACTTATCAGGTGATCATATCTTTTCATAACGATAACACTTTAGACATGAAAGCATATAAAGTATGTATCTCATTTGAAAATAATGTAAGAAACTCACTATCTAGGGTTTCACACAAAACCCTAGAAAACTTGGATGAGAAGATGAGAGGGTGAGAACTTGAAGGTGCTTTAAATACTTCACTTGATGACTCTTGAAGCTTCCTCAACCACCAATAAATGTTCCCAACTAACACAATGTTTGAAGCAAGTGTTGGAGGGTTTTGGAAAGGAGAAAATCGCTCTAAATGAGCTCTTGGCCGGAACCAAAACGTGTGAGATGAGGAAATGAAGTCTAAATGGTCAAAGTTGGGTTTATATACTCTCAGCCCCCGATGGCGACATTGCCTGGAGATTGTGCCATGGCATAGTCGCCGGGGCATAGTCGCGAGTGACTAGATGCCCGCGGTACGCATTCGGCGATTGTGACAGGGCGACATTGCCCTTGTCACTCTCGCAAGTCATAGTCGCCAGGGGTGTACCGAGACCACCCCCCGGCCCGCGATAGTGCCTCGCGACTATGACCATTGTCATAGTCGCTGGTCACAATCGCCCAGCACTCCACAACCCAAATTTTGTCGTTTTTCGAAAATCGATCAACACGTACGGAATCCAAGGAAACTAACAGGTAAGATAACATAATAGCATTCTTAAGCCCAAGCAAGAATCCCAACAATTTTGATTGAAATAAATACTAAGGAAATTATAAATACTTACCTCAATTTTCCGGGTGTTACAGGAACCCGTTATGATGAAAGGTTTATAATCACCCTGGTTATGTGTGTGTTTCATCGAGAAGGGAAAAAAGAAGGAAGATGAACACAGTTTCTGTAATGAGGAGTTCATAATACCTTGGAGAAGACGTACATATATATATATATATGTATGTATATATATAATGCAAGGAAAGAAAATAGTGGTGTATATATATATATATATTTGCATGGCCGATTTGTCAAGGCATATATATATATATACCAATTCAAGTGAAACCATGTTAGCATCTGCCACATGATGACATAGGAGAAGTAAATGTATATATATTATATACACATATATATATATATATGTGTGTGTGTGTTTGGGTCTAAAATAGGTCAGTATCTAAAGTACCAGGTTCATGGGTAGTTGAAGACTATCGTAGGTAGTGGTGTTGCATTTTATATTAGAATTTAAAATGTTAGTCTTGGATTTTGTATAGGGAAGACGTTATCCACTTCAATGGCCGGTTTGGGCAACGATAAATACTGTGAGTTATACGTGTATTTTATTAAAATGGTTGCATGTTTTAATGAAAGTTATTTACAAGTTTATTGATATTTTAAATGTCGTTTATTGCATCAAATTTGAAATATTTCCATGTTATGTGTTTTGAAATTTGTGTGGCAATGGGGGTGTATTACGGTGTAAGTCCGTAAGACGAGCATGCTGTGTGAGCTTGTCTAACCGTAAGTGCGAACATGCTGTGTGAGTTCGCCAGGTAATGCTGTGTGAATTAAATACCTCTCAAAATGCCGATAGCTTTGTGATTAAAATTGTTTTATCGCATGCAAGATTTTGATGCTTTGGGAAATTCATTATTGAATTTGTTTATGCATAAAAACCGTGTATTCACTGGGCCCTAGGCTCACCCAACTCCTTTTCAAAATATTATGCAACCAGGTCGTCACCTAATCGGAGGTAGTAGCAAAGGGAAGGAGAAGGTCTAGAGTCGGATTATCATTTGAGTAAAGGCGTGATGAAGGATGTCGTTCGAGATTTTAAGAGATTATGTTTTAGACACTTTTTCCTTTAAGTTTTATAATCTTGAAATATTCCGCTGTGTTGAATTATGTAGACATTATGGCTTTATTTATATATATGGATGTTTTATTTTAAAAAAAAAAATTTGGGACGTTACATTCTTAACAGTTCAAAATGACAATATTTGTTATGTTTTTTTTTAACTTCCCCTTAGGCATGAGAATACGGAACTAAGAAATGAATTGTCTAAGGTTCAAGCTGAGAAAGACCAAGTTGGAGGGTGGCTGAGCAACTTGCAAGGGGAGCATGTTAAGTTAGGAACCGAGTTGAACCAGGTATTGAAGGAAAATGAGGAGCTGTGGGAAAACAACCACGACATGACATGGAAGTGTGTGGCATTAGAGTGGGAGAGAAGGATTGTTGCCCGTACTTGGAAGATGCGATTGGGAGATCGAGCTCGCTACTATCGGGGAGCGGCCTCGGAGTATGTAGGGTTGATCAAAGGGTATTTTTCCGACTGGGCGCATCAATTCCGGCAGGGTCCAAGCTTGGGATTTATCTGGAAATACCATCCAGATAACACCTATGAAGAATTCGTGAAAATGACCTACTACCCTACGAACATGCCATGAGAGAGGGAGTGAGAAGAGAGATAGTTTATCTTAAGTGCTTTTATCTTAATAAAATGTTTTGAATGTTTAGTGGTTTTGAACTGGGTTTATTTTGAGTTTTATTTTGGAGTATGTATTAGCCGGTTTGGCGCTTTATGCAAAACACTCATGTTCTGAATCGTCTTTTGAAATAATAATATTTTGGTGTTTAATAATATCTTGGTGTTTAATTTTATTATGCAACTGTTGAACTTAATGGATAATTAGGTTATGTATGGATTAAGTTATGCTTATAAATATAAGTTTTCATCCCGCACAGCAAATATGTCACGTCGGTCAGGAAGGACGGCATCAGTTACTCCTGATGCGGTAGAACCGCCACCAATAGGAGTTACCCCAAATGTACATGAAACCCGACCAACATCTGTCGCGGCTGCAAGGACCGCTAGCATGCGAGGACGAGGTCGTGGAAGGGGAAGAGGAAGAGGACGAGGTAGAAGTCAAGAAACACCCAATGAACCTGAGCCCTCTGTGCAAGCAAGTTCTGCATCTGGAAGAAGTCGAGGTCAAGGTAGGGGACGAGGGCGTGCCCAAGCAACCACGGAAACCCCTGTAGACATCATTGCTCAGGAGGTAACAAAAGCTTTGCAAGCAGCCTTGCCCATGGTTATAGCACAGGTGCGGGAGGCGGAATTGAAAAATCAAGAGGATAGGGTGATAAGCAGCAGAAGGGAGGATAATAACAATTCAAACAACAGGGAAGACCAGAATGTGCGGTCAAGAGCACCGAGTCCTATCAGCATGAGTACATGACAAAAGGGTTGTAGCTTTAAGAACTTTATGGCTTGTAAGCCCCAACCTTTTAAAGGTGATTGCGACCCAGTGATGTCAATGAGGTGGATAAGAGAGACAGAAGTCATATTCAGAATCAGCAAATGTGCAGAAGAAGATAAGGTGACATATGGGACGACGATGCTTAAATCAGAAGCCCTTTCTTGGTGGGAAGTAGTCTGCAACTTAAAAGGCGACGAGGAAGTGGCAAGAATGACATGGGAAGAGTTTAAAGTATTGTTTAACGATAAATTTTGTCCGCGAATTGCAGTAAAACAACTGGAAGAGGAGTTTTTAAGGCTGGAGCAGGGGACAATGACTGTGAGGGAGTATACAACAAGTTTTACCGAAAAGGCCAGGTTTGCCGAGTATTATGTTTCGACGGAGGAAAGACGAGCAGAGCGGTATATCGGAGGATTAAAAGCATCTATCCAAGAATTTGTTCTTGCTATGGAGCCAACCACATTCCAAGCTGCAGTAAACGCGGCAGAGGCAAGAGAAAAAGAAAAGAATCGTCAAGAGGCTGAGCGAGGCAATATAAAAAGGAAATGGGAAGGTCCAAGCAATGAAACCAAAAAAGTCAAAGTTCTCGGGTCCGGAAAGAAAGACATGACAAGGACAAACTGTCAAACCATGTTCTAGATGCAACCGTGTGCACAAGGGAGAATGTCTGATCAAACCAAGGGTGTGTTACCGATGTGGGAGGCCAGGACACCAGTCTCAGGATTGCAAAGTTGAGAGGAGGGAACGGTTATGTTTCATCTGTAAGTCACCTAACCATATACAAGCAAACTGTCCTCAGTAAAAGAATGAGCATGCCTCTAGTCAGGGTGGAAGTCGGAATGGTAAATGGGAGGAAAAACGACCTGAGGTATCAAAGTCAAAGGGGAGAGTCTTCCAGATGACGACAACAGAGGCCGAAGAGACACCAGACGTGGTGACAGGTACCTTTCTGGTCAATTCTGTGCATGCTAGAGTACTGTTTGATTCTGGAGCAAATCGCTCTTTTGTATCTACTGCATTCTGTGATTACTTGCATAGAGTGCCCAAGCCTTTAAACTCGGCTTTAGAAGTAGAAACTGCCGATGATAATCGGGTGACTATTAGAGAGGAGTATGATGATTGCGATATTCAGATAGATGGTCGTTCGATTCCATTGAGACTACTCCCTATGACTCTTGGGGAATTTGATATAATAATTGGCATGGATTGGTTAGCTGAAAACCAGGCCAGAATTATGTGCAACAAAAAGATAATTCAAATTGAATTACCTGATAGTGGAATCATAGTCATTTACGGAGATAGAAGAAATAGGAAATCCAGCATGATATCCATGGCGAAAGCAAGACGATGTGTGAGAAAGGGGTGTCAGAGTTATTTAGCATATGTGATAGATGCTAAGAAAGAGAAAAAGAGTATGGAAGACATTGCTATTGTAAGAGAGTTTTCTGAAGTCTTCCCGGATGATCTGACAAGTCTACCACCTGAGAGACAGGTAGAGTTTCAGATTGATCTCGTACCTGGAGTCGCACCCATCGCTCGAGCACCCTACCGTCTTGCACCGTCAGAAATGAAAGAGTTGATGTCTCAACTACAAGAGTTGTTAGACAAGGGTTTTATACGCCCTAGCACCTCTCCTTGGGGAGCGCCAGTGTTATTTGTTAAGAAAAAGGATGGTACGATGCGAATGTGCATCGACTACCGTGAACTTAACAAAGTAACGATAAAGAATAGGTATCCTCTTCCAAGGATTGATGATCTCTTCGACCAACTCCAGGGTGCCTGTTATTTCTCGAAGATCGATCTACGATCGGGTTACCACCAGTTGAAGGTTCGAGAGGAGGATATACCTAAGACTGCTTTCAGGACTAGGTATGGGCATTACGAATTCCTGGTAATGCCATTTGGAATGACAAATGCACCTGCAACATTTATGGATCTGATGAATAGGGTATGCAAACCCTACTTAGATAAGTTCGTCATTGTTTTTATTGACGATATTCTGATCTATTCTCGAACTGAAAAGGAGCATGAGCTACACCTTCAGGCGGTCTTGAGTTTGCTAAAGCGGGAGAAACTGTATGCAAAGTTTTCTAAGTGTGAGTTCTGGTTGCGTGAAGTTCAATTCCTAGGCCATGTGGTGACCCAAGAAGGAATAAAGGTAGATCCGACCAAGGTGGATGCTATAAAGAGGTGGGAACCACCAAGGACCCCGTCCGAGGTACGGAGTTTCTTGGGATTAGCTGGTTATTATAGAAGGTTTATTCAAGACTTTTCACGGATTGCGACGCCATTGACATCGCTAACAAAGAAGGGTGTAAAGTTTGAATGGAAACCCGCTCAAGAGGAGGCGTTTGAAGTCTTGAAAGAAAAGTTGAGCACTGCACCGATATTGACTTTACCAGAAGGAACCGAAGGATTTGTGGTTTATAGTGATGCTTCCAAGTTAGGACTTGGTTGTGTATTGATGCAGCAGGGGAAAGTTATTGCATATGCCTCTCGTCAGTTGAAGGATCACGAGAAGCGATATCCAACTCATGATTTGGAATTGGCAGTTGTGGTGTTTGCACTGAAAATCTGGAGACACTACTTATATGGGGTAAAGTGCCAAATTTATACTGATCACAAGAGTTTAAAGTACTTGTTCGATCAGAAGGAGTTGAATATGAGACAACAAAGGTGGATGGAATTGCTGAAAGATTATGACTGTGAAATATTGTATCATCCCGGTAAGGCAAATGTGGTGGTTGACGCGCTAAGTCACAAAGAAAGGAGTGATCGGGTGAGGATTAAAGCAATGCGGATAGAAGTGACTCCTAGTTGGACTGGTGAACTCAAGAAAGTTCAGGAAGAAGCTTTAACAGAAAAAAACTTGAAGGCTGAGAGAATGGTAGGGGTTGTTTCGCTTCTTGAAGATAACAATCAAGGGTTGAAGTGCTACAAGGGTAGAATTTGGATTCCTCGCTTAGGCAACTTTCGCAACCAAGTGTTAGATGAAGCTCATAAATCTCGGTACTCTATCCACCCCGGAAACAACAAGATGTATCGAGATCTTCGCCAATCTTACTGGTGGCCAGGGTTGAAGAAAGACATAGCCCATTATGTCGAAAGGTGTTTGACGTGTCTGCAAGTTAAAGTTGAACATCAGCGACCGTATGGTAAGTTGCAACCCTTGGAAATTCCGATGTGGAAGTGGGACCACATCACAATGGATTTTGTGACAAAATTGCCAAGAACACCAAAGGGTTATGATGCTATATGGGTAATCGTTGATAGACTCACCAAGTCTGCGCATTTTCTGCCAATTAAGGAAACATATTCGATGGAAAAACTAGCTAAGCTCTATATAGACGAGATCGTGACTCGACATGGCATTCCATTATCAATAGTCTCTGATAGAGATAGTCGATTTACCTCTACATTTTGGCAAAGTTTTCAAAGGGAATTAGGGTCTCGAGTAAAGCTAAGTACAACCTATCACCCGCAAACAGACGGTCAGAGTGAGAGGACCATTCAAACTCTAGAAGATATGTTGCGGGCATGTGCTATCGATTTTTCAGGGTCATGGGAGGGTCATCTTCCATTGATCGAGTTCACCTATAACAATAGCTATCATGCAAGCATCCAAGTCGCACCGTATGAAGCTTTGTATGGAAGGAAGTGTCGAACGCCATTGTGTTGGAATGAGGTAGGCGAAAAACAATTGGCTGGACCTGAAATAGTTCAACAGACTACCGATAAGATAAACCAGATAAGGGAAAGATTGAAGATAGCTCAAGACAGACAGAAAAATTATGCTGATAAAAGACGGAAACCAATAGAATTTCAAGTTGGGGATAAAGTTATGCTTAAGATCTCACCGTGGAAATGTGTAGTTCGTTTTGGAAAACGAGGAAAGCTAAGTCCTCGTTACATTGGGCCTTACAAGATAATTAAAAGGGTAGGTGAGGTTGCCTATAAGTTGGAGCTTCCTGAAGAACTTCAAGGCATCCATAACACGTTTCACGTATCGAATCTAAGGAAGTGTTTGGCTGATGAAAGCACTGAGGTAACTCTTAAGGATGTAAAGGTGGACAAAACTTTGAGCTATATTGAGGAACCAGAAACTATCGTTGATAGAAAAGTAAGGAAACTAAGAAACAAAGAGACCGCTCTCGTGAAAGTTCAATGGAGACATCATAAAGGACCTGAAGCCACTTGGGAACCCGAGGAGGAGATGAGATTGAAGTACCGTCATTTATTTGTATAGAGCAAATTTCGAGGACGAAATTTTGTTAAGGGGGGGAGTTTGTAATAACCAAAAAAAAAACATAACATTTAATAATAATAAATGAATTAGTGGTTGGAATTTGCAGGAAAAAAAAAAGAAATATAGATGAAGGTGAAAGGTTAAGCAAGCAAATCGTCCAAGTAACTCTTTGCATTTGATGTTGGGATGTTTCGCATGTTTGAAACCGACGATGGTCTAATATATATATAGGACGATGCATGAAAGGTAAATGGGTGTAAAAAAAAAACAATCGATCGAGAGGGAGAGTGGTAGCAGTGTAAGAGAAAGACGAAGGTTCATTACGAGCGCGACTACTTCGACGTCAATCGGTAAGTGTTTTGTACCGACGTCTCTAAATTATGTTTATTAGATAGTTACGTTAGTCATACGATTATTCGGGCGAGTTCCCGTAGGCCAACTGTGGCCAACGGTCACCACCAAACCCCCCACCGTTTTTCACAACGGTAATTCTGATGACACCGGTAGAACGTATGCTTTGTATGGGTGTCGTTAATACGTTTATATGATTGTTTTGCTGTTGTGATAAATATAAGATTTGGGAACCCGTTATGATGAAAGGTTTATAATCACCCTGGTTATGTGTGTGTTTCATCGAGAAGGGAAAAAAAGAAGGAAGATGAACACAGTTTCTGTAATGAGGAGTTCATAATACCTTGGAGAAGACGTACATATATACATATATATATATATATGTATATATATAATGCAAGGAAAGAAAATAGTGGTGTATATATATATATATATATATATATATATTTGCATGGCCGATTTGTCAAGGCATATATATATATATACCAATTCAAGTATACCAATTCAAGTGAAACCATGTTAGCATCTGCCACATGATGACATAGGAGAAGTAAATGTATATATATTATATACATATATATATATATATATATATATATGTGTGTGTGTGTGTGTTTGGGTCTAAAATAGGTCAGTATCTAAAGTACCAGGTTCATGGGTAGTTGAAGACTATCGTAGGTAGTGGTGTTGCATTTTATATTAGAATTTAAAATGTTAGTCTTGGATTTTGTATAGGGAAGACGTTATCCACTTCAATGGCCGGTTTGGGCAACGATAAATACTGTGAGTTATACGTGTATTTTATTAAAATGGTTGCATGTTTTAATGAAAGTTATTTACAAGTTTATTGATATTTTAAATGTCGTTTATTGCATCAAATTTGAAATATTTCCATGTTATGTGTTTTGAAATTTGTGTGGCAATGGGGGTGTATTACGGTGTAAGTCCGTAAGACGAGCATGCTGTGTGAGCTTGTCTAACCGTAAGTGCGAACATGCTGTGTGAGTTCGCCAGGTAATGCTGTGTGAATTAAATACCTCTCAAAATGCCGATAGCTTTATGATTAAAATTGTTTTATCGCATGCAAGATTTTGATGCTTTGGGAAATTCATTATTGAATTTGTTTATGCATAAAAACCGTGTATTCACTGGGCCCTAGGCTCACCCAACTCCTTTTCAAAATATTATGCAACCAGGTCGTCACCTAATCGGAGGTAGTAGCAAAGGGAAGGAGAAGGTCTAGAGTCGGATTATCATTTGAGTAAGGCGTGATGAAGGATGTCGTTCGAGATTTTAAGAGATTATGTTTTAGACACTTTTTCCTTTAAGTTTTATAATCTTGAAATATTCCGCTGTGTTGAATTATGTAGACATTATGGCTTTATTTATATATATGGATGTTTTATTTAAAAAAAAAAAAAATTTGGGACGTTACATTCTTAACAGTTCAAAATGACAATATTTGTTATGTTTTTTTTTAACTTCCCCTTAGGCATTGTTTGGCAAAAATAAGCTAGCTTATTTTCTTGGTACATGTTTAGATGACTATAAGTCAACTTATCAGTTAGCTTATAAGCTAGCTTTTTGATAAGCTACTTGGAGTAGCTTATGAAGAGCTTTTTTGTAATTATTCCAATTATGCCCCTCATTAATATTCATAATTATTTATTAACTTTTAATTATATATAAATAATTAATGTACTTTTTGGTAATTTAAATGTTTATATGCTAGTTTTTACCAAACGTGAGCTACCAGTAGGCCTGTAAACGAACCTAACGAACACGAACGGAGGCATGTTCATGTTCGTTCGTTTAACTTAGCCGAACAAACGAACGAACACGAACATTAAACGAACAAAATTTTAGGTGTTCGTGTTCGTTCGTTTAAGAAATGGTTTTGTTCATGTTCGTTCAAGTTCGTTTGTTTAGGTGCTAAACGAACCTAAACGAACTAACAATCGAACATAAACGAACGAACGTAAACCAACAGTTCACCTACTTTCGAAGGTAAACCAAAAACAAACACCCAAGCACAAGCCATCGGGCTCAAGTCGATGGGCTCAAGCCAAAGGCAAAGGCATGAAGGCTGTTGAATGACAAAATAAAGGGAAGGGGATAGTCCTATTTATACCTAAAAGCAAAGGCTTTGGATGGATTCCCCACCGATGTGGGATGAAATCCTTAACAAAATCTGAGAGTTCTCACTTCTCACATTCAACTAGTATAAATGAACATACAAATACTTATCCCACATCGAAAGTATAATCATAGTAGAAGGAGGACAATTACTATTTAAGGTATACCACAAGCCAAGCATCTGTTGATAATTTGTTATTAATTTTTCTCTTCAAAAATGCTTGTTATTCTTTTTATTAATATTTATAATATAATTATAATTATAATTTGTAATAATAATAATAATAATTATATTTAAATATAAATAAACAAACGAACATTAACGAACAGATAAACGAACGTTAACGAACATAAATAAACGAACGTTCATGAACATAAATGAATGAACGAGGCCTTTGTTCATGTTCGTTCGTTTAACTAAACGAACAAAAAAATATGTTCATGTTCGTTCGTTTAATAAATAAACGAACTTCCCGCCGAACGGTTCACGAACGGTTCGCTGAACGTTCGGTTCGTTTACAGCCCTAGCTACCAGCTAGCTTATCAGTCATAAGCTAGCTTTTCAGCTAGTTTGCCAAACATAGATCTATATCTATATCTATACTATATTATAAAGTACAGATAAAAAACTCTTAAATACAAATTATTATGCACAAATTATCATCATTTTATGCAAGATTTTAAAAATATTTTAATTTACAAGTATCAAAGCACAAGATACATATTACTACTGGAGACTTCTAACACACACCAATTTAGTATGTGCAAGACTTTCCTTTTATGCATACATTTCCATGTATCACTATTAATTAATATATTAATATAAATTTGTTTTAATTATATTATTAAATATGTAATTGGTCATTTTTTCTACATGTCATTAAAATATATAAGATAATTATTGAATTATAATAAAATACTTAATTTTTTTATATAAAAAACATTATATTATTAATCTTAAATTAAACAAATTTATAAAAAAAAACATTATCATTTTCTCAAAACCATCCAAAATCGTATTGTAAATCGACAAAAAAATAAAATGAAACATTAAAATCGTGATATATCTCGCTGAATTGAGCGAGTACTAGTATTATTCTAAAACATAAAAATTAATTCATGTGTAGAATAATTTAATAAGATATTGATAATCATGCCTTGATTTAAAAAATAAAAAATTCTTTAAGTTCAATTAAAAAAGTAGATATTTTTTGGTTTAAAAAATACAAAAAATGAATATTAATTTCTTTAAATATTAATTTTTAGTCATGTGTTCTGAAAAGACCGCTTTTTTTTCGCACAATTCGTGTTCGTCTTTTCATCGATTTCTCTCTTCGCTAATCCTAATCCCTAAATTCCATCTCCAATTACTCCGATTGCACCGGAATTTTCACCGGTTGTTTCGATTTTCGTTTTGCCCTATCGATTGACCTCTTTTTCAACGCCTGCCGTTCCGGAAATCGGTTTCTAGGTTAGGGTTTTAAAATTTCGTTGATTCTTCACCAGATCTGTCAGATCTATCATCTGTTTAGGTAACTCAATCGATTTGTTCTTGTGGATGTTTGTCTTTTTGTCGTAATTTTGCAGGTTTTGAGATGATTGTTCGATCTAGGGTTTGTGATTCGAATTCATTCTATATGTTCGATTGATGGGTTTGTTGACTGTTCTGAAATCGACTTACATCTAGGAGGTTAATAGTTTCCAATCAGTGCGAAATCGTGAAAGTTTTTAATTTAGGGATCTAGGGTTAGGGTTTCGTCGTAAATTTGGGGATTTTTTTTTATCAACGGTGAATAATTGATTCTGCTTATTATTTACAAATTCAGGGATATTGTTAGCTATATTACGATAAAAACCTCCCTTTTCAATTATATATATTTGCAATCACCCAAACATTCCTCTTTTTTTTTTTTTCTTTTTTTTTTCTGGTTTATGTGTTAACTGTTTTGGGTTTTGTTGGGTGTTGACTTGCATGTGCCTATTTGAATTCTTACTTGTCAGAACAACACTTGTTACAACTTACCTCTTAAAGAAAGCAGCGCCTATTATTATTATTCCTCACAAGCCTATTATAATGCCTCATGTACCCCATTAATGTCTTTTATGGGAATCTTTTACTTCCTAAATTTAGCCAATAGAATCTTGTTCTTCAATGGGTATCTTCTTTTTTGGAAAGGGTATCCTGGACATGTGGCCCAAACTAATCCTGGCAATTAGGGCCTTTGGCCCAGCTGCTAAATTGTGCAGTCTTGAGTTTATCCTCAGTGACCACAAGTGCTGCTAGTGGGGCTCGAACCCGGGTTAAGCGCTATGAACTTCCCAAGCCTTTACCACCAAACCACAACCCTTATGGTTAATGGGTATCTTCTTGTGAGTTAAAAAGATTTCTTATTTCTTGCCACGTCATTGGTCTTTAATGTTCTCAAGAGTGGACATTAATGGATAAAGTTCCCATTGCAGAATCTACAGTCATATTTTGACTTTTGACTCATCTTTATGAGAGTCCCACTTTGATGTCAAATATGCTTTTTTGATGAAAATAGTGGTCATGAAACATGGTTTTAAATCCCCTTGGTCAAAGATGAGTTCAAATTTTAGTATTTTCAAGTTCAATTTTATACAAACCTTTTACATTTAATACCAAAATGTGCTACTTGTGGTGTTTTTTATGTTGTGTATTGTAAGTATCAAATCATCTTGAAAGTTAACTACATATCTTTAGTTTAGAGTTTAAAGGAATCTTAAGATGGGATCAATCGTTAACGTTATTGGGGTTTATAGTTTGGTGTCATGTTCCATTTGTATAAGACGAACTTACGTGGATTCGTTCACATTTTGAATCTGAAAATGGCATTTTTACCATAAAGGTTAACATGTGTGTAATAAGTTGCAAATATTTAGAAGGCCTCCTTGATAATTGATTGTGTTAAGGGGAAGAGATTCAGTAGTTTTGTTGCTTATGTGCAATTGTTATTACGGTGTTTTCAAAATAACTCTTAAAGCTTGACGTGTTTTAACTTCATCTTGCAGTTAAAAATGGTACAGAAACGTCAATTGGCTGAAGAGGAGTATGATGCTTCACCCAAACACTTGAAATTGGAAAATAATTGCCAATTAGTTTCATGTTTGGAATTTCCTTCAAAAGAAGCCCCCCTAAAATCTTGCATTTCAGGTAGGTTGGGGGGAGAGCTTATAAAGATTTGCATATTTAGTATATTGCTTTGGCTACTATCGATATAAACCATAGCTTAAGCTCTTTGACACAATTGCCATGATATGCATTCTGTTTATGCTTCCAATGGGATGTCTAAGTTTTATAGTCTTTTGGGATATCAACTTTTAACTCTTATTTGTTTTTCTTCATGCAAAGCTTTATTGGACCTCATGTTTTTGGCGGTGCTTTAACGCTGGTCGTTAATGGATGATCTTTAGAAAACGTTGGAAGACACAACTTCTTTTTAGGACCAAAGAAATAAAGCCCACATTACCTGGTTTGATATTAAACCAAACCAATTTAGGGTCTCGGGGGTAAGATGTACGCAAACCTGACCTCTGCCCTAAAGAACCCCCGCTAGTTAAGTGTGTGAAAGGGAGAAATACGAATGTACTAAAATTTGAAAAGCTAGATATGAGTAAATGATAACAATACAAATAGAAAGAGAGAGACCGATATGCTAAATTTTGAGAAACTTGATCTGATGAATCAACGGCAATATAGACATACTTCTAGTCTAACCTGGTTTGATATTAGTCAGATGCAAAGCTCTGGTTTCTGGCATTACTTTCTTTTTGTTTCTTCTTTTGGTCATTGACTCATGCTATGATATGATAGGCATAACTGAGGGCCCTTTCTTTAAAGAAACTTCTGAAAGTGAATGTCGATTTGAAAGTGGCAAGATCATGGATCCTCCGGTGTGCACCGAGAAGGATGTTGGGTATTCTCATCTCCTACGGTATCCTCCTTTAAAAGAAGTCCCCATTGGACAAGAATATCAAGCCGTTATTCCAGAATGGTGCGGATATGATGCCAACAATGCCTCTGTTCGGTCTGGTTCTTCCAAAACATCGGCTTTTTGTGAAGCAAACTCCATCTATGATGAGAATAAGTTTATGGGATCTTGTGTCATTTCAATTCATGAAGCAGATGGAACTCTTAGCAATGACGATTTGGTTGGAAAAGGAAGAACTGACTGTTGCTGTGAAGATCCCGATTCTCTTAGATGTGTTCGACAGCACATCAGTGAAGCAAGAGAGAAGATTAGGAGAAACGTTGGGCATGAACGATTCTTGGAGCTCGGGTTTTGTAGCATGGGGGATGTCGTGGCATGCAAATGGTCCGAAGAGGATGAACAGTTGTTTCATGAGGTTGTGTACTCAAATCCTGTATCGTTAGGGAAAAACTTCTGGGTCCATCTTGCAGAAGCGTTCCCTTCACGAACCAATCAGGAGATAGTTAGCTATTATTTCAACGTGTTTGTGCTGCAAAGAAGAGCGGAACAGAACAGATGTGATCCAGTGAATGCCGACAGTGATGACGATGAGTGGCAGGGAAGTGATCAAGATGACGATTTGTGTCGGGATGAGATTGAAAAATACGGATTTAGTATCGGAAATCCAGTTTTTGATTATAACGACGATATGGGATTTCTTCATGGCTTTAGGGGAAGTATAAACTTTTCTGAAACACATCCAGCCATGGTGGACGAAAATGGAGATTGTGATTTTCAAGACGATTCCTGCACGTCGTCTGATACGTGTGTAGAACGAGAAAAAGCGAGTGAAGTTAAGGTCGATTGTGGTAAAGTATGGAGCAATCGCGACTTCATCCTCGAGCCATTGGATTCCAAAGGGTGGGACGTGGGGTGCTTTTCATTCCCAAGAAATAAGCCCGATTTCTTGTCGACGGGCAGCATGATTGAAGAAGTCTTTGGAGTCGAGTCTTGGAATATAACGGTCAAAGATAACAAGAAAGGGTCGAGCTAGTAGAATCGATGGCGACCAGATTCTTTCGGTTCGGCATCATGTAAGTCTTGGATGTTATATCTTGTATATTTATTTAGCAGATGGTCAGGATTAGTAGGTATTTATCATAAAAGGTCATAAAGGTTTGACTGTTTTACCTGCTTTTGCTCATCCCTTTTGAAAAATCTTTGGGGATGCAGTTCTTGTATATAATTATTAGTTTTTGCTCAAGAAAAAAGAATGGAAAATGGCAAGAAAAAATATAGAGAAAATGAGAAAGAAAAGTAGAGATTTGTGGAAATGTGGTTGTATTGTGTGGCTCAAGTTTTTGTAACATTGTATTAGTTAATGTCTTATTTATTAGATTAGTTTTTGAACATAATGTTTAATATTATTGAGTAAAAAATATACATTTATTTATAGATAGTAAATTATGGATGTGGAATGCGGGTTTTTATGGAAGTAGTCTCTGTCCATAAATTTCATTTATTTATGCGTAAACTTCACTAAAGTTTCGTATTTTCTTTAAAAGTAGGACCTATACTTTCGTATCTCAAATAGTGGTCCCTGAGGTTTGGTATTTGCTCTGAAAGGAGGACCTCCTCACCAACTTCGTTAAAAAACTTGGTTAAAGTCAGGGGTATTTTCGTCATATCACCTTTTCTGTCTAATTTTACAATTCTTTTTGTTTTTCCTTTTTTTTTTGGTAAAAAACATAAAGTTATAGGGGCCAAATTTGTAATTAAGTATAATATTATATATATATAGTGGAAGGATATTTTGCAACCCTGAAAAAGGTTGCAACCCTTGCAACCCACATTTTATTCATCCATTCTTGTAATTTACTAGCCAATATACAAACATAGAATCGAAGCTCGTTGTATCAAGGTTAAGAATAGCAATTTCGAAGTGGGTCTTGATCTTAATATCTCAAGTGGGTCTTGATCTTAATGATTGTTTCATTCATTTTAATCATGCCTAATATCTTTGTCTGCTAAATTAGAGAAGATAGCAACTAACAGAATCGATTTTCATCAAGTATCGAGTGAGATATCAAAGTTTGAAGTTTCGCCAGAAAATCCGCCGGAAAAACGGGTTTGGCCGGAACACGTTTTTAATGATTTGTTTCGATGTTCTAGCTTCTGTATATGGTTCCTTTGTTGTTTTTAATCGATTTTCAGATCATTAGAGCTTTTAAAACATCAAAAGAGGTTCGCCGGAAAACCATACTTCGCCGGAATCTTTCAACTCGAGATACATCCTTGTTTCGCCGGAGAACCACACTCAGGGTGGTGGGTTATTTGTAAGGAAAAACAAAAATAATTAACCATATAATACATATCATCATCAACATCCAAAAACCCACATACATATTCTCATATATATACATATATATATATATATATATATATATATATATATATATATATATATATATACACATACACACATCTCTAACGTAAATCTCATATATGAACCAACGTTATCGACGACATTAGATGCATCACTAACGTAAATCTCATTCATTGTTTTGATAATGTATCTCCATTCACGGAAGTGTATATATATATATATATATACCAGTTGTGTACCCGCGCGATGCAGCGCGGGTGAATGACAATTCTGAAGCAATAAGTTAGCCCTCGATCATGTTTCTTCGTCCGATTTAACTTATAAAACCACAACCTAGAATGTGTTTGCAAGAATGGAAGTCAAATAAGCAAGGATAGAAATCATGAAAGTCCTACAACTAAAGTAGCATTTCGATTGAAAAGCAAACAATTACAGAGCACAGAAAGGTCTCGAGCAAGGGAAATTTGTTACTTGTCGGCCTTGGATGTTTCTTTAATTTCCTCAGCACTGTCATCTCGCATTAAAACCAGGTCCACAAAGTGAGGTTATCATGAAGAAGTCGCATTATCAAGGTGTTGTCCTTGTAAGAATCTTTTCCCAAGGTATCCAATTTTGCAATAGCTTCATCAAAAGCCTAACAAATCACAATTTATTTGCTAAATTTAACTCAAAATTTAGACATCAAACCAGAATTTAAACGATTACCAACAATTTATTTGATGGCCAAGAATTTTACATTATAAGGTAAGTGGGGGTATTTCTCTTGCCAATAAGTACTTAACGATAAGTGTTCGATAAACGACCACTAATTACATATATATCAAACTTTAAATGTATTTTGATGAGATACAAACACCCATAACTACATACAAACACCATTGACTTCTTTTCTTCTAATTAAGTTTCTAATCTTTTATAAGAATGAAAATTCAAATACAATTGTCTAAAAACCAATCACTCAAAAAAGGAACAGGTTAACAACCAATGACAATGACAACAATCACTTTACCCTGCCATAATTCTTATAAATGGGAACTTTTTATTTGAATATTTATTTCTGGAATTTTGGTTCAAGAGGGTTGCAGGGAAAAGTATCAAGCAAACATCTTGAAACTGTATATAATTTGGTATTCCTCGTGATTTTTGGAAGAAGAAATAGAAAGTAGATGGAATAAGCAAACAAGAGGGTGGAGAAGGAAAAAGTAATGGGGAAGAAGATAGAATAATTTAAAAATATGACATTATGTGGAATTCTTTCGTAAAAGGGCATCATATTGTTTAAACTTCATGATCCCAAATGTTGGCATGGTTACTTATGTCAGTTCTTCGCAACATAACCACCTGTGATGTAGAAGAGCATGTTGCCAAGATATTTTGACATTAGTAAATTTATGCTTATCATGCGATTCAAGATTTGTTTTCTCTTGATATAGCAAATCCCTTTCATGGAAAATCTTTTCCCTGTTTGGAGGCTATGTGACCCTTTCTTAAAATTTTCTTGACTTCTTGTTAACAAAATTCCTTTTCTCCTGCCTATTACACCTTTTTCTTCATGTAATTGCAGTAGCAACATAAATTTTTTATACACAATTAGCATCACTTTCATAGGTAGGTCTTGGTGAAGTCATAAAATTTGAATTGATCATAAATAAGTTATCTGTTGGGCGTCTCCTTGTAAATAGTTCTAGCAATGAAATTTCATAAGTAGTGACATCAACTTATAGGCATAGTTCCGAATCCAATCAGAATCGATGTGTAATATGAGACACAAAAATTTACTTATGTTAATTAGGAGAAAATGATATTGTCTCATAAGTCAATTGTTTTGGGTTCATCAAATACCACGTAGATAATGTAAGATATATAGGGTCAATTAAATAGAATCATACTATAATTTGGTACGTTGATTCACTGTTATGGAGAAGGATTTTGATACACTAATTGGATATCATCTTTTTCAAATCAGATTATAAGATTTAAATTGTGAATTGTACAATTTTGACAACAATATGAAGTCCAGGAAACTCAATGAATTATGTGTCACCAAGTAAACAAAAACCACTGAAGTACCTGGCGGTCAAAAACTGATGCTGCATTCTGAGAAATAAGTACTTACTACAAGAGTTCAGGGGTTTGTGTTATCATGAAAGTCTGAATAATTTTTATGTAGTGTAGATCTACTCAAGGAGTTAATGGGCCTCCTAATTTTGGGATCATGATTAAATATTGTGGCTCTTTCACCGTTAATATACATACCTATAAGGCTACAACGTACAAAGGCTTATGGAATCGGTTAAGCTCAACACTTGCAGTGGATCCTTAACTGTATGTTCCTTAGATGTCAAGGGGCTAGACATGAAGCATATATGTCATAAAGAAGAGAATAATGACTAAGAAATGTAGCAGATAATCTTTCAAGCCATTTCAACAACCAACTGTTCACTTTCTTAACTGGAAGAGGCTGATAGCAAGTTGAGCAAGTGACTTCTTTGGGATAGGATGTATGGTACATATATTCAGTTATGAAATTCACATGGATGTAAATTGGTTAGCATAAGCATGTTTGTACTGTAATTAGGATTGGTCTTTAACTCTGTCTTGGTATACCAATACTTTTTTCCCAAGTCACATGCCATTTTGCTAGTGCAAAAGTTTGTTCCTCCTTATCTTTACTAAGGTATTGCATTCAACTGTAAAATGTCATACAAACCCAAAACCCAATTACAAATCCAAGATGACAGATAAATTAAATAACGTGAAGGTGTCATCTGATAAAAATCATCTGATAGAACCTCATCTAAATTAAATTGCGTAATAAAAATCATCTAATAGAAGCTCGAAAGTAAACATACCTGAACCGTGAACCCAAATCAACAAATGCTGAGATGTTGAGCTACAAATCGTGAACTAAATCAACAGATTAGATGTTGAGCTGCAAATCGTGAACCCATATCAAAACAAAATCAAAAGCAAATAAAAAAAAGAGTTACAAATGGATGAAATCAGGTAAAATCAGAAAGAGTTAGGGTTTTCCATACCCTACCTGAAATCAAAATCGAAGTCGACCATTTCCCCAACATGTCGTTCAAGTCGCTGTTGATGCAAGTGGAAGAAGATGAGATGAAGACCAAGAATGAGATAAATGAGGATTCTTGGAATATTTAGAGGGAGCCTCTCCGTTGATCTGTGAAACATATCAAATTGGGGAGAAGAAAAAGAATGGTTTGTAGTTAGAAAGTATGGCTTGAAAAGTGAGATAAGAGGTAGAAGACTACCTAAGCATGGTTTGTAGTCAGAAAGTAGGAAACGTGAGATAAGAGGTAGAAGGGTATGGTTTGAGGTCAGAAAGCATCGGCTGCAACTTTACATCTTTTTATGGACCCATTTTAAAATTATTGCATCAAACATTTGTAAATTATGCTTTATGAGGTGTACTTAAGAGATTTTTGAATTTTATGCATAAAAATGTTGTACTTTATGGTTAAAATGTTGTATTTAAGACTTTTGCTTAAATGTATATTAAAGTAGTATAGATATAGATAAATGTATGAGTATATAATATATATATATATATATATATATATGAGTTAATTAAAACATTGGTTCCTAAACTTTAATGTTTTTACACAATAATAAGGAAAAACAAAAAGAAATGCAAAAGAAGGAAAAAAGTGATATGACTAAAATACCCCTGACTTTAACCAAGTTTTTTAAACGGGGTTAGTGAGGAGGTCCTCTTTTCAGAGCAAAAATCCAAACTTCAGGGACCACTATTTGAGATATTGAAGTATAGGTCCTTCTTTCAAATAAAATACGAAACCTTAAGGACCAGTGAAGTTTACTCTTTATTTATTACATAAGTTACTTGGTGGTATGCACTTTCTTGTGGACAAAGGAACCTCTTAACATATCCTTTAAATTTAAGGATAAAATGGTCTTTTTAAAATTTTCTTTTTTAACATTTTTTTAAATATACCTATTTAAATAAGGAGCCAAAATGTATGAATTAAAACTCTAAAGCGGAATATACCTCTATGTAAACCGTCTCCCCTTTCCCCCCCCCCCCCTTTTTTTTTGTTACACACTATGACACTAACGCTCTATCTCAATCCATGGATCGACTTTCTCTTTTCACATGACCTTTTCATCTTTAGCCCCATTACTACTCAACTGACCCCTCCCTCTATATCCGACCACACATAACACACACTGACCCACCACCTTCTTCTACCCTCACTGCTTCGTCGTCGACCAACACCTGGTGCGATGACCCCACTGTGGATGTGTGTGTTGTGTATGAAGGTGGTGGGTTTTTTGATTAAGGATGCGATGACGATGGGTTTTGGAGGCTGATGATGATGGTGGGTTACATAGGTGTTGGAGAGTAACGATGGTGAGTGGATGAGAGGGTGACGATGATGGTGGCCCGTGGGTGTGGCTGGTTTGGTGTGGCGGGGGTGGCGTCGAGATGTAAGGGGTGTGTCGTGTGGTGTGTGTGTATATATATATATCATTAAATATAATCAAAAAGATAATATAATATATAACAAATAATGTTTGTTTTTGTCCCTCTAAGTTTAAATGTATATATTTTAGTCCCTGATCTAGAAAAAGTTTGTCAAAAAGATGTCAAAGAAAAATAACAAAAGAACCATTTTACCCTCGAATTTAACGGATCTGGTAGACAATCGTTTGGTTCATGGATCAAATCCTTGAAAAAGTGAAGGCTTTTACTTAATAAATGAAGCCTGTAGACTAATTTTATAAAAATCAGCATACTACAGGGACCAAATCCGTAATTTACTCTAAATAAATAATATATATAAATATTTGCCGTCATAAGTCATGCCTTGAAAAGCAACGTGACTTCGTTGTGATTTTAAGTAGGGGTGTTCATCGGTTGACATCCAATGGATGTGAGGGGAACCGAACCGATCCAATTATTCATTGGATGTTGGATTTTTCCAATCCAATGGATTATTGGATCAGTTCGGTTTCATCCATTGGATGTTTTATCGGATATTTATTGGATATTCTTATCGGATATCCATTGGATTGGATTGAACCCATCCGACATCCAATGGATGATCAGATCGGATCCATCCAATGAATGTGTTAATTTAATGCAATTTTCTAACAATGAAACAAATTGATTAATCACTTTTAATTTGTGTTAAAACCAACACAAGTGAGACTAAGAATTCAAAAACCAAACCAAAACAAATTTAGATTTAAGAAAATTGCAAAAAAATAATTGAATGATAGTTGGATGGTAATCGGATGGTTAATTGGATGTTGGTTGGTTCGGTTCGGTCGGTTATGGTTGGTTCTAGACTGTCATCCAAGAACCCGACCGATCCAAATTGGATGTTGAGATTTTCAATCCGATCCGATCCAATTACAATTGGATATCCAATTATGGTCTGTCGGTTCTAATCAGATCGGTTGACTTTTTGCATATGCCTAATTTTAAGGCTTGACGCTCGGTCTCGCTGCCACACCACGCCTTGTCTTACGCTATTTAGAACCTTGGTCACCTGTGTGCTTTTTGCTTTTGTAACTGGTCAAGTTCATGTCGGCAACTGTAGTTCCATTCCATTAATAAGGGGTTGTTTATTTTTTTTTTTAAACCTCTTAATGATTCCTAAGTCTAAATCGTTCAGACCTTTGTACACACCACCTCTAATTAATCATAACTAAAATAAGACTTCAAACTGTAGACCTCTTAAAAAACAAACGACACCTAAGTGTTATGGTTTTGGGTTTTTATAAATGAAGTTATGTTTTTAAATGTCAACCAAACACAAGAATGGAATTCGGTCAAAAAAATTGACCATTCTAATTTCTTCTGATTTAGTGAGATTTTACGAACCAAATGCCTCCTAAGAATAAAATCATCCTTGAAGATCACTATGCACTAGATATGGTGTCAAATATAACTGAATACTTGAATGAGCAAATGGGAAAGGATACAGATGATATTATTATCTGAATTTGTCCATATAATTAAGCTTCGAACATCCTCACATACTCGTTTGATTGCAGACATGTTCGGACATAATGTTGTATCGTCGACATCAGGTTTCTTTAAAAAAATTAATTTCGAAATTTCAATTTCATATTTGATTGAGTTCTTTAATTGAGCTTACACTATGTGTTTATGGATGTTCAGCATAAAATTAAAACCAAACAGATCTAGTAAATCTATTGATTCTGTTTTGAATAAAGTAATCTCCTTATTTGATCAATTTTGCCATGTTTTAAACTGTTTAGCATCTATATGGTTATTTTTTTACAGATTTGTACAAATTGTTTCAATATAGGTTTAAAGGGAGGTTCAAGGGAAACCTCAAAAAAATGAAAAACCGAGGAACAACCTGGTAGCCCTTGATATTGACGGTATGCACTTGTGCATACAAGTAAATTAAGTTGTTTTTTGGTTGTTATGCACGTGTGCATGTTACAAATTACTTGTATGAACAAGTGCATACCGTCCAGATAAAGGCTACCAGTGTGTTTCTCAGTTTTTCGTTTTTTTTAAGGTTTTCTCTTGAACCTGACCCAATAGGCTTATATATATATATATATATATATATATATATATATATATATATATATATATATATATATATATATATATATATAGGTGTGGTTTCAATTGGAAACCATATTATATTGGAAACCGTCAATTTCATTGGTTAAATTAATGAAATTGGTTCATAAATTTGTTTAATATGATTAAGTTGTTTAATATAATTCTTTTGTTAATGAAATTGTTTCATATATTTGTGTTTTTTATGTAGTTTCATCTATTTTTCTCATTATGATGAAACTGTTTCATGTATTTTCGCAGTATGATAAACTTTTTCATTTTTACATAAAAAACACAAATATATGCAACAATTTCATCAATAAAATAATTATATGAAATAATTTCATCAAATGAAACAATTTCATGAAACAATTTCATTAACTTAACCAATGAAATTGAGGGTTTCCACGGTTTTCAAAATTAGAGTGGTTTCCATTTGATCGCTCCCTTATATATATATAGAGACTTAAGTTCGCGTGAGACCAAACAGTTTCCGTGAGACCGGTGAGACCAAGCTTTAAAGTATGAAACTTCACATCAAAAAACTGTGAATGTAAAAAAAATCGAACTTTTCATAGGGAAAACACCGTAAATGTTACGTTCACGGTGTTTTTCGCTATGAATGTTCTTTTTTTTTTACCTTCACAGCATCTTCACTGTGAAGGTTCGGATATACCTTCACAGTATTTTATTTGTGAAGGTTTGATTTTTTTAACTTGGTTTAGGTTTTTTTTACCTTCATAGTGTGATTACATTATGAAGGTTCGAATGTTTTTTACCTTCACAGTGTTTCGGTGTGAAGTTTCATGTTTTAAGGCTTGGTCTCACGCGGTATCACGGAAACAGCTTGGTCTCACGTGAACCTGGCCCTATATATATATATATATATATATATATATATATATATATAGGGGCCTAATCAAATGAGACCCTATTAGATTGTGGTAACTGTGAGATCCAATCTCAGTCATCCATCTAATATTTTTTTGTTTTTTTAATTAATAATGAAGGTTATTTAGTCATTTAATAAATTACTTAATATTAAAAAGAAAACTGTAACAAAGAATCAATCAATGATAAATTAAATATTTTGTTTCCTTTATTATCTCAACCAACAAATTATGAGATATTCTGATTTTGATAATTTGATTTGGTCTAATTGAATTTTAAACATTGTATCTTCTGCATTCATCCCTTCCATGATAAATGTTGCAAATAGATGTCACATAGAGTCACACATTGTGATATATTGTGAAACTTATGGGATATGAGTTGTGTTGCAAATAGATGTCACATAGAGTAACACATTGTGAAACTTATGGGATATGAGTTGTGTTGCAAATATGATTTGTGTGATATTCTGTGCTACATCGGGTTTTACATGGTGTTATGTTTCAACTAAAACAATTCCATTGGAGGATTTCTATGTTTTTTGAATTTGTATTCATATAGCAATTTATGTTATCGTTACATGAATCGACCTATTTTTGTTACATATTTGTATGCAAAATTGTATGTAACAAGTATGGGTTACCAACGAAGAAGTCGTATGATCATAATGTAACACACGTATAGTGCTCAGGATGATATGAATTACCTATCACAATCTGTTTTCCAGTTTTTAATGTTATGGATATATAGTGCAATGTAGATATACACAATTCTGTTTGGGAACCTATGCTTACCTTCAATTACTAAATGTTGTTTTCTTGGCATAAGGCTTTGTTGAATGTTCTGTTTTGACTTTGGTGCATAAAATAACCACAAAATAGTAAAACAAGAATGTGAATGTTTTACAAAAGTTATGTTAATGTTTTACAAAAGTTATGTTGTCCTTCTCTACCACATTTAGAATCTGCATGTAATGAATCATAGATTTATTTGTAATTACCTGTGGAGTACATCATAACATTGTGTCTGTGATCATAATGTAACACACGTTTTTCATGAACATCATAATGTAACACATAGCAAATATAGTTTCAATTTTTGAAGGGTATCACCACTGAATCCATTCCTAAATTATCGGTTGCCGCGTAAATCAGGAAAAGATAAATTATAATGTTATTTGACAAATTTACCCTTTTTTCCTTATTTAGTGATATAAAATCAGTTTTTTAAATATTTTTTATATTATTTATTTTAGACCGTTGATTAATGAAATGGATGGATGAGATTGGATCTCACAGTTACCACAAAATACAAGGGTCTCCCATGAAAGGCCCCCTATATATATATATATACTATATATATATATATATATATATATATATATATATATATATATATATATATATATCAACTATATGCTTATTATGTCAAAGCAGATCCATGTGACATAACTTTGATATGGTATTTTTGAAATGATAATTTGATGAGTATATATTTTTAAAGGCATGGGTCTACTACTTATGATCCAACCAATCTGAACCATGGGTCCCAGCTAACCAGCCACCAAGGCTTTGTTAGTGTGTGATTAAGCCTTCATTAACAAGAGTACTTTCTAAGCATGGTATTGGAATTGGTTGGTGTACCAACACAGGCCACCCTTGTCTTCTCATTTCTCCAGATAACCACCATGTTGGATCTCATATACATACATATACACATATATATACATACATACATACATGGAATCATGTGAGAAGTGCCATTTTTTATGAGAAGTGCTTTTAAGCCGTTGATCACTTTTAATCAAATACCCTCCCATGAATTGCGGCTTTAAAGGGAATTGATCCGGTGCATTATCTCGGTGCATCTAATCCTGATGTTCGTCCATTTTTAATCCAACGGTTGATAACCACTTCTCAAGCTTCTCATCAAGTTTGACACTTCTCACCAGAACTCAACCTCATACATACATACATACATATATATATATATATATATGGGTTCATACGAGAATGGTAATGATAATTCAAATTAATTGTATTCTTTTTAATTAAAAAATTCATATGCAAACAAGATTTTTTTATGTAGCTAGTTTTTGGAGAGGTTTACTGTATGGGTGATTACAAATTATTTGGATAAGTTATTAGATCGTATATGAATTGTATTTTCCAAATATTATATTTCTATCTTTGATTGTCTTAGGTACGAAATCAGTGTTGGGATAATCTAAGAATTTACTCTCGTATTTAAGATAGAAAACTCGAGTATATCACACATATCGCAATCTAGATAACACGTTTTAATCTTTATATGAGAGATTGACGGTTATGATGTAGTTAGACAGTTAGGTGTCGTTTGTTTTTTAAGAGGTTTAAAGTCTGAAGTCTTATTTTAGTTATGATTAATAAGAGGTGGTGTGTAAAAATGTCTGAATGATTCAGACTTAAGAGCCATAAAGAGGTTTTTTTAGAAAAAACAAACAACTCCTTAGTAAATAACCATATAGCAATTATAACTTACAACTGCTTGTGGATAAGGTTGAAATAGATTAGAGGCCGACTCATAAGCTCTGAGTCATTAGCCAACGCAGAAGCTCTGAGTTTAAAAATCCTTTACAAATCTCAAAAGTTTCTGATTTCATACTTAGTCTCCAAAAATACTAAGGGGTCGTTTACCAAACACTTACCTGGGTAAGTGCTTACCAAGTCACATTACCTTACCGGATGCATATGGCAAGAACCAAGAATCTTACCTTTTAAGAGCAAAGGCAAGGATCGAAAGTCTTACCCGGTAAGTGAGGGTTGTTGTCTCTTACCACACTTAGCACTTACCAGGTAAATTGTTGCATACTATACCGTTTTTGTGAACTACAATCTTACCCGGTAAGTAAGTGATAATGTTGAATTTTACCGGTAAGCACTTACCTGGGTAAGCGTTTGGTAAACGACCACTAAGTCTCTAACCTTCAAATTTTCACTTTGAATTCACAATCAGAAGCTTTTGATGCTTCCCGCTGGACCCCGCAAGGGGGCTTAACCCCCTTGACCCCGCATCTCCTAGCTCATGTTATATTTGTCTTGTCACCTTGTCGATTCTTTGTGAATCACAATTACACCAAAAATGTTTGATGACACTAAAATCATCAATTTTTTTTGTTAGTCATAATAAAGTTTCATCATGTTGTTCTTCCGAATATTTCGTTGATACAACTTTTGATTTTTAGTCCTTCAAGATACGGGGTTGAAGTGTTTGGTACATATGGTGATTATTGTCGTGTTAAAATCATATCTAGTTGGATCATGTCATCTTACAGTTGAAATCTATTATTGTGTTTTCGTACTTTCACCATGTTCTCGTTTAAACCTCCACCTCCACCTATATATAGATGCATAATCACTTACAAGCTTAATAAATCGTACAAACTGGTAAACCAATTTTCATTTGTTGGTTCACATATGAAACATCACGTGTGAAATTGCAGTGTTTATACAGTGTTATATCATATGTGAAGTGTTCATGACTGTTTTGTTTATGGAAAAAAAACAGTCCTAAATGTATTGCATATGAAACAATATTGTATAACACTGTATTTTCACATGTGTTGTTTCATAAATGAAACAACATATTAAAATTGGTTTATAAGTTTGTATGAACAATTGAGTGTATGAACAATTGAGTTTATAAAAGAAAGGATCTCTCTCTCTCTCATATATATATATATATAGGCCGATAATCAAATGAAAACCAAAAATATGTTACAAACCCTTGAGAACCGATATAAAAATATTTTTTTTCATCAAAACCTATGATTTAAGATATTGTTTCACCTATATTTTTGTTCACATATGAAATGATTGCACGTGAAATTTGATTTTTGATTCACCTAGTGAAATGGAAAATACAGGTAAAAAATATTCATGTGGTGAAACAAATACATGTGAAACTATCATATTATGAAACAAATATATGTGAAACAATATTTTAAATCTAAGCATTTGGTGAAAAGATATCATGTAAAAAATATTTTTATATCGGTTCTCACAGGTTTGTAACATATTTGTGGTTTTCACTTGATTTAGCCCCTATATATATATATATATATATATATATATATATATATACTAGGTTTGAACCCGCGTATTATATGGGGTAATTTAAAAAATTAAATAATGTCAGAAAACTTATCTTGCAGATATGAATGATCATCGAAAGTACGATGCTACTTTTCCAAGTTTTTTTTTCACTTAAGAGTTGTTGTTTTTTTGCAGTTGGTTACAAAATGTCCTTATTTTAGGCAGTTTTCACAAAATGATGTTTTGCAAAAAACTTAATAAAAAATATGAATAAATATTAAGAATTTATAAAACCAAATTTATAATAGAACGTAAATGAAATTATCGAAAAGTACATAGTTAAAATATTAATAAAATAAGAATCACGTATCATAAATTACCAAATATTTTCTTTATATACAACATTTTTTGTTCTATTGCTAATTATACATTCATCATCTATAATTAATATTTTTAAACCTTGCCTACTTTTTACTCTAGATAAAGCAACATACAACTTGAACGGAATCATTTTGTTTGTATGTGTCAAAGACAGTGTTGGAATAAATGTTCGACTTCCAATATTGCTTTCAGATATGATCTCTGCTTCTATAACCCGCCCAAAGATAATACCCATAGTCTAGTTCCATTACATAACCCAGATTTCTGGTCAATATTTCTTAGTAACATAACTGGAACACCGACCTTTAGTACTATCATATAGTTTGCAAACCCGATAATTTAAGACCATTTAAGACATCAAGTGAGTACAAGGTTTCATCAAACTGTTCATGAAGATGCTCTAATTCACACAGACTATCTGAACTTAGGTACTCTTTTTCGTCTCCTGGAAACAATGATAGCAAACGATCATTTATTTCTTAAACGATTTCATGCTTAGGTGCAAGTATTGCTCTTTCCTGAAAATAGGATGAATTCTTGACATTTACAAGAATAGAAGGATAAACAAATTCAATTAATACAGATATAGGATCCGTTGAATCGGTAATGAGAAGATCATCAAGTATATCGATAATTGCCTCACCATCATTCACACTACCAACCTTGCATTCTCCTAATCCAAAAGCCAATTTGCAAAAATCCTTGTTCGATCGATATCAGAAGCTTGACTGTCAACAGTTAACCTCATGTTTTTAGTTAACCTTAGGACTTTGCATATTTCCCAAATGTAAGATGTACTTAACGACGCATTAACAATGTCTTGTCTACTTGCATTAGGAATAACCGACTGAATTTGTCTGAAATCTCCTCCAAAAACAACTAATTTGCCACCAAAAAGCATGTAACACCCTAAATTTTAGAGAAATTAAAAATTCGAAAATTCGCCAATATAACGGCTATAAATGGAGAAAACCTGAATAATACAATAATGATATTTCAACTAAACTATGATATCCCGAAGCGGGGAATAAAGTATGACGTTCACAACCCAAATGATCAATTAAAGTTAATTTAAACAACATACTAATCTAGACTCAATTAAATATAGATTAAAATCGGGTGTTGACATTTTTCTTCTCAAAAGTATACCAAGGCTATGTCAGTTGTGCGTCTATATAACCTCCAAAAATATTACTATTCTTCGACCATCCTCCACTCAAGCCCGAGGAGTCAAACCGCTACAATGACCTGTTATACATGTCATTTTAAGAAAAAGTGTTAGGCTAAAGCCTAGTGAAATCAAACAATTATGTAGAGAAATAATAATAAGTGTCAGACAGTAATGAAGGAAGTAAAATCGGAGAAGTAAATGTATATAGACTTTTACTATAATATAACACCTCTTGGGTTAACGGGGGAGACCCGCTTACTAACACAAGTGACGGAACACAAAAGTAAGCTACTTGACAAGTTAGTAAAAAATACACATAATAAAGTACACGCAGGGGATGTTAGGCTCGGTAGCTTTAAACGTACACCCACGGAAAGTCAACTTCAACCATATAAGGTCCTTACGTTGAGATCCTCATCTAATATCGTGTACTAGCACGTAGAACTTATACCCTATCCGATGCATAAAGGTGCCTCAATGTGGAAAACTAGAGTTCCATCATCGGACAAAGTGATACAAGCAAGTGTGGGGTTATGACGCCCAAATGCAACGAATTATGCACATATTCATACAAGGACCCAACCAATATTATCTAATAATTAGATTACCATCGAGATATATAATTAGGAGTCCATGTAATTTCTTATGTAGATCCGAAGAGATTCCAATAGCATTCCATGGGTAACATTCTACCCAATAAATTTATTTCATTCAAATCTTCATCAAGTAAATTCATCACATCTCAAAACCCTATTTTTAATTCAAATGATAGAACCTGAGAGTAAAGGAACTACGGTACCAATGCAATAATCACATGTAAATCAAAGATATAAGTTTCTTTTCTTGAAAGTATGCTCAATCAAATAAACCCTAGAATCTCCAAAAATTAGGGTTTTGGTGAAGGCTCACCCAAATCAAAGAAGTTCAAATGGAGATGTCTAGTAGTTTAAGATCCATAGTTTTAACATGTATAAAGTTTTTAAAAGAGAATGAACTCATCTTGTAGGATTGTAGCTTAAACCCCTAGAATGTCAAGAACTTAATGATGAGAGAACGAGATCTTTGAGGAGACTTGAACTAGTACCACAACCACCTAAGAGCACCTAAAATGCCATAAATGATCAAGAGTTGAGGTGGTTGGGAAGCATTGATTGCAAGAGGGTGAAAGAGGAGAAAACTTACCAGATTCTTGGGAGAGAACGACCCTAGCAAAAACTCCAAAAGCAGATCAAATGCCAAAATCCCGTGAATGGGGTTTTTAAGCAATCAGCCGCCGCCTGCGACTATGACCAACGACAATGCCCTGGTCATAGTCGTCGGGGCAATGTCGCACCCCAGGACACCATTTCTAAGTTTTGTCCAGCAGCCCTCTCGACGACAGCGAGAATGACACGCGACTATGCTGTTACGCCCTAAGAGCTTAACTTACAAAAATTCGAAAATTTGGCAATATAACGTCTCAAAATATAAGTTTTCCCATAATCACCTGTTTTCATGCAAACAAAACCCAACAATTCCAAGAGTATTTTCACCTAAAAAGGGGAGAAGTTAAATTAGGAGATTACAAAAAATATACTATTGAATACTTAACGACAACCTACTAATCTAGACTAGATTATAATCTAGATTACGGACGGGTGTCACTAAGAGCACCAAAAAAAAGGGTTCTAATTTCCTCAAAATCTCCATTGGCACTTCTCTTGCTAGCTCCAAAAGTTGCCCAAAATGGCCAAGAGCACCACTCTCACTTGCTTGTCATCCCGCTATCCCTATGCCCTGATCACAAGTCACAAATAAGAAAATGTTAGGCGAACGCCTAGTGAGTTCGTACAAGGTACATATACATTTCAAGAATAATTAACGAAAGTGTGACTTACAATACCATGACATACGAAGATCTCATACCACTCCTCTTTTAAAGATGCGTATTCACGCCTTGCATTAACGGGGGTGACCCGACATTCTTGTTGGTGACAGAACACAAAGTAAGTCACACAACAGTTTATTGAGCCCCACTACGGAGAAATAACGGGGTCATTCCTCCTAGATTTCACTCTTTCCCAAGAAATTACAATTTATGGTCTTTGGTCGTTGCCCGGCTCGTGAGCCCACAACTATTATCCATTGACCCCCATGCCTATTTCTGGGTCATGTCCAATATATCGTGCATTGACAAACCCATGAAATCAATTAAAACTATTCACTTAGCCATTTATGCATCATATTTCCCAACTGAATATACCGGTAAGGATTTGTGGTTTTTACACTCTTGCACACATCATTTTGCTAGTACCATTTTCATGAATTTATAAATTTGAAAGATAATATTCGAGTTATAAATATACACATATATTCAAGTCTCCCAACCTCCACCATATCGAAGTATGGACATGTACATAATTTCATTTAATACACTAAAGGAACATACCATTTTGTCATAAGAGAGCATAAACCCTAGCAGTTACTCGCAAATATAGATTAGGTCAAAATACCTTAGTTACCTTTACTACAAAAGAATAGTTAAGAAAATCAAGTATTGACATTTAAATTATAGATAATCCATGAAGATACAAAAAGAACTCACCTTGAAGGTTTGATACAACCTAAACCTTAGAAATGAAGAAGGGTGGATGAATCTTTGGGAATAACTAGCAATCCCTCCTAGAGTAGGTGAATAGAACCCTAGATTCATACCATTAATGAGCTTAGGCCAAAGTTACCAAGAATTTAAGAGTAGAGAGAGATGGCATGAGTTCTTACCTTCAGAACCGAGAAAATCGCCCCCAACCAGAAATCAGATGAAATAAATGAAAAGTGGGGTTGCGATGGGCTTTTAATGCCCTAAAAACAGTGCCCATGCGATAGTGACATGGTCACTATCGCGAGGCACAATCGCCCCGTATGTACCAAGAGCTCGGGGTGTTCTGCGACATTGACACGCGAGTATGACCCTGGGCACTCTTGCCGGGCATACTCGCGGGGGATGTACCGAGAGTCGTGACCCCTCGGTGACAATGCCCCTCGCGACTGTGACATGGGCATAATCGCCGGTCACAGTCGCCAACCCCCCAACGAAGTCCAAAACTTGGTTTTTCGAGTGCGAAAGCGATCCAACTTCCGCGAAGGCTAACTAAGAAGAATTCTTCCTATAAATAGTTATGATTTTAAGACTTACTAAAGGAGAAAGTTAAACTACCTTCTTTAAGATTTTGGGGCGTTACATATGCCCTGTGGCATAGTCGCCCAAGCATTTTGGGGCGCATCTTCGACCTCAAACTGATCTGTTTTCGATGAAGGAGGGTTGACTAAGTTTCGTAAACCATGACCAACCAAAGAGGCATTAATCTACGATTATTTAAATTCTAGAATGAGACTGAAGTAGAGAAAGTCTACCCGAAAATACGGGTGTTACAAAGCATTTCCGAGTCAATAATGCCTTGACTACCAAAAATATCGTTCATACTTCTATCCAATGCTTCAAATGCATGTCGATGAACCATTGGTGCTTCATTTCATATAATCAACATAGTCTTCTTTATTAACTTGGCAACATCACTATCTGGCTTTATGTAACAAAGAGAATATTCGTTAAGAATTAGAGGAATTTGAAAACAATAGTGTGTTGTCCTACCTCCTGTAAGAAGTAAAGAAGCAATACCACTCGGAGCAGCGTTTGAAACAATTTCTTCTTTAGATCTTATTGACGTAGATAATGTCTTCCATAGAAATGTTTTACCTGTTCCGCCATAAACATATACAAAAAAACACACCTCCTTGGTTATTTTGAACTGCTGTGATGATATCGTCATAAACACCTCGTTGCTCGTTTGTTAAAACACCTAGAAGTTGACAAAACTTGTTTTGTAGATTAGTTGTGTCGTAATCTAGCTCATCCGTAATCAAACGATTGTTTGAAGACTCAACAGAATCATCATCAGGGTAAGGCATAGTGGTGAATATTTTTAGGCTGGAATTGTTACGAAGTAAAATCTTTTCAATCTCAAACAATGTCAAATTTTTGACTTTATCATTATTAAGGGATAAACCTGTAACATATATAATATAAATGTTAAACAACCATAATATATAAATAATAACTGAAAAAATATGTATGAAAGAAAATAATATTTAAAAAATAATAAAACAATAAATTGGTTTGTATTTAAATAATAATTGTATAAATACTTAAATAGATAACTAACATACCTGGAGACTTTAGTGCAATTCGTTGATTGTAAAGAATATCATCTGCCAAGTATTGTCATGTTTTTTACCAAACAAATTCAGGTCTAGACAGACTATTTGAAATCAGCATGGTTGTAAATAAAGACCGCAGATAGAAACTAGAACCGGTTAAACTTGCTTCTTCAATAGCCTCAACATATTCATTGTCGTCATCTAAAAGCCCAATAGCATAACATGCATCTCTAAAAGTAGGAAATATATCTCCATTTAATGTACAAATGTCTTCGAATGATTTAGGACATTTGACTTTATTCAAAAGAATTCTTAAATAATACGCTTCACCAATAGCATGAGAAACTGAATGAATTTTTTCAATTGAAAAGCTTTTTTTCCTTTGATCCCAACGTCGCTCTTCCAGTTTCCATACAAACTTTGTAGGGAATTCAACATAAGTAAGTTTTCGTGCTTCTTCCTAAAGTTCGTTACACTTCATCCAAGCTAAGAACATTGAAGAAGCCACAAAAGTTTTGTTTATGACATTTTCAATATCATCTTCAGCACCAAAAACGACTTGTTGTTGTCCAGGAAGATGGAAAGGAAGCCTCAAAACAGAAGGAGTCATGTAATGAACATCATACCCCAAATACACTTCAAGAAGCTTCACATGCAGATACATATCTGCAGTCATAATAATTCCGTTATATTCCTTTATTTCATCAACGGAATTATTATTATCTTCTTCATTACTGTTTTCTACAACCACAACAGTAGCTCTATCCGGACCCTTGTTGATATATTTGAACAAATATTTTATAGAAGAGGTCTGATTGCACCACTCAACATTAATGTGTGCATGATATCTTTTCAAAAGATATTTGTTATAAGCAACAACATTTTATTCTAATTTAACACCTAACTTTTCAACAAAACGTCCATCATTTCGTCTGCGATATAGAGGAAACCAATTACCATCAATGGAAGTGTGTTCAGAAAACCTTTTTGGATAGTTTTTTGAACACTTTCTATCAATCATGCAGGGACAATTAATGTTTTCTTCACCACAAGGACCATGGATCATGAACTCCTTCACAAGTGAGTACAAATCTGGATCTTTGTCTTTGTCTTTGTCTGGGATCTTAGCTGAAATAATTGGATCAATTTGTTCAACAGTAGGTAGCTTGAAATCAAAGTGCATAAATAGACATATATGACTATGAGGCAATCCACGCTTCTGAAACTCCATTGTATAAACAACTACACAAAAAGTGAAATTTGAAATTAATAAAGATAAACTATTAGTATTAACCTTTTGTTAAATATATAATCATAAATGTAACATACCTGCCTGAACCTTACCGAATAATGCATTGTTTTTCAACTATTTAATAAGTGCATCAAGGTTCATCTTAAATAACCAACAAAGGATATCAGGTCTGTCTTCTGGATTTACCATGATGTCTTTAAGAAACCTTTAAATTTCTGGTCATTTAGGGTTACATGTCACGGTTATGAAAAAATCTTGATATCCATACCACTTACAAAGTGACATTGCATCTAAATAGTTTTGCATCATGTAGCGAGCACCACTGGTAAAAGAAGAAAGTAAGATAATACGGTGTACAATGTTGGAAACATTCGTCTCTCCTTGTTCTTGTACATTACGTAAATTCTCATAAGTTTCGCACCTTAGAACTTTTTTTTGCTTACATATGTAATGCAATCTCTCACTTTCAATCATCGTATAACCATCAACAATAAATTGTTGGAGAAGTCTTCTTGCATTGAGAATTAATGAGAAAATATTTACCCTATCTTGAAGTCTGAAGGCGAATAACTCTCTCATTGTTACTGTTGGTCATTTACTTTTGCTTGAAGACGTTATACCTCTATGAGGAATGCCAACTTTGTAACCATCTTCTCCATATGGAAACAAAAGTGGACACTGAAGAGGAAAGTAAGAAGGATATAATTCACTTATCTGTTGTAGATGACCCGTTTGATGTTTTACAATAATATCCCTCTTTCCAATTGTATCACCAATATCTCCAATAATTAAAGTTGCAACCTCCGAAGCAGTTGATAGGTTATATGTTCTTTCATCCTTTTGGCGTCTTCCGATAAGGCGTAACTTTAGCTCCACATTATGATTGGATTGAAAACAATTTCTTGCCATCTTATAAGACTTAACCAAAACATTTTGGTTATATATGATAAAAAGAAGAGGAAAAATAGATAAATCATTATTGATCGAAAGTAATTGATAAATGTTTTATCTTGAATATGCAAACCAAAAAAATAATAAAAGACTAACATAATTAGCCTAAAAATAGTTATGATAGGTGAAACATTTCATTCACATTACACGTTATATGGTTTTTGAATCAGTTTTAAACCCGTAAAACACATTATTAGAAGTTTCACTGTAACTCATTGAAAATCAACTGTTTATTTTGGAAAAAACTTAACTATCAGTCAATAATGTTGATGACCGATGTCAATAGGAAGATATAGTAGTTGAAAACAAGTGGAAAGGCTACAAAATAATATTCAATATTAGACGTAGAATAACCCTTTTTTCAAAGTTTAAAAGTCAAACAAAGAACAATGTACAACTTTTAATGCATAAAATACAAGTTATTAAAATTGTTTTGATGGTTATAGCTAGGCCTTATGCATAAACGCCAAAGTATGGCATCTTATCTTTGGTCTTGTAACGTTAACAAAATGGCATGTTATAGAAGACAAAATCGACAATGCTATCTTTGTAATTAAGGCTCATTTATTCAAACTACCAAATAATATACTCCGAAATAAGTGTTCACATTTCTATTTATGTTTGTTTCAAAATAAGTGTCCACTTTCAAAAAGTAGATAACTAAATTTTCACATTTATCCTTAATTAATGCACAAATACTTAAGAGTTTTGAAGAAAAAGAAACATTAAATAAGAATAAATATATCATTTGATGACAAAAATATGTAATAATTATGTATGTCTAAAACTATGTGTCAAGTCAATTGTAGACACTTATTTTGGGACGGAGGAAGTAATAGTTTTAATGACAAGTTATTAAGTAATACCAATTTGAGTTTGAAACAGCTGATGCGGAAAAGAGAATTCCCTTAAAAGGGTTGGGTTTTATTAGTTTTGTTTATTTAACGTTTTCATTTTATGGGTCTTTTTTATATAATTTTATAAAAATAAAAATATTGTATTTTCATTTTTTTTTCTGTTACATACTTAAAAAAGATTTTTAATCATGTAATCATATTAATAACATTATTTCAATTAAATTTTGATCAAATTATTTAATTAATTATTAAAAGTGTTCAAAACCAACAACGTTGGTGGGAGTACTGAGTACATGTAGATGGAAATTATTTTCCTTTTTAATTAGTTTAATAAATTTAATGATTTATTCACCATTAAATAATATTTGATATTCTAATTAATGATTGAATTGACTAAATTACTATTATATATTAATTGTTCATATAAAACCATCTTATTTCATATGTATCTTAATAGGAAAAAAGAAAGGCTAATTTGTCACAAAAAGATATAAATGTTATGTAAAAGTTTCTCCAACAAATTCTCTAAAATAAAGATCTTAGGATTTTTTTTAAACTCCCTAAAAATGACAAGAGAACTCAATTTTTATTATTCTCACCGATAATAATTTTTGAAATTAAATATTTATAAGAGAGAAATAGTATTAGTAAATGTATTAAATATTTTAATAACATAATTAATGTTGTAATTAATAAAATGAAAAAGTTATTGAAGCTGAATGTGATTTCTCTTGTAGATTTTTAGTTTCATTTTAGAGAGTCTGTTAATAGATGTTTTGATACCTAACCAAAATCCTGCACCGTACCCCATGCAAATATTCTTGTACCTTAACATGGGCATCATTACATTTCAACCATAAGTACAACCCATAAAAGCAAAAGTGGCAATTAGTGGTTAATTGTCAAAGTAGATGCAATTAAGGGGTGGTCGTTGGACAACCCTTCAACAACTTCTCAAAATTCTACCAAAACTTCTTTTTAACAAATTGGGAAGAAACTTCTATAACTTTAATCATTTTTCAAGAATATTAGGATAAGTTGGTTCAGAGGACTCGTAAATAGGTATGCAAAAAAGCATGGAGAATTCAAGTTTACAGTGAACCGACTTGTTTAATCATGTGTATTACTCTATTTAACAACATAGAAACTAAATCAGCTACTCTATAATATAGCTGATGCCATATAAAATAAGTCTAGTTCAAGCTTATTCAGTTCATACCAACTTATATGAACTAATATGGACTATATTGAACCGAGACATAGTTCAATCTTAGACTGGTTAATCCCGACCTCAAGTTTCCAAAATAACAAGAATACTTCTAGTTTCGTAATTTTCAAGGCTAAAGAGTTGGTGGAAATGAGCAATTTGAATTTAAAGACTAAGAAATCAGAATGGTGTGCGTAGAGGAAAAATAAATGCAACAGGTAAAGGATTATTATTCACTTCTATAAATAGATTAAGACTGAAACCCAATCTATTTCCTAGCCATATTGAAAGGTGACCTAACTTTGCACCAATCGAGCTCTGACCGAAACCAACTTGATCGACTAAAATGCACCCCTGCCATCACAAGATCGTGTTTTTGAAAAAAGATTTTTAAAATTGTATACGAAAAGGTGAGATGTAATCATGCTTTTTTTTTTGGCATGACCATAATTGTACACCTAAATGTAAGATTCAAGTTTAAATAAACTTTTTATTGTTTTAATTTTTTTTGACTAGTTATACAAACCGAATAACCGATTTAGCAAAAATTATGTTTTTTAGTTCTTATCTTTCTACTCCTTCGTATTCTACCTTTATGATTTTATTTGATTTTTTAAGGGTAGGCTAAATGTGTTAATGCTAAATACATCAATACTATTAATTTCCTCTACATAAATTAACATCAAAACTTATTTTTTATATTTTTAATGGATGATTTAACCTAATTTATTTAAAATTACCCTTTTTTTAACCTTCAAAACAAGGACATAAAATAGTTGGTTGGAAAAAATAGTGGATAGTATATAGTAAAATGAGGTGAATCTTTTTGGAGAATCTCACCAAAAAAAGCTTCTACTTTGCAACCACTTCTTTACTTGCTAAAGCTTTTTACCTTTTAGCTATCCAACTTTGTGTGTGTGTGTGTGTGTTTTTTTTGTTAAACCACAAAAACCAATTTCATTTTTAGGGGTGTTCATCAGTTGTCCAATGAATATGAGGGGAATTGAACCGATATAATTATTCATTGGATGTTGGATTTTTCAACCGAACCGATCCAATCATCCATTGGATGTTGGATGTTTCCAATCCAATTGATAGTTGGATCGGTTCGGTTCCATCAATTTGATGTTTTTATTGGATATCCATTGGATCAGATTGGATCCATCTGACATCCAATAGATGATCAGATCGGATCAGATCCATCAAATGTGTTAATTTAATGCAATTTTCTAACAATGAAAGAAATTGATTAATCATTTTTAATTTGTGTTAAAAACAACACAAGTGAGACTAAGAATTCAAAAACCAAACCAAAACAATTTAGATTTAAGCAAATTGCAAAAAAATAATTGGATGATAGTTGGATGAAAAATTGGATGGCAATTGGATAGGTAATTGAATGTTGATCGGTTTGATTCGGTCAGTTTTGGACTTCCATCCAAGAACCGACCGATACAGATTGGATGTTGAAATTTTCAATCCGATCCGATCCAATTCCAATTGAATATCCAATTACGGTCGATCGGTTTTAATTGAATTGGTCGGTTCCTATTGGATCGGTTGACTTTCTGCACACCCCTATTCATTTTTCCTCGACAAAATATTTCTAGATATTTTGAAAAAAAAATGCTATATACATATTATATATTAGTTGATAATCATGATGAAAATATAGATAATATTGATTTCGATTCATAAGTGTTTTTAAATTACGCTATTACTCGTTCTGTCTGTAGAAGATGTTAATCTTTGAATTTGGCTTCTTCACAATCTTCCATATTTTGAATTCCTTTTTTCTGGTTATTATTTTCTCCGGGTTTAGTAAATTGGAGGTTAGATGGTTTCAATAGGACTTTCTTTCCAGTACATATGCATAAGACGAAGGTCGATTAGGGTCATGTTTTGTCAACATAAGTTAACTTATTTTTGAGCTTATTGCAAAAGTCTTGCTTGGATTGACAAAAAACTAGCTGATAAGCTAGCTTATTGAAATACTACTCTTGGGAAGCTTTTTGCCAAAAAAAAATCAATTATACTTCTGATTAATATTAATTGTTATTTATTACTATTGATTATAAATTATAAACTATTAACTAATTTTAATTGTCAAATTTCCATTAATATTAACTATTAATTATTAAAATTATCATTAATCATATCAATTATTTTTATATTAATATAAATATTCAATATATTTAGTCATCAAAAAAGCAAATATAACAATTATATTATCAAAATGGAACTCCCAAAAAATCAATTATATTATCAAATATATTCTAATTGGAGTAGATTACATCAATTATATTACTTATTAAATATTTTATACATGTAATAAAATATTATTTCCCTCTCATAAATACATCAAGATATTTTTATTGGTGAAAATATAATAAAAAAATGTTTCTCTCATGGTAACCATTTTCTGATTTCATACCTTCTTTCATATTTTCTCTATTTTGGATAATCTTTTGAAGCAAAAATTTGTCTAAAATCTTCATTTTCTCCATTTTAAATAATCTGTTGGAGATGCTCTAAAATTCTTCAAATTTGATTATCATGAGAGATAAGATATCTTTTAATTATATTTTCATAATAAGAAACCTTGAATTAAATGTTTAACAGAGAGAAAAATTAAGTTAGTAAATGTATGAAATATTTTAATAATATAATTATTGTTGTAATATCCAAAATAAAGAAAATGAATATATTTTTGGGAAAACTTCATAAAAACCCAACAAACTATTCCATTTTGAATGATTAATTTCCTAAACTAATTTTTTGAATGAAAAAACCATTAAACTTTTTCATTTTGAATTATTAAGTCCTTTAACTATTTTTTTAAATGAAAAAACCATTAAACTTTCTCATTTTGAATGAAAAAACCATTAAATTTTCCCATTTTGAATGATTAAGTCCCTGAACATTTTTTTTCAATAAATTAAATCATTGAAACTTCTAAAAATTGATTACTTACATCATTTTAACCCAAAAAAACTACATGTAACCGGTTATTTTTTGATTCTTTCTCTTTTGATAGATAAAAAATAGATTAAAAAGAGGGAGATTGATATCCCTCAATTTTTAGAGTTATTCGTCACTCATTTTAACCCATTTGATAACCTTTTTCGTACCCATTTGAGCTTTTCTCATTTCTTTGGTATAAAATGTTCCAAGATTTTCTAAATAACTAATGAGATCAAAAACGGCGATTTTTCGTGAAATTTTCGTACGCCATTGTGGCCACAGTGTCGCCACTGTGGCGAGTACTGCACCTGCGATTTTCTGCAGATTTTTGAAGCCATTTTGGTGCAAGTTGGAGGCAGTCCTATTGAAGTCAAGGCTGACCCTTACATGCAAGAAGACTCAAGAAGAAGACAAGCATAATGGAGCCAAAGGAAGGAAGAGGACATGCATGAGAGGTCTCTTTCACCCTCTCATGTCCCTTTCTTCCCAACTCATCTTCTCCCCTATAAATACAAAGGATTCTTAGCTTTGAGGACATTATCAACCATCCATTGATTCATATTCCATCAGATTATTAGTAGTAGAAGCTTTCCATTGTATCTCTAGTTCTAGTAGTAACTTTCATTAACTTTCTTTACTTTATGTTCACCACTGTGGTGACTTTGTGGCCACAGTGGTACGTTTACGTTTATTGAAATTTAAGTTTATGCACTTCTTCTTCTTATTTATTATGTCTTTTAATATTATGAGTAACTAAACCCCCCTTTGGGTGCGGGTGTAAGCCAACCCGAGAGGCTAAAATGTAACACTTGGGTGTTACCGCATTCGGCTAACTTCTCGGTTTGGTCATCCAAGTTGAAGCTTCATCTCAACGCAGACAAGCCGATCACTTGTGTGTGTTAATATTAGATCTTAGACCTTGAGAGGGGCGGATCCGAATACGGCTTGGGTGATGCAAGGAGGTTTGAGAGAATCTTTAATAACCGCATAGAGATATGGATTTTTGCATAATCAAACTAAGGTCCAGATGTCGGTCGAGTTGGTGTGTCATAGAGATATGCGCATCTCTCCATACTGGCGGGGCTAAGATCTTCGAGATCTACTTAGTAAGATTGGTAAACCGAAAATTAGCAAGTGTGGTAATTTTATAATAAAACCGTTATCGCAACTGACACGACGTCGCTTCGAGAGGAGGAAATCGTGTGGGGTCCATTGCGACCGGTTTTGTTAACCATTTAAGTTATTAAATTACTCTCGGGGAAAACTTACACCCGTACCCGCTTTTTATTATCTTGTTTATTTAATATTTAATATTTCGCTAAAAATCAACCCATCAACTTTATAAATCTAACTTTGCACCGGAAGTTCGTAGAAATCTCTGATTCTTAGTTAAGTCCAATCCCTGTGGATACGATATTTGGTCCTTACCATTATATTACTTGAGAAGCGAACGCAATACGTGGTGTATACTTGCGCCATTATTGTGCCACATTTTCCACGTGTGCATTTTTGCCATCAGAGATCGACGGCAGGGGCAACAGTGTGTTAGGCAATATGAAGAACGGATAACGTTCGGGCAACGAGGAGTGATGAGTCAGAGCGATACGGTTGTTTGTGAGGGGTTTTAATGGCGTAGACTTTGAGAACGGTAAAATTGATTTAAATTTGTTTTTAATTTAAAACTTTTGTTTTATAGTCAGTTTCGGGTGCCTTTAAACAAAGGTAATCAATTTTTAGAAGTTTGATGGTTTATTTATTCAAAAAAATGTTTACGGACTTAATCATTCAAAATTAGAAAGGTTAATGGTTTTTTCATTCAAAAAAATAGTTGAGAGACTTAACCATTGAAAATGAAAAAGTTTAATGGTTTTTTCATTCAAAAAAATAGTTTAGGGACTTAATCATTAAAAGTTAATTGGGTTTTTTTGAACTTTTCCCCCGGCCGCCCCCCAAAGAATTCGCTTAAGAAGGTCTAACAAAATTGGATTAAATTATTATTTAAGAGCATATCCAACAAATTTTCTAAAATGAAGCTCCTCGTCATGTTTTTTTGCTCCAATAAATTTTCTAAACTAATTCTTCAAAATGAAACTCCCCAAAAATGATCACAATGTGAGATGAGTAATATTTAGTATATTCCCACCGATAGGAAATTTTGAAATTAAATTTTAAAGAGAAAAATAATATTTTTTTTATGAATGAAATATTTTAATAATATAATCAAGGTTGTAATATCTAAAACGGATAATCTGTTGGAGTTGAATGTAATTTTGTTTCGGAGATTATGAAGTTCCATTTTCCATTTTGGAGAAATTTCAGAGAATCTGTTGGAGATGCTCTAACAGACTCTCTATAATCTATACTATCTATACTATATTATAAAGACGGAATAAAAAACTCTTAATTACTACTTATAAAACATAAGGTACTGCTATTTTATGCATACATTTCAAAAATCTCTTAATTCACAACTTAGTATGCATAAGGTACAACTCATTTGAAAAAAATTCAAACTTTACTTTTTCACTACCTTCCATATTCAAGTTTTTTCCCTTCCATTTAGGGTTTCTCTAAAAGAAGAAAAATTATTTACTTGCTCAAATTAACATATTTCTTTAATTATGATAGTACATGCATTTTCTTTATGTATACAAGTTTTTAAAGCCTTTTGAATTCTATAAAACTAACTAATAATGAACCTATATATACGTTTAGATACAAAATAATATTATCCAACATTATATTTGTTATTTTTACCTATTCTATATTTCAGTATTTTGAAAAAATATTATAATTCGTTAGATATCGCTGATTAATACATGTTTTTAAAAGTCAAATATACATTGAACGATTACTTTAATATAAATTTTTAATGCTTCATGATTGAAAAAACTCAAGTTATGCATTTATCACTACTAATGCTATATAAATTATAAATATATGATTTACTCCATATATTTTTTTTCTTTTTTTTCTGATAAACTATTACATTAATTTTTTATTTCCATTTACATTTGTTCACCCCGATGCATTGCACGGATACACTGCTAGTATTATAAAAAAGACTTAAAAAACTCTTAATTACAACATTTTAAGCACAAAATACAAATAATTAAAATCAATTACTTATTTTACAATTTCATAATGCCTTGGTACAACTTATCCAATCACAGTATCTCACATTATCATCTATTTGTGGAATGAATACTCATTTATTAATATAAATATTTGTTTTTTATATTTAATGGATGATTTGATCAATATTACATCATCATCTATTTGTGGAATGAATACTCATTTATTAATATAAATATTTGTTTTTTTATATTTAATGAACGATTTGATCAATATTATCTACTATTATCAATATTTATTTTTTATATTTATTGGACGATTTGATCAATATATATATTAGTTATAATCTCATAGCTAATATATGGGAAAAGCCCAAAAAAACCCAATGGACTTTAGCGTTTGGAGTGATTAAGTCCTTAGACAATTTTTTGGAACAAATAAGTCCTTAGATATTTCAAAACACACTAAATAAATCATTGGACTTTTTGAAACCTATTAAATACATTCTTATTATTTAAAAATGTAACTTACAACCTACATAATAGATAAAACTACAAATTAAAAAAAAACAAAAAAAATGTCACCTACTTTATCCCCCTACTGATTAAAAAATGAAAAAATTAACTAAAATAGTCAATCTCATCAACAAAATTCATTTTTTAAACCATTTTCTAAATCTCTTTTTAAAATGGTCTAAGTTTATGCATAACTTTTTTGCCTTAAGAATTGTTTTTGGTAAAAAAAAAATAGAAAACATATTATAATTTGTTATTTAATTTACTTTATATTTTTTGTTTTTTTAATTTTAGTTAACCTTTTATTATATTAACAATTTAACACACATAATCGTATATTAACTAAAATACATGAAAATATGTTCTTTTTCATATTACACCACTATTGATCAGTCAAAGCTGCAACTTTTGACCAGTCAAATCCGATCTTGACCGTATTAATGGTTAAGATTACTTCTCTATTTCTCACATATTTACCATTTCTCAAATAAACCTAAGGATATATATATATATATATATATATATATATATAACTTATTTAATCTATACTATATTATAAAGATGACATAAAAAACTCTTAAAAACAAGTCTTAAAGCTTAATGTACTGCTATTTAATGCTAATTACTTAAAAAACAATCATTAAAGTTGTATGTACTACATTTAATGCTATTTATTAATTTTCAATCATTATCTCTAACCATTTTAACTCTCATAAAATCATTTCCCAATTTAACTCCCCTAAAATAACTCTCAGCATAATTAAATATATAATAAAAATCAAATTTTAAATATAAAATTATAAAATATAATTAAAAAAATCTAACAAAATATTTTATAAAAAAATTATATTATTAAACCAAAATAAATTACATTATATTATTAAGTCTAAATTAAAAAAATCATTATCACTCTCTCACAACCAACCAAAATCGTAATATAAATCGACAAAAAATAAAAAAATAAAATGAAAAATTAAAATCGTGATCTATCTAGCAGCATTGCGCGAGTACACTTCTAGTTATTATTGATATTGAAAGAATCAAGGAGACCCATAAAAAGGAGCTTCTTATAATGTAAATATATGTTTATTAACAGCTTAATGAGCTTAATATAACTCACAGTTTATTCGATCAACTATATATGAATGTTTAATAGTGGTTTAATGATATAAAGAGTGGCTTATTCAGTAAGCTTTTAGAAGATGCAGAAAGTGAACTTTTTTTTCCTCAAACATGTCTTGCCTAATTAAAAGAACATGCACCTTCCATCTATGAGAATCAAAATAAGAACCTTATTGGTCTATATAGACATATTAATCTATAATATACAATTTTATCTATATATGACTCAATAGAAAATCAACTAAAGAACCTCTTAATGTCTTGTTGTATCAACATCTTTATAAAAAATATATGAATATTTTTTTAAAGAGTAAATTACAAACTGTGTCTTAGACTTTTAAAAAGTAATGAATTAACAACAAAAGATACAAAAATAAGGTTCTTATAAGAACCTCCGTCGAACATGCTCAACAAACCGTCAAGGGCAATGCTAATGACATTCTCTCTAGTGTCAAAATCAAATCAATTTATGCATTTGGATATTGAAAAAGTTGATTTGACATAGATATGTATAAAGAAAAACCCTTTTTTTTATTTTAACAAAGTTGTCCATACTCTAATAATTCATAGGATTGCATTTAAAAGCATCTTTAACAACATTGCTAAAATAGAAAGAAAAAAAAAGACTTTTGTTTTGCTATTTTTCTCTAACAGCATTGTTATATGGTTTGCTAAAATAGAGAATCTTTAAAAAATATCTAAATATAGAGAATTCTTTATAATCTCTAAATAGGAGAGAGAAAAATATTATTTTAATCATATAAACAATGATTGATTCTCCAAAATAGAAAAACTGATGGAGTTGATTTTTTTTTTTAAATTTCGACTTTTCATTTATCTATTTTAAATAAATTTTAGCAAATGTTGTCGAAGATGCACGAAGAACATCTCCAACAACTTTGTATAACTTCTCTAAAATATATAATCAAAAGTGAAAATCTCTAAAAAGTATTACATTCAACTCTATCATATTTGCTATTTTAGAGATTTTAAAACAACTTATATTATTATAATATTCAATAATTTATCATCCCAATACATTTAAAAAAACTTAATATAAAATTAAATCTTATTAGTGGGATTGAATAAAATAATTACTCCCTCCGTCCCAAAATAAATGTCCACAATTGACTTGACACATAGTTTAGACATGTATAATTAATATACATTTTTGTTACCAAATGACATATTTACCCTTATTTAATTCTTCTCTTTATTCACAACTCTTATATATTTGTGCATTAATTAAGGGTAAATGTGAGAATTTACTCATCTACTTTTTAAAATTTGACACTTATTTTAGGACAAATATAAATAGAAATGTGGACACTTATCTTATGACGGATAAAGTATTTCTCTCTCCTACAATCAAGTTTTAGAAAATTCTCTAAACTTGGAAAAATTTCAAGTTTTATCTGTTATAACAAACAAGATAACAAAAATGTTAGAAAGATTTAGAAAACAAAAACTCAAAATTTTCTATTTTAACAAAGTTGTTGGAGATGTTGTAACTAACACAACTCTCAAATGACCCCAAAAGGGAAATTGGCTGAAATAGCCATATTAGACATTGAATTGCACCTCCTAGCTATTTCTCCCCGGGTTTTACGAAAATAGAAGCAGACCTGCAGGTCCGCTATGTGTCGCTAAAAGACAAAAAAAGACAGCTCGAACTCAGGTCCGCTATAAAGGACCTGTAGGTCCGCTATGTCAGACACGTGGCATTATATGGAACCGTTAACTCAGGTCCGAAAAATAAAAGTGCATAATTGCGAAAAATAAAAGTGTCCTCTATAGAGGACCTGCAGTAGCGGACCTGCAGTCCTCTATAGCGGACCTGAGTTCGAGCCGTCTATTTTTTTTTTTGTCTTTTAGCGACATATAGCGAACCTGCAGGTCCGCTATAGTGGACCTAGGTCTATTTTCGTAAGGGAAATTGACCGAAATGGGCCAAACCGGGAGAGGGATTGGCCTCTTAGCCATCCCTCTCCCTGACTTGCAAAAATGTCCAAAGGGACGCACCATGAGTCCTAGGGCGCACCATGAGTCCAATGACGCACCATGAGTCCAAGGACGCACCATGAGCCCCTATACATAGAGAATATGAAGCCAGTGCAAGTCTTAATGAAAACAAGTAATTTCTCCTAGGGGCTCATGGTGCGCCCTAGGGGCTCATGGTGCGTCCTTTTGGACATTTTTGCAAGTTAGGGAGAGGGGTGGCTAAGAGGCCAATCCTTCTCCCGGTTTGGCCCATTTCGGTTAATTTCCCTTTTCGTAAAGCCGAGGGAGAAATGACTAGTAGATGCAATTCGATGTCTAATATGGCTATTTCAGCCCATTTCCCCGACCCCAAAATTGGAATGAAAAGAAAGCTTTCACTTTGGGTTTGTACTTCCAAGAGAAAGAATAGTTAGGCCTAGGTAGGGGTAAGGTAGGGGTGGAATCAGGAGGAAAAGGATCTTGCTTCCACAACCATAGGGATGACCAACGTGGACCAATCTCCACCGTTGATTTACTGCTGGCGTAGGATTCTTACCTCACTACACGTGCGGCCATCTTTTCCTTTATCCATGCATGGATCTCTCCATCTTTCCTCCAAATTTACCAAAATTCCTAAAATATCTATAAAATCGAGAATTATAAATTAAAATCTATAAAAAAAAATTACATTTATCTCTAACAAAATGTTTAAACAATTCAATATTTCATTCATATATTAAAATTGGAAGATTCATTACTTCAATTAGTTTCCATGTTTCTCGAATGGATCTATTTATCTATTTAACAGCATCTTCAACAGTTATGCTATAATTTTTTCTAAAACAGGGTATAAAAAATTGAAATATCTAAAAAATTTTACAACCAACTCCAACAGCTATTCTATTTTAGCAATTCTACCATCAATTATATTAATAAAATATTGTTTTTCTCTCCTAACATACAATTTCAATGTCTCCTATTGGTGGAAAATAATTAAATATTATTTTTCTCTCTTCAATATGGGGTTTTAGAGATTTCTTCAAATTTGGAGATTTTTACCTTCTCTTTTTTTTTCTCTCTATTTTAGCATATGATATAGCATAGCTGTTGGAGCAAAAAAATTGTTAAAATCTCACTTTTTTTTTTCTATTTTAGCATAGCTGTTGAAGATGCTCTAAGTATTTACTTTCAAAGTTTTTTTTTTATTGATACTCTCATTTAGTAATCATTTTTGGAGTTATCTCCATATTTAGAAGAAAAAAAAACTTTTTTCGCTCTCTTACTTTCTTCATTTTAGAGATAGTTTTAAGAGCATCTATAACAGTTATGCTAAAATAGAAAAAAGTGAGATTTTAGCAATTTTTTTGCTCCAACAGCTATTATGCTATACCATATGCTAAAATAGAGAAAAGAAGATAGAAAAGGTAAAAATCTTCAAATTTGGAGAAATCTCTAAAACTCCTATTTAAGAGAGTGAAATACTATTAAATTCTTTTTCACCAATAAAACACATTGAAATTGTGTGTTTAGCAGAGATAAATAATATTTTATTAAATGTATTGAATATTTTAATAATATAATTGATGATAGATATGCTAAAATAGAGTAGTTGTTGGAGTTGAATGTAATTTTTTTTAGAGATTTTAACTTTTTATACTCTATTTTAGAAAAATTATAGCAGTTAATTATAGCATAACTGTTAAAGATGCTCTAAGAAAGTTGTTGAAACAAAATTATAGCTTAAAATCTTTATTTTCTCTATTTTAAAGAAGCGGTTGGAGATACTCCCCCCATACACTTTCTCTTTCTATACAACCTATACATACATATACTTTTAGAGAGAGAAAGAAACCCATAAACCTTCTTTAGATAGAGAGAGAAAAAAAAAGAAAACAGTGTGCGTGACTCTTAAGTGTAAATCACTTCTTTCTTTTTTTTTTCATTTCTCATTTTGCTTCCTTGTTCATCGCCATCATTAGCAATAAAGGCAAAACCTTTTTTCTAAACTTTGAATCTCAACTAACTAAAATTAGCTTCTTACTCCATACACCACCTTCATTTCTCTGCTTTTTTTAGATCAATTTTCGATGAAATCTCAAATGGGTTCTTCGTTTTTCACTTCAATCTTGAATCTTTCTCAACACCCATTTCAAGATTTCACCTTTTGATCTTGTTTCTTCATCTGGGTGTTCATCAAAATTTTCATTTTTTTCCTTTTTTTAATAATCTTGAGTTCTCTGGTTCAGTGGCTCTGTTCCTCAATCTGATCTGAATTCTGATGGAGGGATTTGATCAAGAATTGATGAAACATATCTGTAAATTCTGCAACAAGAGTTTTCCATGTGGAAGATCATTGGGAGGTCACGTGAGGTGTCACGTGATCAACTCCCCTGATTCGTGTTATGAGTTGAGAAAACATTCCCAAAAGAAGATCAAATCCAAAGATTCAGACCAGAAGGTGGACAGAGGTCTGAATGAAATCAGTGGTTGTTCAAGTGTGGTTGATAATAAGCTCTGTAAAGAATGTGGAAAAGGGTTTCAATCTTGGAAAGCACTCTTTGGGCACATGAAATGTCACTCCAAGAAATTAGTTTCAAACAATAAGAACATCAATTCAGCAAGTCTGAATCATGGTTCTTGGCTTACCCATTCAGATGAAGAGAATTCAGATGTCAGAATTTATAGATTAAAGAGATCAAGATCAAGAAACAAAGGAAACAAAAGGTATTCTCATGACAAAACTTCAATCATAACAACTTCATCTTCAATCTCTATGAACAATAATAACAACAATCAAATTAGTAGCAACAATGCTTCAACAAGTGTGGTTTCTGAGATTGATCAAGATCAAGAAGCAGATGTTGCTATGTCTTTGATGATGCTTTCTAAAGATTTGGGGAAATGGGGTAATCAATTGGGTGAAAATCTGTTTGAAAATGGTTGTAAGATGAAGAAATCAGTAAAAACCCAAGTGGGTATTGATTTTCTTGGAAGATCTGAGGTGGGTTTGAAAGGATTCGAGAAAATTTCGACGAAAAACGACGAATTCGCTTCGTGTTTTGGTGGAATTAAGGGCTCATCAAACAAGAGGAAGTTTGAGTGTGTTACTTGTAACAAGTGTTTTCACTCTTATCAAGCACTAGGTGGGCATAAAGCAAGTCACAAGAAGGTAAAGATTTGTTTTGACTCGAAACCCGCGAACGAAAACACGATCGGACACGAACCCGTGTTAGATCATGATCAAACAATCAATGGGTATGATCAAGAAACATTTAGTGATCATCAAGAACCATCAAGTTTCAATCTTGGTGATGGTTCTTTGAACAAAACAATGGTATTGGGAGGTCATGAGTGTTCAATTTGCTTAAAGATGTTCTCTTCAGGCCAAGCTTTAGGGGGTCACAAACGATCGCACTTGATTGCCGAACACAAACCGAATCAAGAAAACTACACGAATGCGATCAAGAAACCCGATGAGCGGCCAATTTGCGAAACCCGAAGGTTTCTTGATCTCAATATGCCTCCTCAAGAAGAAGAAGAAGAAAGTAGTACCACAAAGTACAAGTCTTACTATTGGGAAGATTGTAGTGACCACCATAACCATGAATCAAGAATCTTGGGTTTGCTATCAACATAATTGTAATAGTAAAGATTACTTCAAGATTGTACATGATTCATTCATTCTTTACATTCTTGTGCTCATAAATTACTTTGGGATCATCAAGTTGAAAACTCCAAGATTTCTTGTTTTCTAGTGTAAAATATATTTACAAATTGAATGATGTGTTGATGTGTAAGGTGTTGTTTGATTTTGAAAATACCTTTTTCTATCATTTATGTCTTATTGAAACCCTGTAACCCAGTTGGTAAAATGGCAAAGCGACATTGCTCAGATACACAAAATGTTCTAGTCTGTTAGTTTTAGGGCATGTTTGTTTGTAGCTTAATAAGCTTAATGAGACTCACAGCTTATTCAGTCAGCTATATATGACTGTTTGGTAGTGACTTAATGATATAGAAAGTGGCTTATTCAGTAAGATTTCAAGGGGGAGTTTTATGCAGAAAGGCAAGTTTTTTTCCAAACCAGTCACTCTTTTTAAAAAACACGTTCCTTCCATATATGAAAAAACTCTCTTAAATTAAAACCTTCTAAATCTATACAGACATATTAATCCACACAGACAACTTTATCCATACAGAATTTAACGGAAAACCAACCAAACAACCCCTTAGCCGTTGAGTCAGCTCTGAAATGCGTCCTCACATATGGTTCCTATGTGACGATTTTGTATGGGATAATCAAGATTACCAGTAATTAACCTTTTACTCGAATTTATGTCTTATTGAATAAGATGTTACAACTATCAAATAAGTGTTAAAAAAGAATTTTCTGGTTGATTATATGCCAAAGTATGGTTAATTTCGATAGTTGTTCTTATGGGTATTTTTTGATTGGATGCAAGCAAAAATGCGAAATGGAAAGTGGTTGGAGGGGCAAAATGGGAATTTAATAATGTGCCTGAAATGTTGTTTGGTTGCCTAACATAAAAATCTCGACAATAGACATCTTATTTGTTAATATTTTTTGTATTTTGTCATTTTTACATTAAAACAGGGGCAAACTTTATTTAATAAAAACTAGAAGTATACTCGTGCAATACTGCTAGATACATCACAATTTTAATGTTTCATTTTATTTTCTGTTTTTTGTCGATTTACATTACGATTTTGGATGGTTGTGAGAGAGTGATAATGTTTTTTTTATATAAATTTGTTTAATTTAGACTTAATAATATAATGTAATTTATTTTGGTTTCATAATATAATTTTTTTTATAAAAGATTATGTTAGATTTTTTAATTATATTTTATATTTTTTATATTTAAAACTTGATTTTTATTCTATATTTAATTATGTTGAGAATTATTTTAGGGAAGTTAAAGTGAGAAATAATTTTAGGGCAGTTAAAATGGTTAGAGATAATGATTGAAAATTAATAAATAACATTAAATGTAGTACATATAGTTTTAATGGTTATTTTTTAAGTAATTAACATTAAATGACGATACATTAAGCTTTAAGACTTGTTTTTAAGAGTTTTTTATATTTTCTTTATAATATAGATATAGATATAGATATAGATTAGGAAAATAAGTTTGGTAATTTTTAAAGGAAAATAAGATATAGAATTTTGTTGTATTAAAAAAAAAAGATGTAGATTTTTGTATATCTTAAAAAATTAAAGACAATAGTTTGATATATTAAAAACCCAGTTTACGTGTATTTATTTTTAACAGATAAAATAAAAAATAGCTAAAATGAAAACATGTAAATCATACAAACTATATTGAAATATCTACAATTTTTAGGACGTTTGTAAAAAAATAAATAAAATATATTATTGATTTGATAATTATATTACATTTATTAAAAAAATAAATTTTTAGGACGTTTGCAACTAACTCCACTCAGTTAGTTAATGGAAATGTAAATTACATTTATGATTATGATGTTTTTTAGTTTGTCTTGATTTTGGTTCAAATGATTTTTAATCATAGAATCGTGATCATGGTTTGTAAAAACACTCAGAATTAGTCCCTACCTCTAACGACTATTAATTCATACGTTAAGTGAGAGACATTTTAGTTTTTTTTTTCTCATTTTCTTTAGAAAATTTAGAAAAAATAATATATTTTATATATTATATTATATTATATTAACACATATGCAATTCAAATAAGGAAGAAGATACCCTCTTCGATAAACCCTCCCCCCACCCTTCTCCAATGAAGCATCCCTTTCACATGCCCTTCTTCGACGACATCATCACGAATCAATAACTCAAATCCAGGGGTTTGAATCACAATCAAATCATGTGGCTGAAATCGAACTCATGGGGTTGACTGTTGAGTTACAGACTCAAATCACAGGTCGAATCATGAACGACAAATCAAAAGCTTGCAACTCTACCTTCCCCCGACTTTTCTCTGTAATTAGGGAATGATATCTTTTTTTTTAATTATTATTTATAGATTCTTAGGATTTGAGTTGTATTTTAATTCAAGGTTTGAATTTGTATTTTGCTTTACAGGTTGAGTTTGTATCTTGATTTAGGATTCGTGACGTTCTAGTTAATTTTTTTGGAAAAATAATTGGTTTATAAGTTTGTATTTTGTTCAAAACCCCTCTTTAGAACAATGTGTTTTTCTTTATGCGGTGGATGGTGATTGAAATATGGGTTGCAATTAAGCAGGAGAGCTGATCAGAGTGGCAGTCATAGAAGGTGATCGAAGTGAGGAAGATGGATATATGATTTGTTATCATTGGTTGTAGTCAAAAGTAAATTATAATTTTTTAAAAGAAAGTGAAAGAATAGAAAAAACTAAAATACGCATCACTTAATGGAAATATTTCTAAGAGTAAACTACGATTTTCGTCATTGTGGTTTGTTGTTTATAACCATTTTCGTCTCTGACTTTAAAAGTTGTTTTTTTGGTTATTGTGGTTTGCAATTCCTTTCCATTTTCGTTCTTAAAACTAATATTCTCAAGGACTAAAAGCGAAAGGAGTTGCAAACCACAAGGATCAAAAAAGCAATTTTTAAAGATCAGGGAAGAAAATAGTTATATACAAGGTTCTAAAAAACGCACCATGGCGTCGAGGCGTGGCCTTGCCGCCACGTTTTACCCCTTGGCGTCAAGATAAGGCGTCGAGCTCGTTATGGCCCGCCATGACGTTGTGGCGTTACGCCTTGGCATTGAGATAAGGCGTCGAGCTCGATATGGCGTGCCATGGCACGCTATGGCCCATTATGGCGTTACAACTTCGAATTTGTGTACTTCGAAATTCGACTGGAATTTACCCATTAGTATCGATTATAGCTTAGTAATTTTTTTGTTTATCGTTTGATATGAATTTACATTGTTAATAACCCCGTTCATTATTGTTCAAGACACCGATAAAAACACACATATACACATATATACATATAAATTATTTGTCGCCTTAAGTCACGCCTTAGAAATCGCCATGGCCTCGCCATAACTCGTAAGACTTGACCTCGCCGCCACGCCACGCCTCACGCCATTTAGAACCTTGGTTATAAATAACAAACCACAGGGACGAAAATAGTAGTTTACTCTATTTCTAATGTTGTTAAAAGGAGGGACCAATTATGAACGTTTTTGCATACCACGATAGCGATTCCGTAATAAAAAAAACTTTAGGAACCAAAACCGAGACAAACTAAAAAGCACATGGACCAAAAATGCAATTTACTCTTAATTGAATATGGAACGAGTCAGACTCACTCGACTCGGTCCGTTTATTCGAAGACAAACGCTGGTTTGCAATGATGAAAAAAAACCCTAAAAAGAAAAGGGTAAAATGAAATTCGAAATTAGTTGTGATTTCGTCATTCAACAGGCTATGCTGATCTCCACAATCTAAAACCCTAATTTGTAAGCCTAAAATGGTTTGATTTTGAACCCCAAATGTTCGGAGAACACAGGTAATTATCCGACTCCTAACCCTAACCCTAACCCTAGCCCACCTCACACTGTTGTTACCTCCGAACCTATCGTTCGTTCCCCAAGAACCGAATCGTATGCCTCATCGTATCCGCAATCGAGTTGATTTGATGGATTACATGCATTTGAGCCCGATAGAGCTGTAGATTCACGGAGCGGAATCGTATCGCAAACGACTGATTCAACTACATTCGAACATGTAAATCTTTATCTAGTTATTTATTTATTTTTATCTGATTTCTTATCGGCATGAGATTTTTTGAATTTTTGGTGTTTATAGAATTTATCCGATGAAATGTGTAGGTATAAGGTATACATGTTCACACACACACACACACATATGTATGTATGTATAATGTGTAAAGACATGATTTTGACTTGTAAGATCAAATGAGTTTCAGATGAATGCACTGTGAGTCTGTGACTATTAAGATAAATTGAAGTATGTTGTCATATGATACACTTTTCTTTATAGTATTTGACGAAATAATTGTAACTTGACTAACTTTCATGAATAATGTTTGAAAGGTGTATTGTGCTTCCAACTTAAGAAGTTAGAACTTTAGGGTGCTTTTGGTATGCAGATAGGACAGGACCGGAATGGCCGGGCGAGAGTGAGGTAGGCGGGTGCAGGGTGGCACGGGCCACTGCGTCATGGTTTTGTCGTAGTGGGAAAAATTTACATTCCTAAAGGGTGTCATTGTAATGTTTTGTTGTTTGCCCCCATATCTTTTAAAACTACATTTATGACATAAATTAAAGCTCCCTGAGTTGGTTTATGGAGTATGATTAAAGTCCTGCTTTTAATAGGGAGCAGGGTTTGAATCTTGCTGGTGTCAAAATACTTGCTTTTTAGATCTTATAGCTTTTGTTTTAACAATAAATTTGGAGGAAGGCAGATATGCAAGAATCGAACTGAGGTCCTTTCCTTGGAAATACAAGCAAGTAGCCAACTCAGTCATCATAATTTTGTTAATTTTTTTTTTTTTTTTTTTATGGTCAAATGGTGCCACCATTTGAGAAAACTTCTGGGTCCGCCTGTAGGCAGGTGAAAGAATTGTGCAAAGTTATAGGGTGCTAATTCGACATGCGTAGTTTATTTATTTATGAATCTTGTTTACCCGATGTTTGTTCTACCTATTTTGGTGGAACAAAAGAAATGCATTTTTGCCCCACTCTGTCCTGTCCAGTCTTAATGTCGCACCAAATGTGCGAGAAGAAGTTTTTGTCCCGTCCTGCATACCAAACACACCCTTAGCAATTCCCCACATGGCCACATTGACCGTTGGGTGTGGTGAGAAACTAGTAAGGTGTCTTCGTGCTATAATGGATTGATGTGGGGGCAAGGAAACTAATTTAAGAGGGTAAGATATTGAAGGGAACTTGGGATGAAAGGCTGTAAATGGGGAACCTTTGGGAGAAGGTGACCATAAGCATACAAAAGTGTGAAATCAATTGTGTTGAATAAGATTAACTGGATGGTTCATGGTTGCAAATCTAAGGAAAATCAAGAAACAGGGTAGGTGCTTCAATAAATGGGGCCCTAAGAATTGTGAAGTTGAGATTAGAAAACAATGAGATAATATCATATTAATCAAACCAGTGGTATGAGGTTGTAATAAATGTCGTTAATGCGTATGCTCTCCTGGGATCAAATGAGTCTTCCCAAAGACAGTATCTTGAGATCAAGATGATTTATTCTCGGAAATATATTGATCCCAAGACTTTGGTAGGTGGTTTCCGTTGTTTTAGTGTTCTCATGCAGCTTTCGTTAGGGAAACGATACAAAATCATAGTTTCCGACGATATTAATAACAGAAAAAGAAATACCAGTTAATTAGATATCCAAAAGGCGGTGTTGGGTATTCTGTATCGATTTTCATGATTTATTTTTTGGCTAGTAGGCAGCGTTTTAGTTGCATCAGATGATGTCTGGTGATAATTTTATTAAAGATTCATGTTTCTGTTTTTTTTTTGTTTTTTTTTTTTGTAGTTACGACTTACATGTATCAATCTTCTCAATGATTTTATTAAAATATCTTTCGGAACCGAAAGAACTTAAATATTTTTTGAATATTAAATCCAAATAATATGATTGCAAATGTTTTTCATTCAAGACTTGTTTGGTAAGACTATCAGTCTTTGCCTTTTGGTTTTCAATATTTATTTCATTTTGGTCAAATTCAGGGTGACGGGACTTTGAGCGAGACCACGAACGTGTCCACAGTCATGCAGTCCGTTGGTAACTCTGGTGTTTGGACTCAGCATATGGTGAACGATGTGATAATAACATCATGGCAGGCCGAAAACCGCAGCCAGCCAGAAAACAGCAGCCAGCCAATGCAATGTGAGGTATGTAATATTACTTGTAATAGTGGGGATGTGCTCGAGAAACACAAAAATGGAAAAAAACACTTAAAGAATCTGCAAAAGTTAGCGATTACATCTCTCCTTGCACCGCAAATGCCACCACCGGTTGCAAGTGCACCTTTAGTCGGAGTGTTGGAGAATAAGAAGCACAAGTTATTGCAAAATGGAGCCTCGGTTGATACGTTGATATATTGCGATATTTGCAACGTGGTCTGCAATAACCAAGATGTATTTACGAAGCATCTTGCCGGTAAAAAGCATTCTGCAAAGGTAAACTGATTAAAGTTAGAATCTTTAGCCTTAATTCGATTTTGGTTGATGAATTTGCTGCAATTCTATGTTTGTGTTGCTTTTTGATGCTTCATTTGGATCGTTTTCTTGATATCATACTCTCTTTGTTCCAAAATAAATGTCCACAATGAAAAAGGGACAGTTTTAGAAATGTGTAATCATTACACTTTTTAATTAACTAAATGACAAATTTACCGTTAATAATATAGGGAGTATTGAATATTTTCATCTCATACTTAATGGTAGAATTGGAAAGTATGCATTTACTTTTGAAAGTGTACACTTGTTATTGGACAAACTAAACACTTATTTTGGAACAGATGGTATTTTAGGCAAGCTTCAAGAAATGTTGGAATTTTCTCGAGGGGATTATGCCAAATAAGAAATTTTCGATAATTCTCCTTTTGGCAAGTTTTGAAGTTAAAAGATTATCCATTTTCCCATCATCATCCTTATAGGTAAATAGAAGGGTATTTTAGGTATTTAACAAATAACCATTCCAATCCAAACTAATCGGCATATCCTACTTGAAAGTGGGTTCTGGAGTGGGATGTATGTATGTATGTAGACCTGACTTCTAATCCGTTAGTGAGACTTGAACCCCTGACCTCCAAAAAGGCTAGGATCTACCGGTAACCAGGATACTGATGAACCAATGACCTGAAAAATTCTGAGCACCAACTTTTGTATGGGCCCTTCGGTTAACTGACCTGATTTTTTTCCATGACCCTCTGACAGGTATCAGAATGCCACTAAACTTGTCAGAAGGTTTTGTTGTAAATAAAATTCTCATTTAAGGTCGATGGCCTAAATATTCCCTTTTGTATGTTGGCGTTCAGGTGACTGCCCAGCTTGCTAATGTGAACGAGATCTCTAACCGCACACCAGAGTGCATCCCGGACGCCCAGCCTTCCAACGGCGGTTCACAGAAGAAACCCGACACCCTTCAACCTGCGACGTGTGAACTCTGCAAAATCACCTGCACCAGTAACGAAGGCCTCAGCGTACACTTAACAGGGAAGAAACACCTGAAGAAACTTCTAGAATCAGAGCAAATACCCGATCCGTCCTTGACCCCTATTGCTTCATTGGGCACACCACTCATGGATAATGTAGAGTCGGTGGAGGAAAAAACTGTAATTTCACACGAAGGTAAACCCGCGTGGTGTGAACTATGTGGGGTCGATTGCAACACTTATGACGCGCTCCGAAACCACATATCAGGAAAGAAACATCAAAAGAAGTTGGAGATATCAGAAAGACCAATTGGACCAAACCCTGCCCCTGCTACCATGCAAAATTCATTGAAAGAAGAGGGCAAAGTTGTCAATGTGGATGGTGGTGGTAACAGGAAGGCAAAGAGGGTGGGAAATGATGATGAGGATTTGGAGACAAAGAAGCAGAAGGTATTGAAAGGGGGAGCAGCATCTGGTGCATTAAGAACTTGTACTGTGTGCAATGTGGTTTGTAACAGCCCCGCTGTGTTTATTTCTCATCTTGCTGGTCAGAAGCATGCTGCTATGGCTTTGAAACAAGCAGAAGCCAGATCAAATGGTCAAGAAACATGAAACCCTTTTTTGGTCATTTTTCGGCTCGGTTTCTCTAAGTTGTGTTGCTCTTTTGTTCAACTATTTTGATAAACTGTACTTCTGTAGTGAATATGAATGGTTATTGTAGAATGTTGATGCGATGATTGTAACGGTGGTTGTGGCGGTGGCGTCGGTGGTGGTAAACAATGGTTGATTTGTTGGTTATGGTGGTTTAGTATTAGTGAATTTATGGTACTTGAAGATTCGGGCAAAACGGTTAAATGATCGGTTCTTGGATCTGTTATAATCGGGGACCGGTTGTTTCGGTTATAATGTAATGTAGGTTATGGTAATTGGTGCCGGTTATAATGTAGTTTTATATTATTTTTTATCAATGCATTGTACTTTAAAAAATATAATAATTTTGATTTGATTACATGACACAAGTGTGAGGTTTTCATGTGATGTCACTGTTAACATGGGATGTCCACATGTATTATATTGCTGATCGTAACATTTTTTCTATCAATTTTCTACTAATTAGAAAATTTCTAAATTACTTATTAAAAAATTAAATATATATATATATATATATATATATATATATATATATATATATATACTATTATAATTATAAAAAATTAAAAAAAATGGAACAAGGAGAATAAGAAGTTTTATGTTTTTTAAAAAAAAATATTTATCTTGAAAAGAATATATAATGTTTGTTTAAAAAATATATTACTCTTTAATACTTAATTTGCATATAATTTAATAAGAAAATGTGAAATTATTTTGGAAGGGTTTTTTTAAGGAGAGGGATGAAAACCATAATCTAGGTAAGATATGAATTGTCACTAGTGAAATTGAGAAAACCATTAAATTTTTTGAAAGGGTTTTATTTATTTATGCCACATAATTAGAATAACTTGTCATCTACATCATCACATGTAAGCAAAAATGAAACCAGGGGAGGGAGGGGGGTGTGGGTAGCCAATTTAAAAGGTAATGGTGGTGGCCAAATGGCCCCGGCCCGATCTGACCCGAGCGGTTAACCGGGGACCAATCCGACGCTTGACCGATCCGGTCTGGGATCGACCTTAACCGGTTAAGGGCCCGAAATTCATAACCGGTTACACTTTTGGAGCGATTCGGCAGCCCGGCCCGATCCAGCCCTTGACAGGTTAAAGGCCCGACCTGATTTGGTTTTTCTCAAAAAAAGTAGTCGTTTATAGCCGTTAAGTTACCCCTTTTTTTACCTTTTTTTTATAATGTTACGGTTTTTTAATACAATCCATGGGATGAGGCAAATACAAATCTTTAATATGTGTATTTTTTTTAATAATTGATGTAATTAATTCGAAAGTATAAATAAAACGTATTTTTAAAGTGTATTTGAATGACCCAAATTTATCTTGTAAAGTTTAATAATTGGTGTAATTAATTATAATTTAAAAAGTTTATTTAAAAAAAATAAAAATAAAAATAAGCCTTAACCGGTTTTGGGGCCTGTAACCGAACCGAGACCGGTTACCCTTAACCGGTTACACATAACCTTACCCAGTTACCCGAGATTTCGCCTTAAACCGTGACCGCCCGGGACCAGTTGGGCCTTAACCGGTTAAGAGGGTCACTGTTTTGGCTCGATGACCGATTGGGCCCGACCTGTATCCAACATTTGGCCACCTCTAAAAGGTAACGAGTTATCTATTACTATAATGGGTAGATTTCAAATATCCTAATAAAAATAAGTTGAAATTACATTGATATAACAAAGAAAAATGAAAGTACAATGTTATTAAGGTCGATCATGAGGGGTTTCATGCCCCTAGCGGAAAGGCTAAAAAAATGCCCCCAACGTTAAAAATAAAGCATATTGAAACAATATTTTTCACACTATTTTTTAAGGCGCCAAAAATTTACCCGTGAATCGTTAGTTCTAAACTGAAAGAAACCACCTCCGTCACCATGGGCCATTTGTATATCATTTTTTAAATGTCAACATTTTCAATTAATGTAAATATGCAACAAATTACTAGATATGTGGCAAAATATGTGATTTAATTTAAAATATTATCAATATAGGTTGAGAAGTGCCCAAGAGGAAACAAAAGATTATTTAATAAAGATTTTGGGAACACATTAGATAACTTAATGTGAGAGCTAAAGATCTAGAGAACATCTTCAATATGCTATAGGAATTAGTGTTTATGAAAGTAATTTGACAAACAACTACATAGGCAGAGAAACCATGAGATGAATACAAATTGACAATGTTATATACTCGTTAAATGAAATTAAAGCAATGCGATTATTTGCACCTAAATCAACTAGACATGTTTGTATTCCTCTATTGCAAGCATATGTATAAAGTAGAGAAACTAACAAATCATATACGTTTATCACCTATTACACTACCTCTTTCCTTCATTCTTTTAGAGGCTTCTTATTCACCATCATGTATTGGTATACTGTAATTACCATCAGTAAGACATAGATGTCAACTAAACACAAAGAAAACAAGTAAAATAAGTATTTTTAAGATCAAGAATCAAACTATATAACCATTTTTTCAGTATTTTAAATTAGACTAACAAGAATATCATAGAGGTTGTTCTTGTTGCATTTCATCGAATAGTTGGAGGGCATCATCAAACTTGGTGATATTATAAACAATGAGCAACAAATCAACCATAAGACTATCCACATCCACAATCCAATCCAATCCAATCCAATTTTTATTAAAAATTTAATTTCTCTCTCTTCCACTTACTCAATCTCTAATTCAATCCAATCTCATATTTTGTAACATTTATCAGTGATCCAATCCAATCTTAAATATTCTTTAAAAAATATTAATTTTTAATATTTTATCATATCTATCATTTTTTTTCTTTTTGTTTTTACATATAAAAAATAGATTCTTTAAACTATTTGATACTTTAAATCATAATCTTAATTAAAAAAAAACTTATAATTGAAAATAGTATTGAAATAGAGAGAAAGTTTAGTGTGATGAAAATATGTCAATATTGGTCTTTATTTGTAGGGAATTAAAAATCATGAATTTTGGTATATTTTTTATTTTTTAATTTTTTTTGTTAGACTCATCTTTTTAATAAGATAAGTTTTATCTAAACAAAATATAATATTAACCAATGGAAATTTGACACTTGACAAAATAAAATAATAAAAAAAGAAAAAAGAAAACCACAAACCAAGTTTGGATCGTGAACGAGTTTGAGGTTTGTTATTATTATTTTATATTTTTTTAATAAATATGTTTTGTCTTTTAGCAAATAAAATTGGATTGGATTGGATTGGATTGAGTGAGTTCACCATTGTGGGTAGTCTAAACATAAAGAAAAAAACAAGGAGAAACCAAGATAGGCACATTAGCAAATTGGAAAAGGCAGAAACCTTAAATCAAGTATTAAAAAACAAGAAACTTAAATCAAGAATCGAGAGAAGGAATCGAGAGTGAGAGACTAAGGGGTTGATTGTTTTTTTTAAAATACCTCTTAATAACTCTTAAGTCTGAATCATTTAGATCTTTTGGCATTCAGACTGTTTGTTTGTTTTTTCCAATTTTCAGAACCTCTTAATGGCTCTTAAATACATCTTAAATAAGTAGTGACCTAACTTCTTAAAATCTCTTATCCCGCCTCATTTCATATTCTCTCATTTCTCTCAAGACGCCTTCGGACGTTACAAAAACAAACAGTCTTATTGATTCAGATTTAAGATTCAGCACCACCTCTTATTAATCAGAAGTGAAATAAGACTTCAGACCTCTTAAAAAACAAACGACATGTAAGGAAATCAAAAATAATAAGTTGACATGAACCTAAAGTAGTGGTGGATTTGATTATTGATTGCCTCGGCTTGGGCATGATGGTTTGTGTCGTTGCCCCGAGCTTCACATGACTAGGGCCGGTCTTGAATGCTATAATAACAAAATTTATGAAAGTTGTTAATTCTTGCATTTAACCCTTTTAAAATATGTTAATTATTTATTATTTTATAAAATAAAAAACGTTATTATGAATAAAACAATATTTATGATATATTTAAATTGATATATTCACGACTATTATTACAATCTAAATTTTGTTTGTAACATAAAGTTGTACCAATTAAAATATTCAATTCAGACAGACTCGTTATAAAAATATAATTACATATAAAAATATTTGATATTGAACTTATTTTAAAGACTTTTATAATGAAGTAATTTGTAAATAAAATACATATTTTTAATGTATTTTAGTCAATACATTATTAATAAATCAATATAACAAGGATATCAATAAAAAAGAAAAAAAATAAAGGAAGTAAAAAAAGAATAAATAAAAGTTTATAAAGGTATAAAAAATTAACATTTAAAGTTAAAATTGTATTTGATTTGATAACTCGCAAAATAACTACATATTTGATTTCATAGCTCTAAAATAACTCGTAAATTTTGGGAGAGCTCGCAATTATTTTGGTAAATATCTAATAGCTGGCTATTTTTTTTTGAAAGACAAGACAATAATATTAAAGAAAACACAAGAGTGGAAGGGAAAAAAATACAACGAAATCTACGAGATGCAGATAAATCGACACCCGACAAAACATCACCGGCTAGACCAAATCAAAGAGAACCCAGAAAAGACAAAAGATAGAGAGACCGAAGGCTCCTTAAACCATGGTCAACAGCCAAAAACAACCAAAACAAAAACGATAACCAAGCAGGTGACACCCATAAGGCCAAAACCAGCAAGGAGCAAACCAACAACGACGACACCCCATGGACCAACGCCACGAAAATATTATCCATCGCAAGCATGTCCCCCGCACCAATCAGACCATGAAAACTTAAAGACCTTGTTGTACATAGAGATCCATTGAAACAATAACAATTAGACTTAAAAAAGGAATCAATAGGTTAACCTTGTTATTTCAATGTCTCCAATATCCTTTTTTATTTATAGAATAAACTGCAAATTTGGTCCTTATGGTTTGTCAAAAATAACATTTTTCGTCCCTGTAACTTTAAAGTTATAAGATAGCGATCGTTTTATTATTTCAGTGATTTGAACCTATAATTTAAACGACAAACCCTAATCAAACTTTGCTTTCTTTCGATTTTATTTCTTAAAGGAAAATACCTTTTTACCATTGAGGTTGAAGAAATACATCCAACCCACAACTTCTATTTCAGTATAAGATTTACTTGATTCATTTGATTTTATCTGATATATGTTCTCTTATAACTTTTCTTTTAGTAAATGGGAAATTGGCTCAAATAGCCACATTACATTGGCATATTGGTCTCCTAGCCATTTCTCTACCTTATTGACGAAAATAGACCTAGGTCCGCAATGGCGGACCTGCAGGTCCGCTACCTCTAGAAAAAGACAAAAAAAATTGTCGGTCCAAGCCAGGTCCGCAACGGGTAGGTCCGCCACCCGACCCAGGTCCGCCATTTCGTCACGTGTCACGATCTCACTCAACGACAGCAGAGGTCGATGGCGGAGGTAGAGGACCTGCAGGTCCGCCATGGCGGACCTAGGTCTATTTTGGTAAATGTTGGAGAAAAGTGGCTAGGAGACCAATATGACAATGTAATGTGGCTATTTGAGTCAATTTCCCTTAGTAAATTCATGAAACCTTAATTGATGAGAGAAAGTACAAGTGATCCATGTTGAGTCACAATGATGGAACAAAGATGTTGAGAGGAAACACTACTATTTGCAATTTTAGTGGGGGAAAGGACAAGTCTTAAATGCACATAGTACAAACCTTCAAAGCTATTGGGTTTTTAACATTTTCAAATGAAAGTTGGTGTTGGTGTTGGTGATGGTGATGGTGATGGTGATGGGTGGAAGGTAGTTATTACTCATGTTATGGATAGAAGAAACAACTTTTAACTGTTATTTGCACACAATAAGCATCTGCAGGTGTAGTGCCAGAATATCACATCACCATCACTTTTTATACAGAATAGAGATCATTCTTCCATATTTGACAGGAATTTTATATATAATACATAGGAATAGAGTGGAACAGGCATGTTCTACCTCCACCCCATGAAACAAGATGGAACAAACTTATGGTCTACTAATATAACACCTCAAAACAAAACCTAATTTTTATATAAAACATTAAATACGCCTCATTCTTAACATTTTATTCATTCTTTAAATTTTATTTATTGTATTTTATGCTCTTTAAACTTTCACTTTAGTGTCCTCAAAATATTATTTATATGGTTTCTATGTTTTGATTAATTTATGTGACTATTAAATATTAATAGTAAAAAAATAATACATAAAATATATAAAATAAAAATTGGAAACTACATAAACTTTTTATTTTGTTATCATTTAATCGTCTTGACGAAAACTTTCTAATAATATATTTTGTTATAAAAATTATTTATTTCATTATAATTTAATAAGTTACATGATTAATCAAACTATATAAACAACTTATGAAGGGTAAATTGGTCATTTCATATGTTATGTCATTTCTAGTACAGTCTTACCAAATGCTGAACAACTATTTTGTCTCGTCCTATCATATCATGTTCTATCCTATCTGCATACCCAACACATTTCCTTTTTAACCAAATACTTTGGTTTATGTTTTTCGTTATCAAACCCTATAAATCTGATTGTTATATGTTCTAGGTAGGGGTGTTAACGATTCGAGCTATTAATGAGCTACTCGAGCACGAGTTGATAAAAAAAAAAGATTCAAACACAAAGTAAAGCTTATTTAACTTAACAAATCGAGTTTTCATAACACCAATATTCCACTCGGCTCGTCTGAAAGATCGATTAAACTTTTCGAGTCGAGTCAAGCTGAGCCAACCAAGTATACATTTTTTTCAAGCCAAACTTGTTCATATGTTTATAAACTACACAATCAAAATATAAACATCATCAAGCTCAAGCTAATAAACGAGTTAATCGATCAAGAGTTCGAGTCCACGAACGAGGTTATAAAGCTTGAATTTTAGATATAATGTATGAACACTAAAAAAAATATTCAAGATCAATTTTAAAAAAGCTATTCGAGCTCGAGCCTGATATTATTTTCACGAGCCGAGTTCGAACAACTTACTGCTCGACTAGGCACGACTCTTTTAACACCCCTAGGTCTACGGACGGAACGTATGCATACTTATTTTCTATCCCAAAAAGTAGAACGACTGTTTACGTGAAGAATTCTGACTTGTGAAAAGACAAGATAGAAGAAAGAATGAAGAGCATTTAAGTTTTGACCAACCAACAGGAGAAGTCAAAGCAGCTTTATACATGACCATGTTTCTTGAGCTTTTTGACTCCATTCCACTGCTATTAAATGTGATCTAACAGCAACTGGCAACTGGCAACATTCTCTCTACAATACCAACATTCTACGGCCGCTTCGAGCCAACGCTGGGAAAATATTGCGGTTTCTGGGGTGCTCATTGGGCCGCTAGATGTGATTGCATTGCTCGTTTGGTGTAAGATGTTCGATAAACATCTTTACAAACATCACGAGAGGGTTTTGTCTTTCAGGTGTCCTCTCGACCTACCTCAGGGGTGGTATCCTACCAAGCACTCGTAAACTAGACCAAAAGGAAATACTCCCTCCGTCCCGAAATAAGTGTCCACATTAGAAATGACACACAGTTTTAGACACGTATAATTACTACGTTTTTAGTTAACCAAATAATAATTTACCCTTAATTAATTTCTCTCTCTTCAAGACTCTTTAAGTATTTGTGCATTAATTAAGAGTAGATTTGAGAATTTTGTTATCTATTTTTGAAACTGGAGACTTATTATGAGACAACCATAAATAGAAACGTGAACATTTATTTTGAGACGGAGGGAGGAAAACAAATTATGAAATGGTAAAAAACCCTTAAATTCCAAGAACTCGAAAACTACATTTCGCCAACCAAACAGGCAAATTCCAATTCCTTTGACAGATTCTACTCCAATTCCCTATGTCCAAACGTGTGGTCAAACCTGATTAAATTTCATTCTAATTCCTTTAACATATTCCATTATGCAAACCAAACGCCGCCCTAGAGTTCCAAGTCATGAATGACGTTTTTCTCACACTTACTAATTCTGATTCGTGCAGGATTCTCTTTAACTACTTCAATTTTCGACTAATCTCTAGCTTTTGTCTTCTCCTAACAACCTCGATACAAATCTCATATTCTAATATATGCATTCCACAGTCTATAAGGTGAGTTCGAGTCTCTTTAGAGACGTGGTCGTGTGAATGTTTAAAAAACAAAAAGAAGGATGTTATTAGGTCACTAACAGTCATCTTTGTTTTTTCTATCTGACAAAAAGTGGTAGCCTTTAGTTACATGTTTAGAAACGCAGAAGGCAAAAAACATGTATTTATTTGTCATTGAGAGGACTAGCAGGCAGTGGTTAGGGTGGTAGAGTGGAATTGATCATAAATGCTTCTAATTTACAATGGCATTGCCACTGTAAACTGTCATCATACCTGCAATCAGCTACTGTTGCAATATATGAAACACTTGCTAGGTTTCCAAGAGTAAATCAACCTCATTCCTGGATTTAGTTGTATTGCTTCCCTAGTTGTACAATCTGCACAAGGAGTTGTATATTTGTCTACTGCACAATCCAGAAACAAGAAACAGATGAAATTACAAAAAACTCCTCCACATGAAATTTCTAACGCAGGCTGGGAATCCTGATGTTCATTAAATAAGATGGTATTAATTAATAATGTTTCAGGAGTACAGGAAGTTTTTAACCTTGATTTCTTTCAAAATTTAGAAGCTGGGCTGAGTCACCTGTATCTAGTCCACCCGACCCCGGCTCAGCTCCAGCCTGACAAGTCTCAATGGCAATAAAGATATCACAAGTAGTAAAAATCACAGGAACAATACCATCTTTTCCTACTTTTGCTACCAAACCATAAGAGCTTCATTCATTAAAAGCATTTATGCAGCTCACAAGATATCTTATTTATGGGGGGTCTTGCTCATAGAATCAAGTCCCACAAACCATCACCATCACCATCACCATCACCATCACAACCCCACTTTCTCCGGCCACAATGAAGAGCCCATTTTTCAGCCACAAGATTCTAGCGGCCACCTTTCTGTGTTGCCTAATCGCAACACTCAAAGCAGAAGCAGAAGCGACATCTCGTGAAAGCCATCCAGATAGCAACCATAAGAATCATCATCAGCCTCTGCGAATTACTAACCCTCATAAAAGGCACCCTCGCTATTGCGTCCGGTGTCGACTATTGTATGAGAATCCACTACCACCACCTATCTTACCTGAAGGGATTCATACAAGATTCTACGCGGAAAAACGATTTGTTCCTGGTGGGCCCAACCCTCTTCATAACTGAAATTTGTGTTCATCATAAGCTAAAGCTATAATACATCATCTACTGTTTTCTGTACTTCTCTAGAGATTCATGGTACAACTTCACTGAAGTTACATGTTATGTAATACACAGCAGGCTGAAGTTTAGAAGCAATCTAACCTAGGATTCCAATTCAACAGCTCTTACCTGCTTATTAGTTGATTCTTAATGATTTGCTATTTGTTTTTGTTGATTTGTTTTGTTTCTAAACACATAAAAAATTTTATCTATCTAATACACAAGTGTTCTCCTGGGTTGATTTGGTTGGACCTGAATTGGGTGTTGGGGGTGGGGGGGACAGCATTTAATACAGGTTAATGCAACAGAATTTTCTTGGATGCACAAATATCAATATCTTACAGTATAGCCTTTAAACCTGCTTGACCCAACTAACTTACTCTACACATCAAATATTGTTGGTCAACCTCTATCCATAAGGCCTCTTCACCACTCATCATAAGTACCACAATTCCCCCCATCCCTGTCCTCCCACCCCAGCCCATGAACAAGCGCTCTGTGTCACACTATATTGTGGTAAAATATCACAAAATATACAAGAATACAGTATGACAACATTTAACACAAATGTAATTCAAGAAACACTATTTCATATGCTGCTCCATTTTTTAATTTTTCATTATGCAGCTGGTTATTCCTCATCTTTGATCGATCCATCCCCTCCTGCTATTGTGTTTGTGGCTAACTATAATAGAACATTTTGCTCATAAATTGATACAATCTTTATGCAAATTGGTATGAACATGTTCCTTTGTTGATAAGCATGGTTAATCATCATACTTTATACATCCCTAAATAGAAATAGGGAAAAACCATAAATATGAGAGTAGTAAAAAGATTTATGGTCGGCATCACTTTTTTTTATTTTATAAATATATACATACATTCACATATGTCTACATTTATTTGACATACATTAGTTAGATTCAGATTCTTTGACCTGTATACAAATGTTTAATACTTTGACGAGCTCAAGGTAGACAAAAGTGAAGACATGAAAAACGAGAGCGCAATACCCCAGGGTTAAAACGTTCTCAGACACCATCAGAATTGCACTAAAAAGCATATTGCCCAAAAGATTGAAATCTGTAGTGACTGTCTTTTTGTTGAACATTTGATGACTTTGAATGTTCAAATAGCAATCTATTGTGCCATTCACAACCTTGTTTAATGGAATTCTAATCTTTAGTGTTATGCACACCACAGGCACATCTTGAGGTGCTTAATATTGAGTTATGAAGCATCAAAGCTAACAAGCACACTATTGAAACCATGTTTATCTATTTTGTGCAGAGGTTCAAAACCTAGAAATTGGGTTAGAACTTGAAATTCACGTTCTTTAATGGTCCGAATATGTGCCCCAGCGCAAACTGAATCTTTTACTAAGATGCTAATAAAAATACTTCAAATGAAATCAATATCACTAGTCGGCTTTAGCTAGCATTTAAAGCTCAATAAAATGACCCAGTTCAGGGAAATCAAGTTATCAATACACCCCTCTTCCCTATGAAGAGAAAACATTACAACAATCAGTGAAATGTTGAAATGAACTCGGTAAAGAATGAATGTATGACAAAATTTCGCAGGTTATATCATATCAACACGAAGAACAAACTACGAAATTTCCTTTCAGATGGAAAATCCAATCTCATGGCTTGAATTGGAAGTGGAAATCATTCCAGAATTTGACCTAAACCAAACCTCAAATTCCATGCAGCAGAACACTACCTCATAGACACACACATCACTGAAAATTTCCAATCTATAGTTAATCCATCCGAATATAAACCCACGAGGAAATAGAACCAGAATTATATTTCCAAAACATTAGGTACATAGTCAAACAAATTATTAGGCTAAATTGAAACTCAAAACTCTGAATACATTACTCCGGAAGTCTATAAACTCAATGCGTATAAAATTGCTAATTGAACCAGTTTCTTTTTAGAAACCCTAACAGCAAAAATCAGATACCGTTTGAACAAATCAATGTTTGATATCCATGATGCTTTTGACTTTGGGAGCATAGAGTGAGTAAACAACAGCTTGTCTTTTCGCAACCTGAAGCTGAGACTTGCCGTCGGTGAAGGCGGCGGCGATCGATGACGGATCTGATAAGCTCTTGTTGTCACGGAACGAGTCAATTGTACGGCGCTTTGTGTACTCTCTGATGTTGTAGTCAGGAAACTCACGAGCTGACCGGAGAAGTGAACGAAAGAGAGAGATGATTTCCGCCCGAGACGGCGGTGGCACGGCCGTCGCCATTATTATCCGGCGAAAGGAAAAAGGGGTTTTGCGTGTGGTTTTCGGTTTAATATTCCTTTTTTAATATCTCAACGTATATCATAGATAAAAAGTTAATTGCATTTTAGTCCCTAATGTTCACAAAATGGTTTATTTTCACCCTCCAATTTAGAAGGGACTAAAATGTACCACTTAAGCTATGTTTGACAAACTAGCTGGTAACTGATAAACTAGCTTTTCAAAACATTATTATGAGTAGTTTTTCAATAAGCTATCTACTTTATGGTCATCCATTATGTCTATATTCATGATTAATAAACATGAGACATTCATTATGAATGTTTTAGCATTTTTCATAAATGTTTGTATTCATGATGAATGTTGTAAAAATTTTACATCCATATCTATGATAAATATAAAAATGAGATATGTTCTCAGTGGTTCTCTAGTTCTCGATGAAAATGAAGTCTCTAACGAAACCTCATATACAAAGAGTTACTGTTGTAAATAATGAATCAAGATAACTTCATATTAAATTGAATAAGATAATATTTTAAATAATATAAGAAGTTGTGACAAAATCTATTTACAACCCTAATTCAATATCTTCATTTTTGGGACATTGAGTTTCTATGTTCGATGTTAGTGCACAAGAAGTGGGTCTTAACCGACCCTAAAAAAATCGGTCATTTTAGATTGGTGCAAAAAAAGATTGGGTCGGGCCTTAACTACAATCCTTTTGTTTTTTTAAACAATAGATACATATATAAAAGTAGACAACTATTTTAAAAAATAACTTTAACTTTAATTTAATTATAAACTACTTAACCATAAAAAACAAATTTTAGTTAAATCATAACATTATAAACTAATTAATTCTTTTAATGTCTTTATTTTTTGGGAAAAGTTCATAAAAACCCAACAAACTATTCCATTTTGAATGAAAAAACTATTAAACCTTTTCATTTTGAATGAAAAAAACCATTAAATTTTCCAATTTCGAATGATTAAATCCCTGCATATTTTTTTTCAATAAATTAAATTATCGAACTTTTAAAAACTGGTTACTTACATCATTTTAACAAAAAAAAACTACATAGAACCGATTATCTTTTAATTCTTGCTCTTTTGATGAATAAAAAATAGATAAAAAAGGAGATCGATGCCAGGAGCAACAACGTGTTAGATGATATGGAGAACGGACAATGTAAGGGCAATGGGGAGAGGCGAGGCAGAGCGATAAGATTGTCTATGAAGGGTGTTTTAATGACGTATAATTTAAGAACCGTAAAACTGATTTTGATTTGTTTTTACTTTAAAATCTTTATCGTCAGTTCCAGGTATCTTTAAAAAAAGGTAACCAATTTTTAGAAGTCAAACTTTAACCAGACCACTATTAGGGTTTACAAAGGTCTTCTTTGACCATTTAAGAACCGTCCCAAGTTCAAAATTTAGGACAAAAGATGCTTTCGCCAATACCTTGTCCTTGGACCGGGCCTTTTTTAACTGGTCATCTTTGTGCATCTCTATTCGATGTTGTCCCAAATATAAAATATAAGCTCCAACGTTTCATTATTAAAAAATTATGTTTTAGAATTTTCTTTCCAAAATACCTTTTCAGTGAAAATCTATACACAATAAACGAATTTATTCGGCACCAAAAAAAAATCCTATTGTAACTCAAAATTACAATTGCTTGCAGTTTCAATAGACAATTTACATACAAAAACTAGCCCTTTAGAACAAGCAACCACAGGCTCAGCCGCTCAGCTACACAAGTTGTTTGTTGTATTGTAGGCACTCCCCGGGACATTCACTAGAAGTTCATCGTCATCCTGAAATATTTTTGTCACCCCTTAGTATTAAAAAATAACACAGAAAAATATGTTTCTGTTTTCGCCAAATATTCACAATGGCCATCACCAATAAGTTTTCTTTTTGTAACAATGGGTGTTTGGGACAACTTGTGACTAATCCCCGAAGGAGGCCTTGAAGATAATAGCCAGAAAAATCTCCAGTCGCCCAAAGAAAACTCAAACCGACAACCTATTGCTATTGTAGTATCGTGACATGGGGATAGCATGTCCTTCCTCCACTCCCTAAGTCCCAACTAATTTTTGTAGTTAACAGGGTGTTTAATATTTTTTTATATAAAATCATAAACTAAATCATTTTTGCCTAAAAAAAACGAAGTGAGCACAATTTATCTCACCTGAAGGGAGGTGGGGTCTAGGAGGCAAGATGTATGCCCTAAAAACTAGAGCACGTGTTAGTGAAAAGTGTGTTAAAAAAAAAAGGACAATTGCTTTTGTAGTAGCATGGCAATTTATAACAGCATTAGTTTTCCAGTATTTACATGGGCTTCACAGGCATAAATATCATATGCATACGAATTGTATTTCTCTTAGTGATAAGTTTCAATTGCGTCATATAGATTATTTACTAAAATTAAAGATTTATCAGATGCATTATCTTGAGTACATGTACTAGATTATAATTTTGGGGAGCGGTTCATGTGAGAACCACAAAAAACTGAAAGCCATGGAAACTTGTATATTCATTTATGCTAAACACTAATTAAATTTCGGTGAGTATATGATCAATGCATATATATACTTACATACATAGTAGATATGCATGGATGAATATACTCATTGAAGGAATACATATTTTCATAGTGTGTATCAGTGTATTCATCGATGAATATATAGTTTCTCAAAACTTTTGTGGCCTCTATTTAATATTCAGTTAAAAATCGATTTTAATTTAAAATAGTATCATGAAAACGGTAAGCATGGATTAACTATTGATTTGTTACTCATGAGTAGGGGCATACATCTGCTATAAAATTTAATTGAAAAGTGAATTTTCACAACCCACTACGGTATAATTCAGGAAAAATAACAAACAAAATTTCACAAAAGTCTAATAAATAAAAAGTGACGACAAATCAAATTTAGTTTATAAAGTAAAATGAATTTGAGATTTTATGGAAAAAGAAAAAAAAATCCTAAAAACAGGAAAATTTAGTTACAGATGGTGAAATCTTAACCAAGGATTATGTCTTCTACGAACATATTCACCAGAACATTTAGAATAATTAGTTACATGTGCAATGTTAGTAGAAAGCAATAAATACAACTCAGTGTATTATTGCAACCTTAAGAATGCATTTGGTACACGGACGGGAGTGAAAGAATTGTAAAAGGTTTTAGGGTTTTATTTTGACATGTGTAGTTTAAGTAATTTACCAATCTTGTCCTATCTCCCTACTTAGTCATGTCATGTGCTACTCTAATGTCGAGCCAAACATGTAACTACAAGTTTTTGTTCTGTTATGTCCCATCCAGTCTGTCGTACCAAACGCACCCATACAAGGATCAAGTGGTGTTAGTTTGATGTCCATTTCAAAAAGAAAAAAGCATTTAATACAAGTAAGGTAGGAAAATTAGATGTAAATGATGTAAAAGTGAGTAGACAAGGTCTGTAAGTATGATTTCTTCTCTTTTAGCCTCGTTAACATATAAATGAACCCAAAGGCGTTTAAGAACATAATTTTTTTCATCAAGTTTAATGAAATAACCTTATCTCCCAATGTTTCACAATCAGGTCTTCACGGGAACTGTCTCTCTACCTATTACCCCAGGTTATTTAGCAAAATGCCTCTTGACAAATACTTTTTATATCCATGACCTTACAGGTTTCTAGGCATTCTTCTGTTAAGAGTGGCATTCTCAAACCTGTCAGAAACCCCTCTCTATCCCTAGAAGTAGAGGTATGGGTATGCATACATCATATGCTCCCTAGACCCTACCTCCGGAGTCCGGACAATGTCTATGGCTTTAGAACCAATAGAATAGATGTGCATCATGATGCCTATAGAATGAAGCACAGTACAAAGTGTCAGAAACAGGAAGATAAGAAACTAACCTTTTGTTCGGTGATCTTTGCAGCGTCCTGAACAGTTTTGAGGTTGGCCATCATGCGGTTAAGTTGTTTCTTAGCCTTTGCTCTTTCTGAGCGTCGTTCAGTGCATTGAGCAGCAGTAACTTCAGCATGACACGCAACACAGAGGGTTCTCATGTTCTCTAGTCTGCATTCACCTGCAGATGGATCGTATAAGTAAATGGAAGTAGAAGTTTCAATATTGGTTCTACTAGGAAGAATTGTAATTTCACCTATGCTATAGTAAAATTAATATGGGAAAAAGGGTCATTGATCTAGCTGTATCCGGGTTACCAATAAAACCCAACCTCCCTGGAGGTCAATGTTTCAAACCTCACCAAACGTGAGGACTTTGTGTGAGTTTTTGTCATGTATAAATAATATATACTTCAAAGAGAAAAAAAATAATGGAACAGGTGAAGGCTATAACCTATATCACAAACAATAATTTCAGCAAGAAAATGCTTATACATTATGCTAAATTCAAGCGATAATTTAGGTTACCTCCCCCTCGATATACTGGCACGATGTGATCTGCATGCCATGCATTGCCCTCAGCTGGATCACCGATGAGTTTCTCAAGTCTACAGAAAATAAGAAAAGAGGATTATCATGGATATGCTTAGATCTAAACATAATAACTATGCAACACATCCATGTCCTATGGAAGCACCATCCTAAGACCAGAAAAATGTGCATTAGACAAATAGATATTGTAGGATACTTTAATGTTATTAGAAGTCTTCAAGTGCAGCTAGCAGATCATAGGACTTCAAATTGATGCCGTTTTCGTGGGGCTATTTTCGTGAAAACCCCCAGCTTGCGAAAAGGTTTTTGAAAGAGGAGTGGGATAGAGAATCTGTCAGAAAGTGTTTTCTAAATCCAAAAAGAATGAATGATTTGATGCAATGTTCATAAATGTTTTGGCCTCAAGGTTTTGAGAGTCTAAAAAGAAAAAATGAGTTCATAGGCATTAAGTTGAAAACCTTGAATTTGCATCCAAAAAAATCAAAGGCTCACGGTTAAAATTGAAAATAAAATTGAGATAAAGCCTTCCGATCAAACAATATTGTGCATGCAGTTATGGATAAGTTATTCAAGCAGGACCACAAGTCACAATAGATTAGAACGGTTCAGTTGCTACTTCCTTTTCCTTCTATTGAATATTGCTACATTCAGAAATGATATGTGAGATAGTTTGCGATCAGAAGGCAAATGATAAACCGACATGAGAGTATTGACATATGAACTCACAAATTTCGACGAGCTGCCAGCTTCGGTGCTTCTCTCATAATAAATTCTCTACGCTTATCAAGTGACAAAGGTTTGATGTTCTTCACAAGTTTGCGGCAATCAAGATGGCAATTTGTGCATATGCCATGTTCAATTTGGGCAAGCCCCTGCAAATCTCATGTAAAAACGAGAATAAAAAAGCATCCTACTGTAGAAAGGAGAAATAAGAAAAAACGATACAATCTCCATGATGACATTTGGACTAAAATTACTGACCTTGCGTAGATATCTATTACTAGTTCTTAAGCGATACTCTTCATAGCACTCCAAATCACAAAACAAGTCCTCGAAGAATTCAGGCTCCTTGGCACTCTTCTTCCTGGAAATATGGTTAGACTTAGGTGCATCCTAATGTCAAAAATTTTATGTCAACTGCAACTCGGCTTACTTGCAAACTTTTTGACACAGTTTACAGAGCGGCTCATCAACGAGTGTCCAACCCTGCTGGTAATGTCTCTCTTTTTTGCCATGAAAGAGAGAAACACTCTTCCATACAGCATCTGGGGGGAGGGGGTGGCTTATATCATCCAGCGATGTACCACGCTTCTTACTTCCTCCTTTTAGCAATCCCTATATAGTTGAACTGTTAAAATATGTACATACATAGATTTAAATACGATAAAACAAATGTTTATAATGGTATATATACGTGCATGTGTGAATTACTTACCAATGGTACCAGGTGCATGATACAAGACAGATAGATACCCAGAAAAGAATGAAGAGTTTTCAAACAAACCTCTTTGTCATGGTTTTGGCTTTCATTCAAACACAACTCAACAGCCAAAGGAAGTTGCAGAGGCTTGTTGTATAATTTACTTTGCTCAATAGGTCTGAGACTGTTCCATTCTTTAACAAAAGACACAAGAGCAGGCCTGTATATCAAATCGTCCTTGATACATTTACGAGCCAGTTTCTTGCTGTCATGAATTGGAGGATCTTTTATCTCAAGTTCCTCTGGTCGGAAATTTTTAAACAATGGGGTAGGCCTTGCTTCTACTCCCAGGATACATGAATACAAGTGGATTCTTCCAGTGTATTTGCTGACCTGAAAAAAGTTAAATTGGTTAAACAATTAGAGACATTCAGTGGTGACAGCTCAAGTTCATATGGAACCCGATAGACAAGTATGTTGCACAGGTCTGGGTGTGGTGCCCAATTCTTTTAGGAATTCTATCAAGGATCAATTAGATGAACTACACTACAAATTTTGGTGGGACGAGACAATGATAAACTTAGAAAGAAAAAGAACCCTAAATAATGAATACATGTAAAATGAAGTAAATACACTAACACTCGGCTTGGAGAATGTATATTAAAACAAACTCATCTTGTCACATAGTGGATTAATTTGTGATCGGCAAAATGCTTTGCCAAAAATGTCAACAACGTGATCTCCTAGACATACCCAAACAAACAAAATGATGGTAAAGCTTAACACTATTGATGTGCTCATGAAATACTTGCTAATCAGGAGTGTGCATGGCAACTTCATTGTCGCAATAAATTTCCATTAAACTAGCTAAATTATCACCTAACTTTTATGTCAAACGGCATGCAAGATCAGATCACTCGTTGTGCATGCCATGGCTTGATATGATAAAGAGCTACATGTTTCTTGCTCTTCCAATATACAGTTTTCCAAGAAAACGAAAAAGAGTAGCCTATTGTAGACCTCATATCATGGTTTGATATGATAAAGAAACTACAGTTTGTCTAGAAAGAACCTCTTCGTGGAGGACCCTTGAGATACCTTGGTGTACATAATATTGCATTGGATCATCAGTATGTGGGAAATACATAATATTTGGCTTATCACACTCAGCAAGAAAACAATATATGGTCTCAAACAGTGATAAAATTCAATTATCTACTAGTCTGCTATACCTCCATTAATAAGGCTTGACATTAGGGCCATTTTTAACAACCATAAGTTGGCTTATTTTTTGAGCGTATCGAAGACCCCCATTTGGGAATACAGGGGCTATTCCCACTTTTATCAATTATGTCCCTTATATTTTTCCAATTAATTTTTCAACATGTCCATCTAGGTCATTTTACATTATTATCAGCTAGCTTTAACCAAACATGACTAGTTTATAAGTTAGGAAAATTTTCTAAAACAGAAAAGGCGAGTAATTGATAAGGAACAATTAGCACTCATGTCAATAGAAACATTACTTTCTAGAAATAAAATGATCGATGGCTTGCTAACTTGTAAAGACACAAAGAAGGATTAAAGCATATCCACCTCACATTTTACTGAGATCCCAAGTTTCTCATGCTGTAATTTTACATCACAGAAATAGCTAATGTACAGGTAAACATCCATAACCATATGTAAGCATTAGTCTTGTCTGTAAGAACAATGTCTACCACATTAACACATATATTACAGTTGAGGACGTCCATAAGCAAGTCAATTGAATTTAAAATCAGTTCTCTACCTCAAAGCGGAGAGAATGTGCTGGGATGCAATCTGTGTCAGCTTCAACCTGGTCAATAGGCTCTCCATCATTTGGTATTTGCATCACATTAGACTTGTCAGCCTCATGCGAAGTATGTGGAAGAACTCTAATTTTCCGCCTACTTTCATGAGTATATTCTTCTACTGTTCCATTGGAAGCCATATGCTCTTCATTATTTATATCAGGAACGATAAAAGCCTGTAGAGCAATTAAAATTTTGATGCAGTGACAATGGATTCAAACAAGCCAGATAATTGAACCTAATGCTAAGAGCACCAAAAGGAAGTTGTAATTAAAAGGGAAGTGGGGCAACTTTTGGGGCGAGTACATTGTTCTTGTAGCTGTACTTGAGATATGAATCACCGCTATTTGCATCTTCACTTCTCGAAGTTGTGGTTCCATCAAAAACTTCATCAGACTGCATCTCTTCACCACACGAATATTGAGAGCATCTCACTAGCTCAGTGGAAGAAGAAGAATCATTATTTTCCCCCTCAAAGACCAAATTCTCTTTTCTGTCTCTTCCTTCAATAGTTTCAAGTAAAGAAATATCTTCGACCTGCAAAAGTAAGAAAATCATGTCTCAGAATAATATGATCCACAAAGCATGCAGGACAAAAAATGAGTGTTTCCATCCGTACTAGAGAGAGAGGCCACTTAAAAATCTAGAAGAAATTTAAAGGAGTTGTTTATGGACAATTTTCACTTAACTAAGTACAAATAAAACTACAGAAATCATGTAAATAGTCGTTTCTAGTAGGAGTGGCGTATGCTGAATAATATTATTCCCTCTTTTGTATTGGAGAGATTAGTCTCTCGAAAGCTAGACATCTCTCGTTTAGGTAAATTTCAATCATTCAGACTCCTCGCTTTTCATTCTGTCTTTTGATCATCATCTTGGAAATCTGAGTTGTAGCAAATTGGTATTAAAGCAATTGACCCGGTTCAACGATGGTGCCCCCGAGAGTGGATCCTGTAACTTAAAGGGTGGACATTGTGGAGGAAGATATAGCCGCATTTAGAGCTTTGTGTCTAGGTTACAACAAACTCTTCAACAATATTTTATTTCCCACCAATTTCACCCCATCTGATTATTCTTCTTATGTTGGACCTTTTCCCTTATCCTTGCATAAGTGAAACAGGTAGGTGGGTGGGTGGCAAAAGTGATTACTTGTAGAATGCAAGAGAATAACCTCGTGGATTTTAGCAAAGGGCATATGAGTATCCAACTTGCCGTGTATGGCCTTTAAGTTTGAAATTTAAAAAAAAATCTTCAATTCCTACTGTATATATTGATAGGGAGCATATTTATATGACTTCAATGCCTATATCTATAAACAGGAGCAGGAAAAAAGAAGAATATACTAAAGAATGAAGAACCACAACAAGCTAAAATAAAGTAATAAAAAGCAAAGTTGGGTAAGATGCCAAACAGGGCAATAAATCCTACAAGGACATAGGACATAGAAATTTATTCTTAGGGGCTGCTTGGTCGGGGTATTAGGGGGTGAGGAATGAGAATGATAATGATTAATGGTGTTTGGTTCAATACAATGCAATGAGTGATTACTTAAAAGTGGCTAATCATCCATACCCTACTATATTGGGGGGATGACTTTTCATTCCCTAACATTATCATTCCTTGTTATAATTCCCATTTCCATTCCCTTAAGACGAACCAAGTGCCCCCTTAAAAGAAATAGAAGAAAAGGGACGAAGGACGCTCTGAGCCCAAAAAGAAACTGGAATTGCTTTACTAGTACTTATATCCCTTGTACAAATTTTGGAGGACGAAGCACATGCTGGAGTTTGAACCATCTAAGATAGTTAAACTAGATACAACTAACCAAAAGTAATTTCCATAAATTGATAAAGAGAGGTACCATGATCTCCTGCAATGAGTCATACTTTCCATCTACAGTAGATGAAGTACGATGCAAACTTCTATTCAATCTTTTCCAGTGGGACTCATCCGAAGTGTCCTGGAAAGAAATCACCAATGCTCAAGACACTTTGAAAATTGAATCATACATGGATCCAAACAATATGGATATTAGATAGATGAGAAAATGAGCACCTTGGCACAAAATATATAAACATTGACTGCTTTCGTTTGACCACGCCTATGAGCTCGACTTTCAGCCTAGAAAATTACAATTGCATCAAGCAACCACACAGTTGGAATAATTGGAACAAGAAAAACTCTCAAGCTGGATGATTTTATGGGAAGAAATGCATGCCTAAACTGTTCCCTTTAACATATACATAAGCAGCAACAAATTACAAAATTCATGTAAAACTTCCAATCAATGGACCTTGAGAACACTATGATCTCTGAATCATCACACCTAATTCCAATAGAAGATCAAGAATACAGAAAGACTAATACACCTTCATAAGCAATAAAACAACTACATATCCCCAAATCTCAAATATTAACTACAAAGCATAACTACATCAATGTAACAGGTAAAAATATTTCAGCCCAATGCATCATAGTTCAAGAAAGCACATCCTTTATTCTTCTTCTGGTTACTAAAGAATGAGCTGGACCTTTAAGAGAATAAATTCTAAAAATGTCATGATAACATACACTCATCAAAATTTACAATGCTCACAATTGATGTACCTGTTGGAAGTCGGATATTTTCTCAGGCAATTCTAGGAACACCACATTCTGTGCAGCTGACAAGTCAAGTCCACTACTCCCAGCAAGTATCCCAACCAATGCAATTTTAACCTGACAAGTCATGTCGCACTGTTATTATTATTACAGACTGCCAAAAACTTCATGCATATTTCGCCAATGTTATTATCCTTTATGAACTTATGATCCAAGCTGGAAAACCCCAACGGATCTTTTTTACATCAAATATTGGGAATCCTGCAATATGTTTAATAAAGATTATATCCAGTATGAACTTGATGAAATGGACAATAGATGGCTAGATGGTGAATTAAAATGCTCAGAGTTGAAGATAGTCTACTAAGAAGATACTCTACATGCCTCTTTTGAATGTTGGAAAGAATGGATAGCTTGCTGTCTATCTCTGGCAGATGCATCACGTGCATCAATACGTACAAACTTAATCCCCTTCTCACATAGGAATTCCTGTTAAGTTAAAAGACATTAGGACAAGTACAAAGTGAAATGCAAAGTATATTCCAATAAAGAGAAACCAAAGTTCATTCAACATTTCATTACAAAGAATACATGAAAGCAGATGGCTCAAAATAACTTTGATTGGTCTCAGAGAGATAACAGATATGCTAGTTTTTTCTCCTGCAAACTTCTCTCTTCATTTCATCTATTTTGACATTCAAATCTAGCATGCCAAAGGTCCACAATGGAAGAGGGATTCGTTAATGAATAAGTTTACTATTGTATGAATGGTATACAAAAGGGACAAGAAAGACTTCCTCACCTGTACTCTATCGGTAACCTTATGATGGTGAGCAAATATTATCATTTTATGAGAACTTTGACTTGCTTCGAACTTTTCATCATCATCAGATTCGGCAATGATTGGATGCATAAGTAGCCACTCTATGAATCCTGATAGTTTTGCAATACCAATAACTTGATTGGATGGTTTTGAAGAGTTGCGACCAGCATCATCTTCTGAAAGCAAAAAAAAAGTACAGAAAATTCTTACAGCTGATATGAGTAGAATTTAGAGATTGCAAGCCTACTCAAGCTTCTTTTTTGGCAAGTCATTAATAAGCTTACAAAGGCATAATCAAAATGATACACTTAACAAAGCATTTTAGCTCCTAGAAATATGGAATCTGAAAAGCATAGCACAATTAGGATGCATGCTCAAAATATAACAAAGTTGAGGATAGCATACCCAAGGTGCACAGATAAAGAATAGAGATTGCCTCAGACTCTCAGAGCATTTAGTTGAGAAGCATGAAGCCATATGTGTCTTAGTAAATAATGTGGCATGGCTACATAAATATATTTCCTCTAATTATTCCGCTGAAAGAGTTTGTTTTTCTATTGACAAGGTTTAAAGCAGCAATGAAATCTAGTACTTATTCCATAAGTATCCCAGCTTGCCTCAATAATGTTGTGTATGTCCTATAGTGGTTATCAACTTTTGGCTAGCACCATCCACCATTACAATTCATTGACATATTCAAGGGAAAATGGACATCTCAACAAGGATTTTCAGATCCTGAGGGTGCATGATGAATACGTTTGAAGATCAGATGCAAGGATATGTATTCAAATTTCAACCACTGTTTATATATGAAGACCACTATGAACACAAATGAGATGGTATGGCTATTACAATTTACACCTGAGTCCTGACTAGTCAGATAAGTATTTCACATGAGGGAGGACGATACTACAAAGGTAAGACTTCTATGGAATTGTGTTAACATACAGCAGGAAGGGTGTATAGAGATATTAATTTAATTAAAGAGGTCATCAGGCATTAGACCATCAACCTTGGAGAATTAATAGCCCAAGGAAAGTGACACGAGTCAAGGTACTAGTGGAAGATTTTTATTGTCACTTGAATCATCTTGCCAATAGAGTGCATATATTCAGCAGTGACAGAAGTGGAAATAAGAATTTGGCACCCAGAGTAAACTGTCTATAGAGATAAGAAATTGTGGATGTATGACAGGCTCAACCTCTCATGCTGCCCATGGGAGATACATAAACCCTAGAATAGGCTTGCAAGAGAAACAAGAGTAAACTAGTTTGTTCGGTATTGTTTTAAGAATTTTAGTATAGCAGCCATGTATGTTGATCAGTGATTCGTCACAGATTCTAACGCTCTATACTACACAAAGAGACTTATTTGATTCAGGAAATACTTGCAAGATACCTTTCTGGTACAAAGAATTTTTTTTTCAATGCCATCAATCATAAGCATTTGCAACCCAGCAAGATACAGACCACACATCGTGAGCCAATGTTAATGCTTATTAGTACTGTAGAATTCGACCTTAGCATATAGATCACGAACAAATGCAAAGGCTAAGAAACATATGAATATGGCCAGAATCACGGGTCAAATAACAAAAGGAAGACAGATCTAAAATCGAAATAAAAGCACATGAAAGTTCTTGGCTCAATTGAAGCAGTGGAACAAACAATGGTGATAATATTTTGAAGCAACTTCTTAGAAGTCAAACATTTAGCAAGTCCAACAAGTTCTAATAAAGGAATTTACAAACCAAATTAACTAAGAAACTGGATAGCAGCACAATTATGTCATACATGTGAGCATGGATTATTATCTAGAACCAGGGAATGATTAACCTTGTTTACATAGACAAACAAATGGAATGCTCAAATCTTACTTTTATCATCATGTTCATTCTCATCCGATGGATCATCTTTGATGTCATTTTCTGTAGAAGCATCATCATTTCTCCTGCTGCAAATTGCTATTGCTGAATCGAAATCTGATTTCTTCAAAACCAAGTTTATGATTTGTCGTCGTATGGGTGGTAATTGCATCAAGACATGCTCCTTCAAGCGTCTTATCTACATAACATAAACAAACAGCAACGCTGAACAAAACCTTATAAATGGAACATAATATCTTCGTCCTGAAATTGACTTCACAGCTTCATAGGTGAAACCCATTTATATACTACTCCAGTACTCCTCCATCCCAAAAGGGAGTCCACTTCACATTTTTCTTTGTCCCGAAAAAAGAGTCCTCTTTCTAGACTTAACCATAAAATAAATTTGATGTTATAAAATACTCTTTACTTTTTAAAGATTAAATAAATAATTACTTCCTCCGTCCCAAAATAAATGTCTACATTTCTATTTATGTTTGTCCCAAAATAAGTGTCCACTTTTAAAAAGTAGATAGCTAAATTCTCACATTTACCCTTAATTAATGCACAAATACATAAGAGTTGTGAAGAAAAAGAAACATTAAATAAGGGTAAAGATGTCATTTGATACCAAAAATGGGTAATAATTATGCATGTCTAAAACTGTGTGCCAAGTCAATTGTGGACACTTATTTTGGGACGGAGGGAGTATTATTAATATTTCTATTTTATCATTTGTAAAATTATATCCAATCCTTGCAGAATTAAAGAGATCCATATATTTTCTGGGAGGGGTGTATGATTGACGGCTATTCAACATTATAGGATAGAATATCTCATTGAGAAGTTCAACAAATGCTAAAAGCGTCCACAAATAACAAGAACTGACCATAACAGTCTGCTTCAGCAACACATTTAGCTCCTCCAAGCGAATACCCTTTGAAAAATCCTACAAACATAAACATGTGAAATATGAAGAAAAAAATAAAGTTGCATATGCCAGCAAAGGAGATGCTGCGGTTGATCGCACCCAACACACCATGAGACATGTAGTAGTTCTGTGAATTCGGTGAAGCAAAGGACCTTGGCAGTATCATTTATACATATGGTATTGACAAACAAATGCTACCTGATAGACAATTCCTTGAGAAGTTCGGGAACTGCTCATGGAACAGTAGGTTTTTGCAAATGCAATCTTGTCCTTTCCAAGCAGCCCAGGCCTAGACAAAGACAGTATTTGTCAAGAAAATTGCATGATCTGACGATCACCCAGAGCATCAAACCAAATACAACAGAAGGAAGAAAAAGTTACCATAAAATATTTATTTGATGAAAAATGTCGAATGGCCTATGAGCACCTACGAGAAATATGAAAACAAAGAAATTAGGATCGATGTATTGAAGCACTAAATGCATGTACATTCCATAATTACTAGATCACTGATAAGCATAAAGCTATCCAGAAGTATAAAACATCTGCCATGCCACAACCTTGACAAAGAAGGGGTCCCTGAGAGTAGAACTATATGATTGATATTTGATGAAACATCAAGTACAGCTTGTGTCTGTAAACAACAGAAAAGAGAATAAAAGGATCAGTATGACAAAAAAATGAAATCCATTGGGTAAGCAGACACCTCCGTTGACTTGGTTTGACCATCCAAGCGCAAAAGCATGTTAGGAGATTCAATATATAGGAGGGTGTAACACATTGTTTCCATGCAATCTAGTAACAGTTTAGTTCAAGACAAAAACACAGTCAAACTGAAAACTAGTTGATCTCTTTTTTGTATGAATTAAATTCATAGTAACTAGCTTGTACTTTCGCACCTCACTCAAAGCATTATGAATCTTAGAGTTGCTAAACATAGATCTTTGCAAGGAAAACAAGGGATGGAAATAGAGTTTATAGCAAGAAACATAAGATTTCAGGATCCAAATATGCAAAAGTTGAACCTGTAAGAGCAAGCATCCTGTAGTTAAAATCTATGACCATTGACCACAACTTTAAGTTGAGCAAGTGTCACACCAAGGCACCTGATCATAATTCTTCTCTAAAAAATAAATCAAAGGTTGCCAGTGTCATCTGATTTTTATGAATGATACAGTAAATGGGAGCCGCAAGATGCAAACTGTGTGATACAGTGATAGACCATTTGTATAAAAAAATTAACTGATTTTAGTAAGAGAACAAGTGAAGGGGGGGATCTCAAATCTATGGGGATAATAACAGATATTCAAAAGTTTGAAATATTGTGCACATCTGTATTCTTTTATACAGAATATGGTAATCATGCTTTCAATCCCATTAATATATGATACATACCTGTTGGTATATCCATTTACATATTCAATTATCCATTATCCATATTCGATAAAGTATAACAATATTTACCACTTAAAATCTAATTGATACTTGATTTATTTTAACTTTCTAAGGCTCAATATATAAGGAGGCCACTGGAGTTTGCTAAAAGTCTCAAAAAGGTGACCCAATTGTGACAACGTCAAAGGAGGCCAACCAACTTTTAGATTGGTGTCTTTTATACCAGAATCAATGTAAAATGACTCTTATACTCTCGAATTCAATTTTAAACTAAAAAAATATTACTCCCTCCGTCCCAAAATAAGTGTCTACATTACTATTTTAGTTTTTCCGAAAATAAGTGTCAACTTTTAAAAGTAAATGTCCATTTTCCCATTTTACCCTTAATTATGAGGTGGAGAAAATTTCTCTCTCTACAATTAAGGGTAAAATTTTCTTTTTTGTTAATCAAAAAGTGTATTAATTACACATTCCTAAACATGTGTGCCTTTTTCATTGTGGACATTTATTTTGGGACGGAGGGAGTACATGAAACGTAATATACAGCTTTTACGGGCTTTTTTGCAAAACCAAAAAACTTGATTAAAATGTAATTTGGAATTTTAAATTTTAAATTAGTGCAATAACACTTGTACCATAGACTCTGTACAGTTTAAAACAAAAAAAATACTGCAACCAACAGCACCATCAGTGTCACCCACCCACCACCGCCCCTCCCCGTGAGCACCACCACCTCACCTCCCCTTCCCCAGCCATCCCTGCGATATCCCTTCCCCATCCCCTACTCCTTCTGACATCACCACCGCCTTCCTCTTTTTCGAGTCACCAGCGAGCCAAACCCTATCCTCCCTGTTTTTCATAATTCAAAGTTTTATTTTATGTTTAACCACTATAATTTGTTTTTTATGTTTTGACAACCAAATACCTAAGCAGTTAATTGCGGCGCAATTTCGGTGAAATTTCGGATTTCGGTCCGGAGAAAAATTTCGGTGACAAATAGCGGTGAATAATAGCGGTAGCGAAATTTGCGGCGCAATTCACCGAAATTTCACCGCAATTTAGTAAAAATTGCGGTCCGAAAATACCGAAATTATTATCACTAATAAGTTTGGGCTTTTTTCCTTTATGGGCTTTCAATTTCCTCTTGGACCTGTTTTTATTTTTGATGTTTGGACTTTGTGGACTTCCAATTTGACTAACCTAACAACCCTACCTCTCAATCTCTTCTCCAGCGACCACAGTCGCACGCTATTCCACAATTCACAAGACTCCTAACTCGATTTTTCCCAATCGGCTCTACTCCTACTTGATTTTTCCTAATCGACTCCTACTCAGACCTTTCCTAATCGGCTACTTCTCCTACTCGACTTCAGAACCCTCTGATTGCTACTTCTCCTACTCGTCGATTGCTACTTCTCCAACAGCAGCAGCAGGTTATTCGATTGCTTTTACTTTTTTGCTTTAAAATTTACAGCCAACAAAATATTAATTATTAAGTTATATATATATATATATATATATATATATATATATATATATATTAATTATTAAGTTTTTTCATATTAATTTATGAACCTATTTTTTTTTACCGCTATTTCACCGATATCTCACCGCAATAACCGCTATCGCAATTCTAGGTCCTGACTCCTGACCGCAATTTCCGCAATAGACCGTGTTAACTACTTAGCCAAATACTCTAATCAGGGGTATTTTCATCACTTGTGCAATATTTGGTATAAATTACGCCAATTTAATAGTTGAGTTGCCTTTTTAGACTTTTGACAAACTTCAGTTGCCTCCTTATATATTAAACATTTTTCTAACCTAAATAGCAATGAATATAAAGTACCACGAGTAGCAAGTGATTTAGGATTTTCTATTAACTTAAATTTTTCTAGTGTGGTTTGGTTTTCACCGAAACGTTTGTTTGTTTTTCAAATTCAATCTTTGTTCAAATTTGTATTTCCTACATAACTTTTGGATGGACAAGTAGACAAATGCAAATATTTGGATACACTACCAAATTCAGATGCAAATAATAAGAATCCCAATGCACACAAGTTCAAACATAGATGAGGATCTCTAGGGTATGTCGGTCAGCCCTGGGAAAGCGACCCAATGCTCCTACCTACTGTTTCACCCAAAAGAGATGTATGGATAAAGGAAGAGGAAAGTATGGAAGCCTCACCCATACATTGTCATAGGGTATTCATATTTAGGTTGAAGTTAGAGGCTAGATAAGAACAAGATCAGCTTGGGAAGCTAAACATATCATAATAATTTTTGGATCTAGAATCCCTTATGTTGCAGGAGCAGAGAGACCTCAAGATGCATTTGTATGGCCACGAGTGGCAGTCTTTAAAAGGATCGTACATTCTATAGCTTTGCAATGAGGTTTGTATTGAAACTAGTGGAAGCCTTAGAGATTTCAATGAGAGAAGGCAACGGCCGGAGCACCATTGAGATCAGAGGGTTGTTTAGGAGCTTATTATAAGGCAAGATTGGAGGTCAAGGGTTCAAGCCTCACTAAAGGTGAGGAGTGTGTGTGAGTATTTGCCGTATATAAATTTTATATACTTTTGAAAAAAAGATTGGTTTGGTAGGGGCCATGGTAATAGTAGAGGAAGAAGAGGAACTACCAGCAAGACCAGAAGCAAAGAATGACTTAGGAGTTAGGAGCAGGAGGGTCTCTCGGAGCAAATTGATTTATCATTGGCATTTGCATCTTTAATGTGTACCCATATTGATTTAGCATTTGCAAGTCTTGACATCTTTTCTGAAATTCCAGGATCATAACAAGTGTGAATCAACTTTTATAAAGAACAAATTTAAAAACATTATCATTGGCCAAAAAATGTTTTCAGTTATTACATAATTTGAATGATTACTCGTGTTCCCTTACCCAAAAAAGATCTAATTTCACATATCTACATACATTAGTCAAACATTCCGTTGTTATGTTTCTAGTAGTACTTCCTTTTAGCAATGTTAAGTAGCTTTACGAGCAAACTTAATGGTGGTCATTAGAATTTGCTTTGTACTAACCTTAATACAAAGTTAAACCTCTATTGCTCCTTTTATTGATGTTTGTACATATGTTCCTGTTTCTTTTCTTCTACCCAACTTTAAGCATCTGTTGAACCAAGGATGATCTATAACTAAAATGATTTCAGCATATGACTAAAGCCTTTTGTTCAAGTCCCTCCGGTCAATGCTTGTATTTTCTTTTCCAGTTTTTGACCAATTTAAGAAACAAAATTTAGACAGTGCTTCATATTAAAGACGGTATATTCTGGCATTAAATGGAAAAATGCTACGTTATAATTAGTGTTTCAGCAGGAGGGATTAGTAAGAAGTGAAGCTCAAATGTCAACTGAGGATTCTTCACACTTACGAGCATGAAATATATTAGAAATCAATGTTAACTGTATGCTAATATAATGTAAGTTGTACCTCTCCCGCTTCTGATGATGGTCGTTTCGTACAACGTACATGATGTGATTCATCAACGATCAATACAGCCCATTTTCGTCCTAATATGCTCTTCTTCAAATTGTGCAACATTTTGTAAGAAATAACGACAACCTTTGGAAACCTTGCTAAGTTTGCAGGGTTGTTTTGATGACCAAAAACTGGAAGATTAATCAATTGAAGAAGCAAAGCATCAGCCACCAAAAGTTGTTCAAAAGTAGTTCTTATTATTACTAATTATCACATACTCAAATAATACTATTTGGCACATGACGAGAAACAATATAAAACTATTTATTTGCATTAGGTGGTGGAATTGCACATGTTGAAAGGATATGCATTCCCCTAGAGAAGCAATATTGTGAGATTATACTATGGTACCCCCACATATGCTAGCACACACATATATATACAATAAAACGAAAAAAGCAAACAACAAAAAGAGGCAGGAAGAGAGGACCATTGCATTGCCATCAATCAAAATTCAGAAAGCTACTTATATACTCCCATGCTCCACATAAAAGCTACCACTTCCTTATTAGACCATCTGTTACTATGGCACGGTTTCCATAAAATATGAATCCCATTACTCTCCACTCATTTCCAATTAATACAAGAGGAAATCTAGGGTGGAGCTAGAATATTTAGAGCCAGCTGCACAGTTTTACAAACCCGTATGCATATTTGTCAAGATTCATCAATACGCCTCTCGCGAGTAATATATAATTCAGCTCACATTCAAGGTTTAGGATCATAGCATCTTTATGTAATTATGTTAGTTTTAATTATCAGAGGATTAATAAACTTGGAATAGCAAGATTAACATAGTTGAGAAATATACCTAGATGAATATCAGAGGGCAAACAAGATGGAAGCCAATGCTCTAATTCTTCTGCCCATGTGTATCGCAAAATAGCAGGGCAAACAACTAGTATTGGACCTTCATTCATGAAACAGCTTGCAATTGCAATGGCCTGAAAATCAAGTAAGCAACTAAGTTAGAGTAATAGCCCCTGATCTAAGAAAAGTTATACAAGGACAGGATTATGCGAAATGAGACAACATTCTGCAGCACGAAAAGACCTCTGCCCATACAAAATGTAGTTGCCAACTTGCCATAATGTAAGAAGAGAGCGTAACCATGCAGGTTTCAATAAAAAGGATGTAACATGCAAGTTTTGTATCAAAAGGTTGGAACCATGTAGATATCGTATGAGACAATCATCATCATGCAACTTAAGTCGTGGGAATCTGAACCATAGTTTGACAACACTGACTGCAGGTAAGAAATAAAAGTACTAATGCCAACTTGAAATTGTACATATACCATGACAAGACATGCTAATCAGATTATTATTTTTAAAAGGAGTGCAAGAGGTATACTGGTGATTCAGGATAAAAGAACATAAAAAAAAAACTACTGACACACATAACCTTCTCTTCTGATTTTCACCTGAAGTGTTTTCCCAAGGCCCATTTCATCAGCAATGAGACAGCGACCACCCCGACGCAATCCAAACTTCACACCTTCAACTTGGAAAGGAAGCAGTACTTCCAGTAGGAACTTCGGAAGTTGCCTCATTAATTCATCTACCTTTTCATCAGATAAATGTTCTGGCCTGCAGGGTTCCCATCGCCCCTCAACATACGGACGCGACAGTATGCTTACAGCTCTACGCGTTACATAAGGGATATCTTTATAATCAATGCGTTCGATCTTTAATGACTTGACAACTGCATCATAATCCGTGAGCTTGAAAACACAAGCCTCTCCACCAACATGATTTTGTGTGTAATGTGAAGGGAGCACCTAACAACATCAAGTAATTGGTGAATTGACAGTACAAGGTTTTTAAACTGTTACAGTAATGAACACACAAAAATCAAGTAAATACAATCACGACAATCAGATTTTGCATCAACGAAAAAGAAAAAGAAATAGAAAAGATACAAAATCAATATCACTAAAAGAAAATGGGCATAACAAATTAAAAAAACTCAAATCTTAACGTTTCACTAACCCCTTCCATCACAAATAAACACACACGTATTATACTCGAGATTAAATTAGTACTAATTATGATAATAACCATTTTCATTTGAACGTATCTAATGAAGAACGACAATTACTTACATTAGAGAGGTACTCGCTTAATTTTTCGAAACAAGCGGCTTCTCCAGGAAACGTGTAACCATCAACGCGTAATGGCTTGACTGAGAACGAATCCGGGGAGCAAATCTCGAGTTGGACCATGAAATTTTGTGAAGAGAGGTTTTGACACTTGGCTAACTTCCAGGATGCGTTCGGAACATCGTCGGCCGGTGCCTTGCGCTTAGCATCGACGGCAGGATGACGTACTTCCATTCGGCGCTGTTTGTTTTTCCGGCGAGTTCCGCTTTGTCGTTAGGGTTTTGAAGCAGATGATCGATTGTGAGCGGGAATATGGAGTTTGTTGTTATAGATTTCGACTCTGTTTTAATTTTTGAAACCATGATTTCTAATAAATCTTTTATAATTTTACCGTTGGATTTTAAAAATTATAAATTTTCCGATATTTACCAAAAGCTTGTCGGATAAACGTTTATCGGTTCACTTGCCTTGTTGGATGAACATGGCAATTTACCAAGTAAAAGTGATGCAATGATCCAGAGTTTTACCCGGTGTATGAGAGAGCATGATTTTTACCCGGTTTACGTTTACTAGGTAATTTGCACACGACGCCGTTTTGATGGACTAGAATTTTACCAAATAAGGTAAGTGATTGTGTTGAATCTTACCGGTAAGTGCTTACCAAATAATTTATATAGATATAAGGTGTTGGTCGGTTCGTTTTTTGTTAAGACCTGAATGCATATAGTTATCTGTATTTCTAAAGTTATCTGTATGTTAACAGATAAATTATTGTTCGATTGTTGTGATGAATAAACAGTTTAGATGATAAAAATGACCATTTTACCCTTATTTATAAAATATGTTCAAAAGTTTAAATTTTAATCTTTATCTTCAGATTCAGTGATTTCTTTTTCAAAGAAAGGTAATCAGATCACCTCTTCATCCCCTTTCTTTGGATTTCCCAAAACTCAAATAAACCCTTCTATACTCATGATTTGAAATACAAAATCGATACAAAGAAAATTGATGTCAACAAAACATTCAATACAAAATCGATGTTGTTGAAGATCAATCTCATCGTTTGTGGCACCAAATCATCAAAACGAAAAGCTTTAGAGATGTTGTTGAAGATCGATCTCATTGTTTGTGGCACCAAATCGTCAAAACGAAAACCCTTCCAGAGAGCTCCGGCGAAGACCATAGAGCTCCAACCAAACCAGAGAACTCCGGCGAAGACCATAGAGTCGTGAGTCATGGCCTCTCCACTATCAGATCGATGTGTGATGGAGATGTGGTGAGGGAGCAGATCGATGTTTGAGAAAAGGGAGCAGATCGATGGAGATGTATCAGATAGTTTTTTTTTATGGTGGGTAGTTGAGAGAAGGGTAGGTTGTGAAAAATAATTGTTGAATCTAGATTCTAGAGGACTCCAAATTTTTAGCTGACCAATTCAGCCATGGGTTGACCGAATAAGTCGATTTCGAACACCCAAATATGGTTGTGCGAATCAGTTAATCAGTCATATCTTCCATACAAACCATTAATCCACAAACGAACAGGCCCTAAGTGTTGGAAAAATAATATAAACATAATAATATAATGCGGAAATAGAAAATTTAAACTTATTCAAACAAAATACCAAAATTCTCCAAAATGAAGAAGAATGAAATTTTGGGGATTTTAGACAAACTTTTGAGAGAGAGATATTCTTTAAAAAATGATTATCATAAAAAAGAAATAATTTTTATTATATTTCTATCAATAAGATAATATTTTGGAATGACAAATAATATTTAATTAAATATATAAAGTATTTTAATAATATAGTTAGTTTTGTAATTTTTAAAATAAAGAATCTGTTTGAGTCAAATGCAATTTTTTATATATTTTTATCTTCCCAAAAATTTTGAAAACTTTGTGAGATATGCTCTTATACTTTCTTTATATTAGAGTCGAAGAAAAAATAAACTAAAATATGTGATATATTATATTAAAATTCTAATATAATTAGACGGTTTTTGAAAAACGTTTTTTGGAAAGTCACCCCATGTTTTCCATGTTAATTACATTAAAATTAAATGTTACATTTATCACTCTTACAATTAATTATTTAATTTACTTTATGTCTCTTATTTTTTTTCATTTTACAACTTTATCATGTTAACACAAATAATCGTATATGAACAAAAATGCAATGAAAATATACGTTTCTTTTTTACAAATTATATCATTATAATCGTCTCGTCAATATCTTCAAAACGAGCCTAATATTAAATATTTTTTAATTTTACCCGTACTATTAAAAATTATGAATATCTATAAATTAATTTGTTTTCTATCAATACGTTTTATTTTTTTTCACCGTTAGCATATTAAAAATACATAATTGTAGATCAACTAAAATATATTAAAAATATGTTTCATTATTATTATAAATTCTAATATTATAATTTTTTCGTCAATAATTTTAATATAAACTAATTATTGAATATTTTTGTGGGTAACATAAATGTGTAACATTATATATATATATATACTATCTATATCTATACAATTATATTAAAATTGTAAAACAGTTATTTTCAAAATTCAATGCTACATTTAGGATCTTTACAATTATTATTTAATTTACTTTATATCCCTTACTTTTTCATTTTTCATTTTACACATTTGTTATATTAACACAAATAATGGTATATGAACAAAATGCAATAAAAAATATGTTTATTTTTTTACAAATTATACCAATATAGTTGTCTCGTCAATATCTTCAGAACGAGCCCAATATGAATATTTTTTAATGTAACCGTACTATTAAATATCATGAATATCTATGAATTAATTTGTTTTCTATCCATACGTTTTATTTATTTTTTTCACCTTTAGCATATTAAAAATACATAATCGCAATTCAACTAAAATATATTAAAAATACATTTCATTATTATTATAAACTAGGCATATACCTGTGCACGATGTGGCGCGAAAAATCGTGAAATCGAATGAACAATTGACAAAGGTATGTATCCGCTCGCGAAACATCTCGAAATCAAAATGACAACAACGTTCCATTTTAATTTTGTATTCATTCGTCTTTATCGATACTTTAGTCTATGATTCACATATAAGTGCACCAAACGACTCAAGCACCGTGTTTTCATAGACTAAAGTATCGATAAGAACAAAGAATACCAACTTAAAATGAAAACGTTGTTGTCATTTTGATTTCGAGATGTTTCGCGAACAGATACATACCTTTGTCAATTGTTCCTTTGATTTCACGATTTTTCGTGTCGCATCGTGCACGGGTATATGTCTAGTCTATCTTGAAAATGCTCCAACAACATAATTGAATTCAAAGGGTTTGATTCAATTTAAACGAGGGAATTTAATAAATGAGATGTTGTAACATCTTCAATGCAAGGTTCTTACAAACAAAAAATGGATTGATTAGTAAAAACTACTATTGTAGAGTTTTTATGGGTGCGTTTGGTTTGTAGACTGGGTGGGATGGGACGGGACAAAAACTCACTGTCCCACGTTTGACGTGACATAGGACAAGACAAAAATTAAATGTCCCACGTTTGGCACGACATGGGACAGGGACAAAAACTGGACAGGGTGGGATAAGATGGGACAAAAAATGGTATTTTCTTGTTCCACCCAAATAGGTGGAACAACATGGGACAAAAATGAGACATAAACTAAAAATCACTGATCTACTGCCATTTGATATATAATCCTAATATGGTATTAGTCGTAAAGGTCACCACTACCTATCGCCGCCACTACCACAATCGACGGCCACCAGTAGCCACCGCCAACCACCGTCGGCCACCTCTACCTATTTCTCCACCATAACAACCTCCACAACCACCTCCACAACCATTGGCCCTCGCCACTACCACTACCATCGTCGACCACCTTCACTAACACCGATCACCACCCCTATGTCCGCCACCACCATCAACGGGCACCAGTAGCCACCAACAACCATCGTCGACCACTTCCACCTCTTCCCCCACTACTACAACAACTTCCTCCACCACCTCCACAACCACCGCATATCGCCACCTCCATCGATCACCACCACCCATTGTCGCCGTCGCCACCGACGTTTACCGCCAACCACCGTCGCTCGCCGCCAACCACCGTCGGATTTTTTTGAACTACTATCGATTATTTTAGATCCTTCATTCAAAATTTCTACCATTGTTTTTGTATGTATTTACATGTATGAAAATCGTGTAAAAAATAAAAATGTTTTTAATTAAATTATTTAAAGATATATTTCATTTGTGTTATTTATAACTATTATATGACATATAAAATAATCAAACAACTTTTAGGGAAATTTGTCTAGTTTTATCCTATCTGGTCCTAGTCGTACAAAACACAAGACAGACATTTGTCTTGTCCGGTCCTGTCCAGTCTTAGCCTCTTATCCTGTCCAATCATGTTTGCCTACCAAACGCTACCTATAAGAACCCCATATTCTTTATATTCTTAAATAAGAACCTTTATGTTATTGTGAAATGACATATTTGTTAGTATTTTTTTTCTTGACTTTATAATAAAACTAGAAGTGTACTCGCGCAATGCCGCTAGATACATCACGATTTTAATGTTTCATTTTATTTTCTATTTTTTGTCGATTTACATTACGATTTTGGTTGGTTGTGAGAGATTGATAATGATTTTTTTATATATTTTTTTTAATTTAGACTTAATAATATAATGTAATTTATTTTGATTTAATAATATAATTTTTTTTATAAAATATTCTGTTAGATTTTTTTAATTATATTTTATATTTTTATATTTAAAATTTGATTTTTATTTTATATTTAATTATGCTGAGAGTTATTTCAGGGGAGTTAAAATGAGAAATGATTTTAAGAGAGTTAAAATGGTTAGAGATAATGATTGAAAATTAATAAACAACATTAATTGTAGTACATACAGCGTTTTTTAAGTAATTAACATTAAATAGCTGTACATTAAGTTTTAAGACTTGTTTTTAAGAGTTTTTTATGTCATATTTATAATATAGTATCTATACTACTTTATAAAGCATTTGGGTTGTTTTTCTTAAATACAACCTTTAAGCATTAGGTACCACCATTTCAAGCACATTACTTATTTTTCAACTTTACAACCATTTAAGCATCATGTACAACACTTTCACTGCATTTCATTTACACCACACGGTTAACTCAAGGTGTCGATCCATTTCAATTACACCATTTGAATTTGACGCATACCTCAAGGCTTCCCGAACACCGAGATGACGCTTCGTCCTCCTCCGATTCAAGGCTTAAATGTTGATCGACGGTCAGTTCCTCGATGTTCTTCTCAATCGGTTCTCCTCTCAAGATTTTTAGGGTTTGTTTTCCTCAAGTTAATCTTCTCAAGGTAAACATCGATTTATTCTAAACCCAGAAATCGACTGCTCAATGTTTCTTCTAACCCCATAAATCGACTTCTTCTTCTCGATTTTGGGTAATCGATTTGGATCGATTTGGGGGTTTTGGGTCGATTTGGGAAACAGACATCGACTTCTAAACCCAGAAATCGACTGCTCAATGTTTCTTCTAAACCCAGAAATCGACTTCTCTAAAGGTAATCTTCTCGATTTTGGGTAATCGATTTGGGTCGATTTGGGAAACAGACATCGACTTCTAAACCCAGAATTCGACTGCTCAATGTTTCTTCTAAACCCAGAAATCGACTTCTCTAAAGGTAATCTTCTCGATTTGGGGGTTTTAGGTCGATTTGGGAAACAGACATCGACTTCTAAATGTTTTTTTGGGTCGTTCTGGTACATCAATTCTCGATTTTGGGTCGATTTTGGGTCGATTTAGGATTCGATTTCTGTTCAATGTGTTTTTGTTTTCTATTTGCTTTCTTCAATGTGTTTCTGTACATCAGTTCTCGATTTGCTTTCTTCTAATTTATTAATGTTTAGGCTAATTGGTTTTTTGGGTAATCGATTTTGGTCGATTTGGGGGTTTTAGGTCGATTTGGGAAACAGACATCGACTTCTAAATGTTTTTTTGGGTCGTTCTGGTACATCAATTCTCGATTTTGGGTCGATTTGGGATTCGATTTCTGTTCAATGTGTTTCTGTTTTCTATTTGTTTTCTTCAATATGTGTTTTTGTACATCAGTTCTCGATTTGCTTTCTTCTAATTTATTAATGTTTAGGATAATTGGTTTTTGGTGCTTTATAGGCTGGTGTTTCGGTTTTTGGTAATCGATTTCTGTTCAATGTTTCTGTTTTCTATTTGCTTTCTTCAATGTGTTTCTGTACATCAGTTCTCGATTTGCTTTCTTCTAATTTATTAATGTTTATGCTAATTGGTTTTTGGTGCTTTATAGGTTGGTGTTTCTTTTTTTGGTAATCGATTTATAGCACCCACTTACATACACACTTGGCAAACGTCGAACAGACTACAACTTGTTGGTCCTGATTCTGAACTTAAAAATATTGGTGTTGAACTTCACTACACACAGAGGGGAGGGGATATTACATTTCATGATCATCCTCAAGCCATTCTATATCCTATTATCTCTTTACGAGATATTGGGCCTCGTGCTAGGAAATATGTTGAAAATCTTGAATCAACTATGATCGAATTGGCATCTCTGTATGGTGTCAAAGCTCATGGTCAAAGGAGTTCTTTTGCCATTCATACATACAAGTTTATGGATAATTAAGAAACATGACATTTCTATTATGTTACTTCACACTTCACAGAGGTGTAATTGTTCGTTGGCCTATTCATGGCCATATTTTATATATTCTATTTTAAATCGGTTATGTTTTTGAACCTCTGTGTGTTTATTTGTGTACCATTGCAAGTAGCATAAACATTGAAACATCTTTTAAACCTGGTCACCACCTGGATATGCTCAATGAAAATGGACACTATGATCCACTTGGTAGATCTCTCTCTTTAACAATACATATTAGCCATCCAAAATCTTCATAACATTCGATAGTCATCCACAAACGAATATGTTTACTTATTATAGAAACTCAAATTTCTACCTGCTTTTTTTGATTATCAGATAAAAGTTTGACAATGTAATAGATTACATACCTGGGTTACTTCAATCAAACTAACGGACTTTATGTCATATCTCCAAGCTGCTGATACAAACACTGTTGTCCATCGCATCATACACTATTCTCGGTTTGGCCTCGTGTTATTTTTAATTAACTCCCAACTGTATGGTAATCTAATTTTTACAAATTGCGGTTCTGGCGGACTATTTTAGGCAAAAATTCGAGGAAGAAACAGTCATCATCGTCGTCTCTGTGGTGGCGAATGGCCAAAGCGCACAAGTACAACCGGAGGTAGGTGGTTTTACAAATTCGAACTCTACAAAGTATACCAACTTGGATTGATTGTTGGTTTCTCTGCTAGATTGTTAGTATTGATTACTTCTGCCTTATGTACAATAATGTCTTTTAAGACGTAGAGAATCAGAAGTAAAAGAGTGTTGTTACTACGCATGAGATGATGGAGATGGCGGAGGCAACCAATGCTGAGACTGGGATGATGAGGATGGAGGATGCCAACGAGTTGAAAAAGAAGGTGATAAAGCTACATCAAGGGATCACACTGAAAAAGAGTGCCAATATTGTGTTCTACATCGGAGAATTGCAGCTGTATCCAATTGAGCAGCTGATGAGAGAGTCGACGGAGCTATTAGGCCGTAGATAAGTGGGAACCATGTACAATTGGACAATGGTGACATTGTTAATTTAACTGTAACCATTTTTCTTTCACAATCTGTTTTACTGTTAATGATGTCCATGTTCCCTTTTGTTATTCTTAATTTGATCCCTTTTCGTTCTTTATATCCCTTTCATGACCATGTTAATTTGCTTTCCACTTCTTTCTTGTTCAATCTTAATTATTAGGAAATATAATATTCTTCCACTAAACTGTGTTATATGATGTGGATGTAGGTCGCATGGCCCTTTTCTAAGTTTTTGCATTAGCAAGTATATGGCTATTCTTGTATGATAATGAAAACAAATTGGCTAATGAAATATAGAAGATAGATGAGGTGGTTTAGGATGCTTTGAGTTTGCATATGAAACCCCTTTCTCAACTGAGCTGCATGTTCGATGGTTTTTCACTTTTTATTTACGATAAAATTTTCACATCTTGCTCACCGGTGCATTGCACGGGTAGACTGCTAGTATATATATATATATATATATATATATATATATATATATATATATATATGTGTGTGTGTGTGTGTGTGTTAAAAATATATTTTTTATTTTTCTTATCATAAAAAGATACAAATTAGGCAAAATGACTAAAATGGTCCTTGATTTAATGGAGTTAACGGATGCGTTAGTCAGAGGGACCATGACCAAGATAAATTGAATATCATAGGGACCAAATCCACAATAAACATACTATAGGGACCGAAGTCAAAGAAAGTAACAAAGCACGGGGACCAAATCCACAATTCACTCTTATAAATTTGTTTAATTTAGGCTTAATAATATAATATTTTTTATATAAAAAAATTAAGTATTTTGTTAGAATTCAATGATTATCTTATATATTTTAATGAGATCTAGAAAAAATAACAATTACATATTTAATAATATAATTAAAACAAAATTATAGTAGTATAATATATTAATTAATAGTGATACATGAAAAGGTCTGCATAAAAGGAAGACCCTGCACATACCAAATTGGTGGGTGTTAAAAGTCTGCAGTAGTAATATGTATCTTGTGCTTTGATACTTGTAAGTTAAGAGATTTTTAAAATCTTGCATAAAATGATGGTACATTGTACCTAATAATTTGTATTTAAGAGTTTTTTATCCGTGCTTTATAATATAGTATAGATATTTATTTATAAATAATAAGTATTGAAGTTGAAAAAAATATATGAGACCCATAAAAATGAGGTTCTTATAAGAACTACAATTGTAAACTTTTATATAAATTCTTATTTTGATAATTTGGAAGTAAGATGGCTACAAAAATTATAAAAATAGGTTCTTATAAGAACTCCAGTGGAGATATAATATGATAAATAAATAAAAAAATATTGGAAAATGTATAACCACCTTTCATTCTGGATGTTTCCAAATTTCTATACACATGTACATAGGGGTGAGCAGAACCCGACCGACCCGATCCGACCCAATATTTAGGTAAAATTCGAGACCCGAAATATCCGAACCCGAACCCCCAATCCGATCTTAATTATCGGATAAAGTAGGATCGGGTTGGGTACCCAAAACCCAAACCCGACCCGTCCGAAATATCCGAAATTATTTATTTTTTAAAAAAAAGCACTTTTATTATTTTATAAAACTAACCTAAACAAACTAAATCCTAAATTCCTATATGGTTGAAACAATAAAGCTAATATGGACTAGTTCACATGAATACATTAACTATTACATTACGTTGTTATTGATTAGTTTTCATTTTCTGATTACTGATTAGTAATTTGTTATTGTCTTATTGAATAGTCATTACACATTTACACTTTACACATTATAATTTGTAGCTTGTAGTTTAAACTTTAAAGTTGTTATTTGTAGTTGTAGTTTAAAGTTGTAATTTAACAATTTGTAATTCGTAGTTTGAGAAAAAGGTAAAAAAAAAGCCCATTGAAGCCCGACCCGAACCCGACCTCACCCGAACCCGAACTACCCGATCTTTAAGCGGTCGGATTTCGGGGGATTCCATGCTACCCGAATATCCGATCGGGTTTTGGGGTTGGGTACCCGACCCGACCGATGCACACCCCTACATGTACATAACAAGCACATGTATACCAGACAAATTATTTTTATGCTCATATACATACCATACATACGAATAAAAATACACAAAAACTCTGCATAGACCAATGAAGTTGAAAGAAAGAAATTTTGAGGCGTTTCCAGGTGAGTTGCAAGATGATAGAATGCATCAACAGAAACACAAATTAAAGAACCAAACACCCACCAAAAAAGACTTGATTAAATTGCCATCTTACTGTTCAACTACATAATCAAATCATCTTAAACTACAGTCTTCCCCAACTTCAAACAAAAAGTTTTTTCGACAAATCGCACCGCTAATTGATAATCTCCCTCACCAGCCAATCAAGACTCGGGTACGCAAAATACAGAACAAGAAAAGATGGAACGGCAAACAGAATCGTAACAAGAATGTACACGGCCAAGATGATTGCACTTGCAGGTATGGCATACAGCACAATAAGCAGAAATATGAAGACCAACGGAAACTTGGCCGTCAAGTGAACAAGGAAGATTAACGACTTACGTAGAGATGAGTGGAGCCTTTCCGTGTTGGAATGTGTAGCCCGCGAATCTTGATGACGATTGGACTCACCGACACCCGATCCAACCGTGTTATTTCCCCGGCTCGAGCTCGACTGATTGCTCGCCCAGCCTCGGTTCCATGACCAACCAGATACCGGTAGATGATCCACGCAGGAAGAGGAATGAGACTTGACTCTATCGCCATTCATACTCTCGACCATCCAAAGAAGAAAGTAATTCTTTCGGGGAAACTTGAGATTTCCTTTGTAAACTAGCCGAAACGACAACTGGTTGCACCACGGGCACGATATGAAAAATGGGAGCTGGATTGGGAGAGTTGGCAGTTTCACGACAGCCCATTGTAGCCCGAGGACACAGTTCTTGCAGAGTGTATGACCACACCATAACACGTATGGCACGTTTTCGACAATATTGAATGATTCCCAGCAAATTGGGCACTCGAAACCTTCCTCTCTGCTGTTATTTACGGAAACCTCATCATCTGAGCAGTCGGAAGAAGGTTGAGTGGGTCTAAGGGAATCGTTCTTCAGTCCAGAGGTACCAGCAATGGCGTTTGAAGCAAAACCCCACATGTCGAACATAAAAGTTTACCAAACTAAAGGGTCAACGGTACCAGCTGATCAGATCCATGTCTGCAAAATGGAAAATCTTCAAAAAATTAGATCACTTGTAGTTTCTGAAATTTCAAGTAAGTTTGTATTCTTATCACCACATTGATGGAAAAAGAACACTAAAAGGAACATATAAGCATAAAGCATACAAATAAATTAGCGATTCCCCTAAAAGATACTTCCGGCTTACCCATGTAAAGAGAGAAGAATGAAGTGCAAAATAGAAAGTGAAAAGGAGTTCAAGGTAAACTATTGTGCATTTGGTATGCGGATAGAACCGGACAGGATGGGACAGAACCGGACCAGACTGAACAGGCGCAAATGAAGTTGGCAAGTGAAAGAAATGCGAAAGGTTTTAGGGTTATAATTTGACATGGGTAGTTGAGTAATTTACCAATCTCGTCCAATCTCCCAGATTTTTTTTTCCAACTATTTTGGTCAGTCCCATCTTGTGCCAGTCTAATGTTGCGCCAAACATGGAACAAGAAGCTCTTTCTAATCCTGTCCCGTTCTGTCCAGTGTACCAAACTCACCCAAAAAGAACCCAAGTAGGACCAGGGATACACAAAATATCCCGTGGAGCAAAGGGTCGAACGCTCAGCGACACCCGGGTTACTAACAGATCCAAACCTTCTTAGAGATCAAGGATTCAAGCTCACCAAGGTGAGGAGAGCGTGTGAGTTTTTCCATATATAAAATATTATACACTTAAAACTAAACCACAAGAGTGACACAAGCTAGCAACAAAAAGATTATTTTGCCGAATCAAACATGATGCAACTTCTATGATCAAATTTCCAATCAATGTATGATCCACTTGGGAGTACCGAATAAATTACATTATGAAGTTTAAGGTTCTTCCATGATTTCTTGAATCTTCATATCATCACCATTAGTCAGCTTTACAAATTATTACCTTCTATTAGTTTGAATCTTTCTTCCATGCTTACAATCAATAAGCAATGTTAAAAACAAGCTTCATGAGTGAGTCCCACAAAGAACGTTGGTGATTTTAGTGCAATTATCGGTTTATTTTATGTAATTGGATTCACAAGAGAATTAGAGAATATGGGGTAATTAGTTAGCCTAGAACACAGGTTGGGTGGTGTGGATTATACACTTGTGTAAGCTAACTAGAACCTGAGATAGCTAGATGGCGCCTTACGGTGGGGTCAAAGGGGCAGCACCCTGGCGGTGGTCCCGCTAATGGTTACCCATTGACGGGTTATCAGCTGATGGTTACTCACTTATAAATTATGAGTTGATGGTCATCAGCCAATCATTTTTGTATCTGCTCTTTTTGCAACCACATACTACTTATTTCCAGCAATCATTTCCATTACAATATATTCTCGGCATTAATTTAGGAACAATTATGATTCCGTAAGTTCAAAAAGGTAACGATTTTTGCCGAAATCAAGACACATATTTGAGATTATCCTCGAGTTTAGACAGAACTGGGTCGAAATATAACTTAAAGAAAACGAGATCTCAATCGATATAAAGTTGAATCCAAGTTCTATCCTTACTATTATCTCTGTATTTTCTAAATCCTCCAAGAAAGAAATATCTAAGTGCTCAAACTTAACCAAATGTTCAAAATACCCATTCATCATCTCAAAATAATAATAAAATGATTACGAATTTCAAAATGAGAGTTAAGTTTATTACAGGAAAATAAAAATCATAAAAAATTGTTAATGATTACTTGGGGAACCAGTTGGATTAAAACATAAAACATCTCAAATTATTTCAATCTTAACGAAACACATTACATGAACAATTAAAACACGCAATATTAGCGATCAAATCACATCAAACCCTACAAATCATTCGTAAAATATACAACCACCAACATTTCAGTTTCCCGAAATCGACAAAAACAATAAGTCAAACAACACATATATCAAAACCTAACTAATTCCAATTAAATAAACTAATAAAACCCCTAATTTGATCAAAATCAAAGCAATCAGACCGAAACTTTAACTGAAGCAAAAATCTAACAGATCGTATTCAATCAAAATAATATATTTTTGTTTACCTGATAATCAAAATAAGATGAACATGGATGAGAAGATCGCCGGAGGCAGAGATCCATTTTCACACACAGTGTGTGTTTCTCTCTCTAGAACACCGTTTTCTCTCTCTAAAAAGGGCGAGATTCAGCGAGAAAACATCGGCAAAAAGACGTCATGGTCACCAGTTTGCGACCACATGCTTCCAAGTGTAAGGATCAAAATGTTCTGGTAATTCGCCGGCTCACCGTAGTTAACTTACGCTATCGCTATATCGGTGAGGTTGACTAGGTGAGTCTTGATGGGCTTATAGTCAGGCCCATTTAATTGTTTATCTATTTTCTTGATACTTTAGAGTATATTACAAAAATAGTCCTTGTGGTTTGGGGAAACTCTAATTTTCGTCCCTAAAGTTTAATAATTACACTAGTGATTAGGGGTGTTCATCGGTTGACATCCAATGGATGTGAGCCCAACCGAACCGATCCAATCATCCATTGGATGTTGGATTTTTCCAACCGAACCTATCCAATCATCCATTGGATCTTGGATTTTTTCAATCCAATGGATGATTGGATCGGTTCGGTTCCATCCAGTGGATATTTTTATTGGATGTCCATTGGATCGAATTGGATCCAACCAATGGATGATCGGATTGTATCCATCCGACATCCGATGGATGATCGGATGAGATCCATCCAATGTTTTAAATCCAATCTACAACAATTCATATATATAAATATAATATAATATTCCATAATTTTTATAAATTTATATATAAACAATATAATTTTATATTAATAATTAGTATTTGGTCGGTTTATATCGGTTCGGTTCGGTCGGTTGGTATTGGATGGTGAATTCGGTTCGGTTCGGTCGGTTCTTATCGGTTATGGACCATCATCCAAGAACCGAACCGATCCAATTGGATGTCAAAATTTTCGATCCGATCCGATCCAATTACAATTGGATATCCAATCATTGTCGGTCGGTTCCTATTGGATCGGTCGGTTCCTATTGGATCGGTTGACTTTCTGCACACCCCTACTAGTGATTATGTAGTTTGCATTTTGCTACAGTTTTCGTTCTTGATCCTAAAGCCTGTTAGAGGCGACAGTTAAGGGGTTGTTCGATAACGACTTAATGAGATGTATAATATATATGACTTATTCGCTCAGCCATATCTAGTTGTTCGGTAGGAGCTTATTCGCTCAGCCGATGGCTGATTCGCTCTGCTACAAAAACCATGTCGTATACATTCAACCATTAAATTACATTAATTTCCCCCTAACTACCCTTTATCCCCAACCTCCTAAACACCATCTGACGCCTTCTTCTTCCATTTTTCCTTCTCTGGTTAGCCATGAAAACCCATCTCCAGACTTCCATGGTTCTCGATCACCCTCTCGTCAGCCTTCTTCCTTGCCATACCTGGAAATTTTTTACTGGTATGAGTTGTTTATCTTTCATTCAAATTCATGGGTTTCTTGTACTATTTTTGATTTCTTGATGATTCATCCAAATCTTGATTTTTTTTAGCTTTGATTTCGACCATTGCCATGGGTTTTGTAGAATTTTTTAATTTGGGTGATTCATTTCTTCAAGGTGGAAATTTAAGTTGGGGGAAGAAGAATCAGATGCCAAATGGGTTTTTGTAGATTTTCTTGAATTGGGTGTTCTTTCTCTCCTTCATGGTTTACTTTACAGATGTGTTCTTATCGATCACTATTTTTTGTTACAGATATGCTTCTCCAGGTTTATAAATTTGGGCCCATTATAGGGTTCATAGATTTGAGTTTTTAATTTAGGGTTTGTTAGTCCCAAAGAAGTAAACAAGTATTGTAGAATGGGGGGTTGAATACAATAACACAAAATTACTTAATTTTAATTCTTTTATTGATAATGAATATCAATAATTACACAAAGAGAAAATAACGATTGTTGCGGAATAAGAATAGTTAGAAACTACTCTAAACAATCTAACAATTAGAAGATATTAAGAACACAAAGACTTAAACCTTAAAGAGATAAAAGACAACTATCAACCTGCTTGAAATCTTGTGAATGCCAAAACTTGAGTTGAAAGTGTAAGTAGCAAGGTGCTACTTCCATCCTTTAAATACTATCCAATGTAATTAGTGCAAAAGACAAGTAGGAGTTAAGGCAAGGGTGGTTGAGATATTGTCAATAAATTATAAGATATTTGATGTGACAAGTCATAACACAAAAGCTAACTTTTGTGTTATGAAAGTACAATATCTATTATAAAATATACAAGAGACAATCTTTTTGAAATCAAATAGAAAGTATACGTCTCAATCAAGTTGAGACTAAATGTATATCTTCTCAAGGAAGAAAGAAGCTTCCATTCCCATTGTCAGAAGATCATTGAAAATGAGGAAGTATGTCAAATCATGAGGATTTAACATAAATGCTCTTACAAGATAAAGAAGCAATCTGTAAGAGTAAGATTACCGAAAGAGGAATTCGGTAACTGAGGTATGTGCCGAAAGAGTAGTTCGGCACAAAAGATAATGAATGTCGAACAACAAATCGGCAAGGATAAGTATTGCCGATTTAGAAATCGGCAAGGGTATGATATGCCGAATTGAAATCGGCAGACTTAGGCTTAGTTCACTTTTGAAGTCCATCTCAATCCGCATTGTAGACTTCCTTCATGTTGAATTCGGTCTATCTTTGACTCACCGATCTGTTAAACTAACTAAGCTATTACAAAGAACCATAAATCAAAATACAAGGTTCAATCATCAATAAAGACTAAGGAGAGATTATCTTTAAATCTTAGATGACCCAACAGGGTTCATAGATTTGGGTTTTTTGTTTGGTGATTTGTTTATAAAATTGCTATTTACCATTTGTTTGTTCTAGTTGTTGTTTTATAAATTTTGATTACAAATGTAAACTAAAGGGTAAAATAGTCATTTTCTACATTCAGATTGTTTGGTCAGTCCAACAACCGAACACCAATTTAGCTAGATTTATACAGACTTCATTATCAATACAAACAACTTTATCTATTCAGGACTTAATGGTAGACGAACCGAACAACCCCTAAGCGACCTTACGTGAGACATTTTGGTCATTTTGTTCTTTCTTTATAATTTTTTTAGTATAGCTTTGTAAAGTTTTTAAAACAAACTAAGAACATCTCCGACAACTTCTTCAAAATGGAGAAGTTAAAAGTAAAATTTAAAAAAAAAATCACTTTCATCTCAAATAGTTTTTTTATTTTAGAGATTACACAATTAATTATATTATTAAAATATTTAATACTACTCATAAAATATTATTTTTCTCTTATAAACATTTAATTTAAAAAAATTTCATTAGTTGAATGAATAAAAATTCATTTCTCTATCATATGTAATCTATATCTATACTATTATATTAAAGGGCTTAAATGGTTGTTGACGGTTCTTGAAAGTAATTATTATATATATAGTTACAGTTTTGGTCCCTTAACTCTTTTGATAGATTTATTTTATACCTTTTAGTTTTACATTTTACATTTTTATTATATTAACACATATAAACATATATTAACTAAAATACATTAAAAAATAATATTTAATTTTAACAATTTACACCATTATAGTCGTTTCTTCGATACCTTCGAAATGAGTCCAATATTGAATATTTTTTTTATTTTATTATATGTTAAAAAATACGTTTTAATATATCACATTAACATATATAATTACGTTGTATTTTGTGGATATCACATGTGATTAATTGTGGATATCACAAATTTCGATTATTTTGGGATATCACATGTCGATCAATGAACACATAATCATTCGACATATATATAATATATTATTTGAAATAAAATAAAGTAATTGATTTGAAATAAATAAAAATATTATTGAAGATCCTCGTAAACACAATTATTCTAACACGCCAACATTTATCAACTTCAAAGATTTTGGTCATAAAGAATCAGCGAGACATAGCTCCTACTTCCAACGACAACCCCCTCCATATCTTGATCAAATCCCGAGTTTATTTCATCCATACATCGCACAAGTACAAAATGAATTAGACGATGGAAATTGTGAATTTCGAGTCATATCTACTTGTTTTGGTGGTCATGAAGATGCATGGGACACTATCCGTATAAAGTTAATGGGTGAACTAATTGAGTATTAAAAGGAGATTACTCAATGCCCACACTCATACATCATTGGACACGTCATGCACTTCCAGATGCAATGTCGTGGATTATCCCATACAAACGTAGATTAAATGTGAATGAAGAATATATAGAGCGTACTCGTACTCGTGAATATGTTGATTTAAATGAATTATCAAAGTTGGAATATGTTGGAATAAAAAAATACGCAATATATTTATTATGTTTATTATCTTGATGTTAAAACTTACGTTCGATGTAATGCATTTTCTCTTTTAAAAAAAATTGATTAACCAATGTATAATATATGACATATAATAATATAATTAAATTAAAAAATATTCAACCTTGGGCTCATTTCGAAGGTATCAACGAGACGATTATAATGGTGTAACTTGTTAAAATTAAAATTTATTTTTTAACGCATTTTAGTTAATATATGTTTATATGTGTTAATATAATGAAAATGTAAAATGTAAAACTAAAAGGTAAAAAATAAATTTATCAAAATAGTTCAGGGACAAAAACTGTAACTATGAATTAAAAATAAAATAAGATGTGATATGAGAGGAAATTTGAAATCTATTAAAATTAAACCTTACATTTACCACAATTATAATTAATTATTTAATTTACTTTATATCCCTTCTTTTTTCATTTTTTATTTTATACCCTTATCATGTTAACACAAATAATCGTATATGGAAAAAATGCAATGAAAAAATACGTTTCTTTTTTTACAAATTATACCATTATAATCGTCTCGTCAATACCTTCAAAACGAGTCCAATATTGAATATTTTTTAATTTAACCATACTATTAAAAACTATGAATATATGTGAATTAATTTGTTTTCTATCTATACGTTTTAATTTTTTTCATCGTTAACATATTAAAAATACATAATTGTAGATCCACTAAAATATATTAATAGTATGTTTCATTAGTATTATAAATTGTAATATTATAATTTTTTGGTCAATAATTTTAATATAAACTAATTATTGAATATTTTTATTGGTAGCATAAATATGTAACATTATATATATACTATTATATTAAATTTGTAAACAGTTATTTTCAAAATTAAATGTTACATTTAACATCTTTACAATTAGTTATTTAATTTACTTTATATCCCTTATTTTTTCATTTTTAATTTTACACATGTGTTATATTAACACAAATAATGGTATATGAACAAAATGCAATGAAAAAACATGTTTCTTTTTTTACAAATTATATCATTATAATCGTCTCGTCAATATCTTAAAAACGAGTCAAATATTGAATATTTTTTTAATGTAACTGTATTATTAAATATCATGAATATTTATGAACTAATTTATTTTATATCCTTACGTTTTATTTTTTTTCACCTTTAGCATATTAAAAATACATAATCGTAGATCAACTAAAATATATTAAAAATACATTTCATTATTATTATAAACTATGCATATACCCGCGCACGATGTGACGCGAAAAATCGTGAAGTCGAAGGAACAATTGACAAATGTATGTATCCGCTCGCGAAACATCTCGAAATCAAAATGATAACAACATTTCATTTTAAGTTTGTATTTCTTCGTCCTTATCGATAGTTTAGTCTATGATTCACATATAAGTGCACCAAACGAATAACGAAATGAAAACTAATGTATTTAGTCTATGATTCATAGACTAAAGTATCGATAAGAACGAAAAATACAAACTTAAAATGAAAACGTTGTTGTCATTTTGATTTCAAGATGTTTTGCGAGCGGATACATATCTTTGCCAATTGTTCATTCGATTGCACGATTTTTCACGCCGCATCGTGTGCGAATATATGTATATATAATAGTATAGATAAAAATTATAAAACGGTTATTGTATAATCTTTTGTACAATAACATTTACCACCTTACACTTACTTATTTAATTTACTTTATATCCCTTGTTTTTTCATTTTTCATTTTACACCATTATCATATTAACACAAATAATCGTATATGAACAAAAATGCAATGAAAAAAAATACGTTCATTTTTCTACAAATTATACCATAATAATCATCTCGTCAATACCTTTAAAACGAGCCCAATATTGAATGTTTTTTAATTTAACCGTACTATTAAATATCATGAATATCAATGAATTAATTTGTTTTCTATCCATACGTTTTATTTTTTTCCCACCGTTAGCGCATTAAAAATACATAATCGTAAAATACCTTTCATTCTTATTATAAATTATATCATTATAATTTTTTTCGTCAATAATTGTAATATAAACTAATTATTGAATATCTTTATGGGTTTAGGGTTTAGTGTTTCATAAGTTGTGATTTTTAGGTCATGGTTTATTGTTGATGACATGTCTATAAGGAAGTAGCATTAATTGTTCAATCTTTACTCACATTTCGCTGCATCGCGCGGGTATATGCCTAGTCATTTTTGAAGATTTTCGTCATCTCTCATACTTTATCCATTTTGGAGAAAGTTTTAGGGAGTCTGTTGAAGCAAAAAAAAAAAACTCCAAAATCTCCATTTTGGAGAAGTTGGAGATGCTCCAGATCCTCCCTCCCTACATTAGCCCTCGTCAAAATAAAAGGTAGCGTTAAAACCTGATCAATATTTAACAGAGAGAAAAAAAAGTATTTGAATATTAAAAAAACAAACGACTTTTTCGAGTTTGTTTTTTATAAAAAAAACGAACAAAAAATAAGTTAGGTTAATTTTCTCTTTCAAATGTGCGTTATTTTCTAGTTGTTTTTAGCTAAATTGAACCAAAAAATAGGTGTTTGGTTCATTTTAAGAAATGTGAATGAAAATGAAAATTGGCATGCAGGAGATTCGGAATAGTAACGAGCACCGCATTGATGCTCTTTGGTTAAACCCATATAATCAGTAAAAAAATATTTTATATAATATTTTTAATACAAATATATTTTGTCCAACTAAAAAATATATAAAAATGTTTCATTCAACATCAACAGATGGACTAAGAGGGAATAAAATTTCCATTTCCCCAATTTGGTTAGGCATGAAAATCGGGATAATGGACCCATTATATTATATCAAACGAAACTACATTTTCCATCATCGTTCTCATTACCTCATGAATCAAATACGTACTTAGGTTTATTTTTAAGACAACAATACAAACATAATCCATCGTCATTTTCAAGTTTAAAACCAAATGTAATAATCGATATAGGGGTTGTTTGTTTACCTCTTAATGGTTCCATTAAGAGGCAACCTCTGAATCGCTAAGAGGTAAATCTTGTTTGACAAAAAAATGGTTGTCTCTTAATGGTTCCAAATTTCTCTTAATGATTTTGTATCCTGAACCTCCCTTAATCATTAAGAGCCCTGATTTCATCATGAACAATTAGCAAACAACCATATTTCATTTTACACTATATCATAAAAACCTCTTAATCATTCAGACCACTTAATCATTCTGCACTAAACCATTCAGCAACTGCCAAACAACCCCGTAGTTTTTGTTTGAATCAGACCAAACTGATAACCAAAGGTTGAAAATTCTTGAACTAAAAACCAGTTTTGTGGATTCTGTTTAATTTTTTGTGGAGTTTGCTTACTTCAAATGGACTCAAACCTTGAAGACGTGGACTTTGGGATACTTTGTTTTGTTAAAATGCATATTTAATCTAAAATTCCAAATTACATATGTTTTATTTTAAATTTTAAAGCACATAAAATGCTCAAACTGCCTAAATCGACCGGATCAAATATGGCCACTTGATGTCCAACTGCTCGGTTTTAAAATATAACAAACCGCCATGTGATTTAATTTATGGTATGAAGGGATAAACCGTCCAAACTGGACCACAAACACCCTAAATTAAATGTTATATATTATCTATATCTATACTATATTATAAAGCATGGATAAAAAACTATTAAATACAAATTATTAGACACATGGTACCATCATTTTATACAAGATTTTAAAAATCTCTTAATTTACAAGTATCAAAGCACAAGATACATATTATTACTGCATGCTTCTAACACCCACCAATTTAGTATGTGCAGGGCCTTTATTTTATGCATACCTTTCCATCTTTCACTATATATGTAATTGGTTATTTTTTCTAGATATCATTAAAATATATAAGATAATTATTGAAATCTAACAAAATATTTATTTTTTTTATATAAAAAACGTTATATTATTAATCATAAATTAAACAAATTTAAAAAAAAACATTATCATTTTCTCAAAACCATCCAAAATCGTAATCGACAAAAATAAAATAAAATAAAATATTAAAATTATGATATATCTTGCTGTATTGCACAAGTATTTTTTTTAGTTTTAGAAATTTGATTAAAAAAAAATTAATTAAAGAAAAATCAATTTATGTCCTAAAGAAGTAAAATCTAGTTTTCTCTATATAAATTTACACTCCAACACCCTACTCAACAACCTCCATTCTTCCCTAACCCTTTTTCTAATGGCCGCCTCTTCTCTTCTCCGATCTTCCCCTTTCTTCCTCACCCCACAACCACCAAACCCTAGAACCACCACCACCAACAATCCCCCCAAATTCCTCACAATCAAAGCCACAATCTCATCCTCCGACAAACCAACCGACACCACACCACCACCACCCGCCATCAAACACCGCCGTCCCGCCGACGAAAGCATCCGTCAAGAAGCCCACCGCCGTACCTCCACCGAACGCCACAACAACTTCTCCGCCAAATACGTCCCCTTCAACGCCGATCCAAACTGCACCGAATCCTACTCCCTCGACGAAATCGTCTACCGATCCCGCTCCGGCGGACTCCTCGACGTCCAACACGACATCAACGCCCTCAAACAATTCGACGGAAACTACTGGAAATCCCTCTTCGATTCACGAATCGGGAAAACCACATGGCCCTACGGCTCCGGAGTCTGGTCCAAAAAGGAATGGGTCTTACCCGAAATCGATTCCGACGACATCGTCAGCGCCTTCGAAGGCAATTCCAACATGTTTTGGGCTGAGCGTTTCGGCAAACACCATCTGGGCATGAACGATTTGTGGGTTAAACACTGTGGGATTAGTCACACAGGTAGTTTCAAGGATTTGGGTATGACTGTTTTGGTTAGTCAAGTGAACCGGTTGCGCAAAATGAACCGGCCGGTCGTCGGAGTCGGCTGTGCATCCACCGGAGACACCTCCGCTGCTTTATCCGCTTACTGTGCATCTGCAGGTATTCCCAGTATTGTTTTCTTACCTGCTAACAAGATTTCAATGGCGCAATTGGTTCAACCGATTGCGAATGGTGCTTTTGTGTTGAGTCTCGATACTGATTTTGATGGTTGTATGCAATTAGTTAGGGAAGTAACTGCTGAATTGCCGATTTATTTAGCTAATTCTTTGAATAGTTTGAGGTTAGAAGGACAGAAAACCGCTGCGATTGAGATCTTGCAGCAATTCGATTGGGAAGTACCCGATTGGGTGATTGTTCCCGGTGGGAATTTGGGGAATATTTATGCTTTTTATAAAGGGTTTCACATGTGCAAGGAATTAGGGTTAGTCGATCGGATCCCACGTCTCGTTTGTGCTCAAGCAGCGAACGCGAACCCGCTTTATCTCCATTTTAAGTCCGGGTGGTCGGATTTTAGTCCGGTGAAGGCGAAGACGACGTTCGCGTCGGCTATTCAGATCGGGGATCCGGTCTCGATCGATCGAGCGGTTTACGCGCTCAAGAATTCGAACGGGATCGTGGAGGAGGCGACGGAGGAGGAGTTGATGGACGCAATGGCGCAAGCGGACTCAACCGGGATGTTTATCTGTCCGCATACGGGTGTTGCGTTGACGGCTTTGGTTAAGCTTAGGAACAGCGGTGTGATTCGCCCGACTGATCGGACGGTTGTCGTGAGTACGGCTCATGGGCTGAAGTTTACTCAGTCGAAGATCGATTATCATTCGAAATCGATCCCGGAAATGACTTGCAGGTTAGCGAATCCGCCGGTTCCGGTGAAGGCTGATTTCGGGTCGGTTATGGATGTTCTTAAGAAGTACTTGTTGAGCAAAGATTCGAAGGAGTAAAACCGTTCGACGTTAAGTTTTATGTTGTTCGGATTCTCGGGCTTAATATTGTAGATTAGGATGTTAATGTGTTTGCTAAACCAGGGAGGAACACGATATGTATAACGTTCGGTTTCTGTTTTCGTAGCTTGCGATCGAGTTTTTGGATGATTCGAAAGAAGTCTTGAATTTGTTTAATCGTTGCAGATTGATTCATGCTAAGTACTTGTTGTAGTTTGTCTTTGATTTATAAGAAGAATAAAGGGCCAATTTCCAGTCATTTTTGTGGGATTACAATTTACAACCATTTTTCTGTTGATTTCTTGTGCTAAAGAATGTTTTGATCCAACTTTATTAGGGAGGGTTTATCTATTTAATGACATTTCACATATTTTAACATCGTATCAGAGCCATTGCCTATCATAACTTGACATTTTGGGTCAATCTGCAATCGTCTAGCCATTCTTGATTTCACATGTTTTCACATAGTATCAAAACAAATGTCTATCATAATTTGATATTTTGGGTCAATCTGCAATCATCTAGCCCATTCTTGATACCTTGGGCAATTTGTGTCTTTCATGTGTTTTCACATTGTATGAAAGCCAATGTCTATGGGCAATATGATAGTTCACATATTTTCACATGGTATCAGAGCAAACGTTTATCATAACTAGACATTTTGCGTCAATCTGCAATCGTCTAGCCCATTCTTGATACCCTGGGCCATCTGTGTTTTTCACATGATATCAGAGCCAATGTCTATCATAACTTGGCATTTTGGGTCAATCTGCAATTGTCTAGTTCATTCTTGATACCCTGGCAACCTGTGTCTTTCTAGCCTTTGTTGGAGGGGGCGTGTAATGTGTTAAAGAGTCTCATGTCGTCTAGACTTGAACCTGTTATTCTCGATGTATGTTGGAACTGCAATTTTCTCCTCAATAGCTATTTTGGAGAGCAATTTAATGAGGTTCCACATATTCTCACAATATAATGTAAGTTTCATAGCCGTAATTCATATGTGTCTCTGTGATTCATATGAGTGAGACACTGGCGTCAAACCCCAACTAAATGAACATGTAAAGTCATGTTTCATTGATTATCATGTATTTTAAGATGTTTATCGGTTAGTTATAAATTACTTTATAAAGTTTAAAGTGTCTAAAATTTTATACTTATAAAATAATTACTTGTAAAGTTGAAATTTAATGAATTATCCATTACTAATCACCTAATGCTTGATCTGACTTGTTCGAGCTTTACTAGGCTTCTTTAGACTTCTTCAAACCGGGCTTGCCCCCAAAATTTTGACCTAGTCAGGATTTGAGGCCTTCAGGCTCGCCAGATCTTCGAGCTTGAGCTTTTTTGTGCATCTCTTAGACATAAACATACCGTAAATGATGGATGTATGTCATGACTCTCATCGATAACGAGATTAGCCAAAATACTTATGTTAATCGTTTTAAAACGTTTTAGGATATAATACATGGCCTATAAATTCTAATATGAAAACACTAATGAACGTTCATATCGATTGATAGTGCTTTTTACACACCTACAGACATGTGCTAATTAAACCTCAAAGCAAGTATACAATGATATATAATGTCGTCTTTCAAGTAATAAAATGGTAAGAACAAAGTATCGTATTCCACAGGGATAGGTATCTTAGGTTGCAAGATCTTGAGATGAAAAACTAACTTCAGATGGCGATGTTGAAGACATATTTTTGGTTGGTTGGTTGGTTAACACAAATCTAAATAAACAAGAATAAGCGAGAAGCATGGGTGTAAGACTTTTGATGGTATATGAATCCAAAATCCAGCAGGTCAATGCTACAACACTGTCATAGCATGATGCTATAGGAATGCTGCAGCATGCTTCTGACTATAATTAGTTTTATTATCGATTTTAAGACACGTTCCTCTCGGACTCTCACCATCCCATAATTCCAGTAGCTATGAACCATCTCATCTCTGAGCAAGGTTCCAAATAAGGGAATGATGGGAATGAAGTTCTCAAAATATACGGCAAAACAAATTCTCTTCGTTAAAAGTTACTCTTTCGAAATAACCCCCGTACCTCCCAAGTTGATGTATTCCAAGTAGCTTATCTCTAAGTCTACTCCATTTTAACCCTTTGAAAAAGTGACCATTTATCAAGAATGAATCATTTTAAAAGACACAAGTAACAACTCTCGTTGCAAGTAACTCTTTCGATATTACCTCCCATGTCATTCAAATTGACGTGCTATTCAATGACCTATCTCTAGGTCCATCACACTTGAACACTATCAAAGTGAATAAATTGTAAAGGAGTTGTGTTATCTTGATAAAACTTGAGTTGGAACAATAAAACTTGGTTAAAGTCACAAAAACCCACTTTCTTTTAGATCCACATAACCACCCTTTGCCTCGCACCCAAGCTAAACTGATTAGCTACTCATTACAATAAGGAAAGAAAAACAACTACTAAGAATTACAAAGATGAACATAATGTAAAGTGCTCTTGAAAGATAAATGACTTGAAAGTATATAAATATAACCTCTGTCTATATATATATATATATATATATATATATGTTGCTTGAAATGTAAAGACAAAGGAAAGTAAATTACAAGGAAATGGAAATGACAAGAAAGTAAGACTGGAAAGTAAATACAATGAACTTTAACTACTGAAATCTAAATTAAAAGAGTAAAAGAAAGGCTAGAGATGCAAGATGAAGAAAGAAAATATAAGAAAATAAAATGTGCAGGTGGATGCTGTTTCAATGCTACAAGCATTCATATTCAAGGATGAAGATTATATGAAGATGATGAAGAACACGATGAAGATCATAAGAACAAGTGCATGAATTCTGGAAATTAAAGATGAAGCAGGACTGATTTATGATTAGCTCCTGAGCTAAACAGAAGATAAGATGATAGCTAAACTAAGAAGAACAAGATGAAGAACATAAGAACAATATGAAGAACTTGAAGAACATTAACTACTAGAAATTAAAGAAAATGTAGAACTGATTTAAGATCAGATCCTAAGTTAACTAATAATAATTAGATGAAGTAGAGAGAGAGAGAGAGATATCCTTAAATGCAACTAAGCCCTCCTTTTATAACCAAAGAGAGTGGCAAACTTGCAATTTAAATGGAATCTTAGTGTACTTAGTCTAGTCTAATGCCAACTAAGGCTACAAAAGCTAGTCCCAACTTAACTAAACTATTACAAACCAGATTAAACAAGTGTTTAGAGGTTACAAAAGATTAGTTCCAAGCCAAAAATTCAGATTAGCCTCCATCTTCTTCGATTCTTTCATCCAAAAACGATAAGCTCCATGCTGTGCCAATGCTGCAGCATGCTCTGTGTCCAAATAGATTTTCAAAAGACGACCAAGTTAGCCTACAATCTTAATAGAACAAGCAAATCACACAAATTCAGCTCCAATATCAAATAAATGGAAAACAAGGTAGAAAATGACTCAAAGTGTAACACCCTCAAAATCTGGAAATAGCAACTTATTAAAATTTTCTAGATACATCAATAAATGAATCATCTACAACCCCAAATTTAGGTTCAACTGCAATACACATAAACAATCTACACACACGGACCATAAAGGGGTGCTACTCATACTTATGCATAGTCACTATCTCCAACTTGCGGAAGACTTCACCCAATACTTACTTTCGCGTCTAGCTAAGGCTTTACTCTTCATAGGACTGCTAGAACCCATCCCTCAACTGGAACCTGATGCACATGCCGACAAATAAAAAGGGTTAGGCTTAACGCCTAGTGAGCTCAAGAGTTTTCAACATAAATAATTTAATCATTTAGAAAGGAAGAATGCGAATAAAACCATAATCTTTCAAAATGATATGTTTCACTTATGAAAATGACTCGTTTATCAATAACGATGCGCTTTGTACGAAATAGACATCGAGTTAACTGTTAACCAACCCAAACTGCTTTAAAGACGATGATCTCACTAAGAGACGTAATTATGTAAAGTAAACCGAACTTGCTAAAAGTAAAATAGAGGGCGGACTCCCCATTTTATAAAATACGGTTAACACATTACAACTTGAAATACCCAACACGGTTGAAACGTGACACACAACTCATAAATCATAGATGAAGATCTATATAATTAAATATCGCCATGAACACGACTTTAAACCCAAAACTCACACGACCGTAAAATGGACGATAATGAATACCGACACGTGGAAATGATGCGGTCCATGTGAACCTTAATATACGTGGGAAAAACCCAATATTAAAGCCATCATTTGCCGTCAACCACTTAAAAACTTCTCTTGGTAAAAATACCACATTACCCAAATAAAATACCACGAATCAACGATGATGAGATCCGTAAACACCGAGAATAGAGAACACGTAAGTAGACCGTTCACGCGACTTCCTTACATGTCCTCTAAACGTTTCCATCTTGGGTGGCGAGAACACGTGAATGGGGCCACCCTTGATGTTGTTGGAGTTCACCACGTATCCCGGACTTAGTTCCCATGCCATACCAGACATCACAACCTCGATCCGTTTTACTGCCTCTAGCCCTACTCCGTCGAGTTCCACCCCAAGGACTTACGGACACTGGTGCCTATCCAACCTAGACGAGTTACACCTCAACGACTCGTGCCGCTTATTGCCTACTCGCTAGCAAACCCGAGCGGTCACTAAAAGTAACCCAAAACCTCCGGCCTTACAAGACCAACAGAACTTACGTGCATATGGATCCATTACAACACTGTCTAACGTTACATGACTCCAATTGGATGACCACACACCCAAAACATGTAACTCACCAACGATACGAAATTAATCGGCATCTCAGTCAAAACCCCCGCTGGTTATGACTCTGGACAAACGTCCACACGACTCGTTTAAATCAAAACCCCCGCTGGTTATAACTCCGGACAAATGTCCACATGACTTGTTTAAATCAAAAAACCCCGCTGGTTATAACTCCGGACAAATGTCCACACGACTCGTTTAAATCAAAAACTGAGCCAAAGACCCAACGCCTTACATAAATTTCCAACGAAAGCCTTTGTACATTAAAAACACGTTTAGCCGACTGACAAAGACACAACGGTCCCAAAAGTGTAAAAACAATACAAACTCAACATTGATTGCGGCGAACCATTTCCCAAATAAACTCTTTACTCTTATTTCCCAAAATACCTCGCGACACAGTCATACACATTTTCCAAATAGACGTAAGTACAAAATCATGTAAATGACATTTACATCAAATGGGCTCAATTTATATAATATACGTCAAAGAAACATATCAAAATGCTTTATTTGTCAACAAGCCCAAAATCACCAAAAATGCATGTTTCATGAGTTTATAAAGATGAATATAACCAAATACTCAAACTTATCAGCAGTTGACAATTTGGTGTAAAACATCAACATTTTAAAATAACATTTTTTTGGCATGTACACCGTTTTCATAAATCATCTTGAACTCACCTTGCTAGATTTAGGCTAAATCTAGATTTCCCCCAACGAGCTCTTTTGAAGGCCACTTGAGTCCTCAAGCCGAGAACCTTCAAAACCTAGATCCATACATTTCCAACCATAAATACCCATAACTAAACATTTAGAAACATTCCTCAAACATTACATACCAAAATCCCTAAACAAGATCAAAACCCTAGTTTCTCCAAAACTAACAAATCCGAGATTTGAGATACCAACACTAAGAAACCATCAATGAAGCATTTATAACATTAATTCAAGAAAGCTTACCATTAGAGATAACGAGACTTTCCGAGAACACCCAATCCAACTCTTCAACCCGAGCTCCCAATCGAACTTGATGAAGAAGATGAAGATGGTGGTTTTATGGTTCAAGATCTCACAAGCTAGATGATGGAGAATCGTTTGGTTTAAGGAGAAAACCCTTTAAAATGGGTTAGGGTTCGACATTTGGGTTTGGGAGAGAAAAGGGAAGAAGGTTTTAGGGTTTGGGTTAAGAGAAAGAGGTTTAGTGGCTGAAAAATCGGTTTTAATCTCGACAGGCGATTACGCGGGTTATGCCGCGACCTCCACTCGCGGCATAAGTCGCCCGTTTCCCTGAGACTCACATCCAGTGAGTTTCGCGACTTGTGCCGCGACCCTAAGTCGCGTCACAACTCGCGATGGCCCAAAATTCCCGTTTCTCGCCTGATTCAATCCTCGATAATCCCATAGTAAAACTTATCGAAAATCACGGGTGTTACACAAAGTGGGATTTGAAAGTGAAAAATCCTATCTAAAAGACTATGAGAAATGTGATTAAGTACTCAAAATTGAGTACTTATCATTGATCAAGTTGGATTTTTTTTCAATATGGTTATTATAGGAATCTGCTTTTAGTTTAGGGATATGCTAACCAAAGGGCCTTTGGCCTAGCGGTATCAGAGTCTTTGGCCTTCGAGGAGGTCAGGGGTTCAAACTTCACCAAAGGTGAGGAGGGTGTGTGAGTTTATTTGTTGCATTTGCCGTATATAAATATTATATATACTTCAAAAAAATGTAAGATCCCATATCGATTGAAGAGGGGAATTAAGATTGCCTTATAAAGGGCTTAATACCTCATTTATTATACGTATTATAAACCGTGAGCCCAAGTGTAGACAATATCTGATATGGTTGCCTTGGAAACAACACCAATATTAGAATGTCTTGTGGAGATACTGTTTAATTATACGAATTTTTTTGTTCTTATGATTCACTCATTTTTAACTTCGAATTCTCTTCGTATTTATATAATTTGATTTCATCAAGTTACGACTTCTGAATATCTTTACAGTTCAATCTATTTAGCTTTTACATGTTTATCCGTTTTCGGTTTTCTCTTCTCATCCCTAAGAGCACGTTTGGTTTGAGTTTTCTTTTCTCACCCCTAAGAGTCCGTTTGGTTTGTAAGAATTGGTAGGATTCGGAGGGATTTGGAACTGAATTTCATTCCAATACTGTCTTCGGTTTGAAGGAAAGTTCGGCTTTGAAATCCTGGGATTTCAATAAAATCCCACAACCAACGGATTTAAAAATCATTTGGAGATGACTATCATTTCAAATCCAAATTCCAAAGATTTCAGTTATTTCCATCAATTATCTACAACAGGTCTTTCGTCAAATCTACCCTTATCTCTCTATGGCCTTGAAACACATTATTTATAAACAAACAAATATTTACAATAAACTAAATTCCATTCCAAATTCTACAAATCAAACATACTAAAGATTCAAAATCCTTCGACGAAATCCAAATCCCTCAAAAGTATCCCATCAAACCAAACAAACCCTTGTAACATTTCTTAAAACGAAGGATCGGCAATTCATAAAAACGAAAGAGGAAAAAGCCAAAATAGCACATTTCACACGACAAAAAACAAGAAATCTTGAAAAAAAAAGTTGACGATGATCATCTAAAACATAACACCAGGGCACAAAACGACACCGAAATAGATAAGATATTATTCTTTTCTACCCAATTCCCTGTTTTGTGGGTCCCATTTCACGTACCCTCCCTAAATGGGAAACCAACACTTGATTAATCGTGTTGTACAGTAAGATGGGACCTACAAAACGAAAATATCGAACAACCAAAGTTATTCGATAAGAGGGTATTTTTGGGCATTCTTGACAATCTTGAAGAGAGCAGCTTGGCCAAGATCAAGGCCACAAACATCAGCAAGCTGAACCAAATACAACAAAACATCAGAGATTTCTTCTTCCAAATGCTTTTTATCATCATTGCTCCAATTTGGCAACCCTCTTTCCACTTCTCCTTTCCATTGGAATATTTCTGACAATTCTCCAACTTCCCCTACCTGACAATACGTAATTATTACACATTTTAATTAATTAAATGACGATTTTACCCTTAATAATAGAGGGTAAAATTGGAAAATAGTCGTTTACATTTGAAAGTAGACACTTATTTTGGGACGAAGGGAGTAGTAAATATACTCGTTTTTAATAAGTGGTTAAAAGTTAAAGTTCATTTAAGATGATCCAAGTATTATAAGTTCGAACAAAACATCGTAATGTATTTGCCTAGTGAATCGCTAGAATGTGATAAAACTTTCATCTCCTCGAGTGCAAGTTCTTGGACACCCTCTCAAAGATATTTGTATAAAAGTCAATGGGAAATTGACTTAATATGGTTGCTGACATGATACAACAAACCAATCAAATTTGATTAAAAGAGGGTATCTCACCTTTTCATATTTGATGGTATGTTCCGATTGTTGTAATGAATGGTTGAAGTGTGACCAAGAATAAGCATAATTTAGGAAAAGTCAACTAAAACTGTTTGCTGACATGATACAACAAACCAATCAAATTTTATAACATGGTCACTAAATGAACCTCCTTTTGGATTTTACCGGGGTCATTAATGTAAAAAGAGGGAGGTCGATAATGATGTATATATGAACATGAAAATGGTAGGGGGGTTTTATTTAGCAATTTCTTGTAGAACCACTCATTTTACAAAAGTGCATCAATAGATAGAAATAGAATGCCAAGATTTTAGCATAGTTTCCAGTGAGATCTTATGCATGCACAAAAAGGGAATGATGAGCTTGATTATGTTCTTGAAATTAAGGAGTTAGTTTACCAAAACACTTACCGGTTAAGCATTTACCAGATCACTTACCTTACCAGGTGAGCATGGCAAGGACCGAGAATCTTACCCGGTAAAAGACATGGCAACAACCAAGGTTCTTACCCAGTAAATGAAGAAAAAGACAATTACCAGGTTAGCGCTTACCAGGTAAGAGACGCTTACAAACAAATCTATTTTGATGGCCGAAAATGTTACCAGACAAGATAAGAGATGATGGTGACTCTTGTCGGTAAGCGCATACCCGATAAGCATTTGGTAAACGACCCCTGAAACAAGTTTATCAAAAATTGTAACTTACCAAAGCTAAGAGTAGATTTCTGGGGCTGTGGTATTGGTCCCAGTTTCTTACTTTAGCAAACTCTGCTACCTTATCTCTCAGTTCTTCAAGTGAAACATCTTTGAATTTTCTGCATAACTTTTGTGGATTCTCCATCTTCAATCTCCTAAAGAATCTTGTGGGTATTAGGTGGTAATTTCTACACTTCTATTTAAAGGCAAACTCAACAAGTGTTAGTGTGTGTGTGTGTGTGAGAGAGAGAGTGAGAGAGAGAGAAAGGGGGGGGGGATGTTAACTTTTCCAAATTGAGTGACTAGATATCACCAACTCAAACCCACCTGCACTAATCCTGAACCAGGAACATGTCGGTTCTAGCCAAAGGGTCTGGTGGCATCTGGGTTATCGATATATCCCAATCTCCTTGGAGGTCAAGGGTTCAGACGTCATCAAAAGTAAGGAGTGTGTGTGAGTTTTGTTGTATATAAATATTATATACTTTGAAAACATGTCGGGCTCAAACTATATCGTTTAGAATCCAAATCCTTGCCTCGCTTTAGATTGCCCCATGCGAAGTCTATGGCTATGAGTCTATGGTTGTATTCTCAATCTATCATACAGTAGCGCATTCAGGATTTTTGCCTAATGGGGGCACTTTTAACGTAGATTAAAGATCCGCAATGTGATTTCAGCCTAATTCCACCTTTTCGAGGGCTTTATAAAGTTTTTTTTATATTGATTTCGAGGGACATTTCGGTTTTTTTGGTTGATTTCAATAGTCTTTTTTGGTTTTTGAGTTGATTTTCAGGTACTTTTTTTGGATGGTAAGGGACAAGTAAGAAATTACTAGAAAGTAAAAAAAAAAACTGTTTTTGAACTAAGAAAATGAGAGGAAAATTTTTTTAGTGGGGGCACATCCCCCACCCTATGGATCCGCCCCCAATGTACTCAATATAGAACCTAGTCAAATCTCACACAGAGTAGGGCCTGTGGGGTAAGATGTATGAAGATTTTTTCTATACTTGTTTCCATAAACCACGTACGAGTGTGCAAGGTATAAATACTAATATGACAACTTATTTTTCCAGTGTTTGTGTTAGAGTCCCATGTCGACTAGACTTTTTGACCAATTCTCTTCAATAAATGTTGGAACCTTCCTTCTCTTGTGAAGGGTTCTTTTGAAAAGTAATCTAATAGGGTTCCACATATTCTTATATGGTATCAGAACAAATGTCTACCATTCTAGGGGCCAAATACTCTGGGATAATTTTGTGCCCATTTAGCATCAGTTGAGGGGACGTGTCAGAGTCCGACATCAGCTAGACTTTGACCTTTTTGGAAACTAATCTTACAGGGTTCCATGTATTCTAATTCTACTGTTTGTAAAACCAGTACAGTTTTTCTTTAAGAAAAGCACTAGGTTCCTTTATGTCTATCCATCCATCCATCTACTTTCAGCCTCTATCCTCCCAAAACACATGTTCCTAGTTGTCTCCCTCTTTTTTAGGGTTAACATATAATTATTATAGGGTGTTATATAAATAGTACAATCATATATAGACATGTTATAGACCATTAAAAGGCAGGGTAGGGCCTGCTCAACTCAAATACCTTAAATAGATGGGAAATTTGTTTGGGATTGGTTGTACCAATTCCTGAAGCTAGACACACAATTTTCATGGATGGTGACTAGGATCTGCATCATATATATATATATATATATATATATATATATATATATATATATATATATATTGTTTGGTTCATTTGAGAAATGGTAAATATATGAGAAATAGAGAAGTAATCATAGCCATTCATATGGTCAAGATCGGATTTGACTAGTCAAATATTGCGGCTTTGACCGGTCAAAAGTTGCGGCTTTTACTGGTCAAAAGTTGCGGCTATCCCAAAAATAGAAGGACAATTTCATAAATTTTACAAAACACACGGACTGTGTTCATATATGAACATGTATAATTCACATATGAACTATATGTTCATATATGAACCAGTGCAATTCACAACTGAACTCTTTTAACTGATTCATATATGAACCTTTGTGATTAATATATGAATCAGTTGAACTAACTAACAGATTCATATATGAACCTTTGGGATTCATATATGAATCTGTATGAATCACAAAGATTTATATATGAATCAGTTGAACTAATTAACAGATTCATATATGAACCCATCCTGTATATTTTACGAAATTACCCCTCTACCTTCTATAGACTACACAAGGAATTATCCGGTGCTTCGCAGTCAAAGCCGCAAATTTTGACCAGATGAATGGCTAAGATTACTTCTCTATTTATCATATATTTACCATTTCTCAAATGTACCTCTCCCAATATATATATATATATATATATATATATATATATATATATAAGAGAGAAAGAGAGATGAAGTCGATTCAAACGAGATAAGTGACCAAATAAGAGAACATGAGCACCGCTAAATGACATGTGATTTACACATCATATGCTGTATCGGATATCGGTGGTATATCGGTCAGGGACCGATATTTGAGATATTGGATATATCGGTTCATATAAGTATTTCTTAGAATTATAATATATATATATATATATATATATATATATATATATATATATATATATATACGTATGCATCCATAAACATGTCATATGCATTAATTAAAAATATAGTTTCAACATCAAAACACCAACTTAAACAAGTTTCACAAAACAAAATAGGAGAAGTGTTCATAAACGAGCAGCAGAAGAAGTCGACTCTGCTCGACCAGAGAAGAAATCAGTTGGGCTCGATCGAATTTGGAAGAAATCAGTAGGGCTCAATCGTATTTGGAAGAAATCAATAGGGCTCTCTGTAGGGATCGATGTATTTGGAAGAAATCGACTGTATTCGGGAACAAAAAAAATCAGTGTATGGTCGTAAGCTACGAAAAACCTTGATGAATAACCTACACAACTCTAAAATATTGCAAATCTGATATGGACAACTATGAGGTAGGTAATTATGCCTATAGAAGAAACGTTCACATGATTTATTATATTTATTGGTTGATGATATAAGGTAAGCCTAAGCATGTCGGTAAATAATGGAAAATGCATCAACGACTTGTCTCTTTGTGACCACATGTTTATTTCTTTTTCTTTAAATTTCCCTTTCCCTTTTTGGTTTAACCTATGCTCTCTTTATATCCCTTCCTACTAGACTTGCACCCCTAAAACTTACCCAAAACTAAATGTGAGATATGTAACCACTTGGGTTGTGGCGCACTGTTAAAGCCTTTGGGGGATGTAGTGGAAGATCTCATCTACCTAGGGTTCAAATCCAGGCACTGCCAAAGCTCTTGTGGCCATGACCTGCGATGACTCCAGGCCATTCGTGGTCTCCTGGGGATTAGTCGGTGCGCGAAAGCTAGCCCGGAAACCCACGATTACCAAAAAAAAATGTGAGATATGTTCTAGAACCATCAAGGTTAACCCAACCATGTTTATATAAAGGGTTGTTTGTTATTGTCTCTTACCCAGAAGCAATTTTGCTGACCAACACTTACTGGGTAAGAGATGTGTATACTATGTTATTTTGAAGGTTGATAATCTTACCCGCTAAAGTAAGGTAAGTGAGAGTGATTACTCTTAGTCGGTAAGCGCATACATGGCTATGTTGTGTTGGTAAATGGCCACTAAGTAAATATAACAACAAAATGCGTTTGTATAGAAACGGACGGAATGGTTTGGTGCATAATAATTAAGTGGTTAGAATGATTAAGAGCTTTTTTAATAATATAGTGCAAAATGAAATATGGTTGTTTAGTAATTGTTCAGAATGAAATAAGGGAGTTGAATGGTTAAGGAGGCCCAAGATACAAAATCATTCGGAGGGTTTTAGAACCGTTAAGGGGCGGACTTTTTTTTGCCAACTAACATTCACCTCTTAGCGATTCAGAGATTGCCTCTTAATGAAACTATTTAGAGATACAAAATCATTCAGAGAAGGTTTTAAAACCATTAAGGGGCGGACTTTTTTTTTTGCCAACTAACATTCACCTCTTAGCGATTCAGATATTACCTCTTAATGGAACTATTTAGAGATAAACAATCAACGCTTGAGCCAGACAAAAATGCCTCTTTTATCTATAGAGAAACAGTAAATTATTAAACTATCTATTTGCCTTGATTTGAAACCATTTCTGATGCCATTCACCTTCACATAATTCTTCTCCATATTTGCATCATCTGATGACTAATGGGATTCCTACAAATTTTAGCACAAAAATGTTAAAAACTTATTAGATCCAACTAGTTCAACCTTCAATAAAACAATGAGGGGGCCGTTTGGTTCGCATAATGGAATTTGATGGAATTGGAATCCATCGAATGAATTTGACTTTGAAGGAATTGGAATGAAATTTGATGGAATTTGACCACGCCTTTGGTTGGTAGAAATTTAAATCCTTCACTTAAGCAAAGGAATGATGAATTCCTTGAATTGTGGAATTCAATGGAATTGGAAGGATTCTATCGCTTTCATTGCATGAACCAAACATGGGCTTGGAATTTGGTCAATGGAATTGACCATTCCAATTCCTTCAAATTCCTTCCAATTCTATGAACCAAACGGCCCCTGAGAATGAAGAATAGAAACTTGAGAACCATAAAACAGAATCTGAAATTCTGAATAGCAACAAAAACAAGCAATAGATCATAGCTGAAGGACTGATTTATGATTTTGAGATTGCAAAGCAAAATCGAAGCTCACCAGATTTCAGTATCAATCGAACGAGATTCACGATGAAATCAACAAACCCTAATTGATGATGCGCAGAAAATGTAACACGTAAACAGCATAAAATGACCGACTTCGATTGAAGAACAGTCGGAGTGCAGAAGCAAACATCATCGAACAGCTTTCTACTTTGTTTATTGTATTTAATCTTAACACGACCACGATCATAGGAATGGAATTCTGAAACCCCTGATCTAGAATTCAATTCCGTTTTCATGTGCAAAGTGCAAACCAAACATCTCTGAATGGAATTAGATCAACTAAATCGGCCTGGGCATTGCTATTTCATCGAATTCCATTTAGGTTGTTTGGTTCATGAAATTAGAAGGAATTCATTGACCAAATTCCAAGCTCATGTTTGGTTCACAGAATGAAAGCGATGGAATCCATCCAATTCAATTGAATTCCACAATTTAAGGAATTAATCGTCATTCGGCTTAAGTGAAGAAATTGAATTCCTACCAACCAAACGCGTGGTCAAATTCCATTCTATGAACCAAACGCCCCTACGCATAATGGAATTTGATGGAATTGGAATCCGAAATTTTATTTGAAGGAACTGGAATGGAATTTGATGAAATTTGACCACCGCTCAATGGTAAATCAACTCAAAAACAAGCTCTTAATTAAAAAAAATAAAATTTAATAGGTAAAATTTTGTTGTACGTTTATTTAGATACAAAAAGTATGATTCAGAATCAATAACTCTAAACATGATGTGATTTAGAAGTTCATTTTGAGAAACTTACCTAAAGGCATGTATGTTTTAGAATTATCATCATACTCAAAACTATGACTCGATTTCGACATCGATTCCGCCCGGAGGGCCGCCAAAGCCGCCCTCCGCCGCTGCTTTTGTTCCTTCCACCGCTTTATTTGCTCCTCGAGGGCGGATTTGGCCTGCTCCGCCACTTCCGCCCTCGTTGCCGCCTGTTCTGCTCGTGTCCTGAACTCGCTCACTCTCGCCATCGCACTCTCCAAATCTTTCTTCAAACCCTCCATTTTCGACTCCAACTTTTGCTCATCTTTAGCTTCTTCGGTTTTCTTCACCAAGTTTTCGTATTCTTCCAACGAAATTGTGATCTCATGGTCGGATTTCGAATCTTGAAACTCGATCTCTTCGTGTTCGGATTGTAACCTCTGGTTTTCTTTTTTCAAGTCTTGGGTTTCGATCGCCATCTGTTGAAGAGCGAAATAAGCAGCGGACTTTTCGCCTTTGGCTCGTAACTCGGCAGCCTCAGCAGCCGCGGTTTTCGATCGCCCTTTATGAAGCTCAGCTTTCAACAACGCTATTTCGACTTGTGTTTCGTTATTTCTGTCGCCCATCTCTTCCATTTCGCTTTTCGTCTTTTCCAACTCACTGGTGGCCATCTGCAACTCATGATTCATGTCCTTGAGTTCCAACTTCAACTGAGTCAACTCGCTCTCTAATAACTCGATGTACTTGACTTGATCTGAATTCATCCTTTCTTGATGTTCATAATCCTCCTTGATCCTGTTCAGATCACTTTTCAAATCAGCAGCAGCCTCCTCAGCCAAACTACGCAACTCGTTGGCTCTTTCAAGCTCGGATTGCAGTGAATCGATGGATATCGATTTCAATAAGAGCTGTTCGTGGGCATACTTCAATTCTTTTTTGGCTTCTTCCTTCAAACTATCCGATTCCATGGAAGAAACTCGTAAACAGAGAATGGTTTCATCGAGCATATTTTCATGACGAACCATCTCTTCCATTTTGGCTTTCTCCATGGTCAAAACCGTTTCCATCATCTCCGCTTGTTTCATGGCCTCAAATTTAGCATCGGTGGCGGCCACAAGTTGTTTTTCGACTCCCAGAAGTTGAGCTCGTGTTGAGTTTAACTCGGTTAACTCATCAGCCATTTCTTGGATCTTGGATTCGAGTTCTGATATGCGAAATCTTGCTTCCTTGCACTCGTTGATGAATACGTCTTTCTCGAATTCTGAGCTCTTCAAGAGCGTTGAGATCCCGGCAACAGCTTCTTCGTGGTGATCTTGCTTAAGAAGGGTTTGTTTGTGGGCAGCATCCATGGCTTCGAGTTGAACCTTGCAGTTGGCCAAGTCTTGTAGAACAGCTTCAAAATCTTTCTCCTTCTCTGATTCCTGATAACGAGGGAAAGATTACCGGTTTTCGTTTCGAACAAATCATTATGCCCGTGAATGTGCAAAAATCAACATGTATGTTGATCAAAAAGTTCTACTAAACTACGATGATTCAGATCAGAAGTCCTAAACATTTGTGCCATGGGAGTAAAACAAGACCTATGCTTTGGAGTCTGTTGGGAGTGTCGTGGAGTGTGATTCAAGCCTTTTCAGCCTTCATCTACCATTATTTTCCATCTTTAGAAATCAAACCGCCAATCTTTAGTTGCTTTGTGTCCGTGGGTAACTCCCAATTACTAATTCCATATAATATATATCATTATCATTCATCATAGTATAGACGGATGTTTGTCTTGTGGGTACTGTTGAGTTCGTTGTTTATCCGTCTTAACTACAATCTCTGCTTTTCAAAATACAGGTAGTTGTGACGGATAAACAACAAAATCAACGGTACCCACAAGGCATATATCCATCCATACTATGATGAATAATAATGATATATACTTATATAGAACTAGTAAGTGGAAGAGACCTACGAACAGAAAGCAACTAAGATGACGGTTTGATTTCTAAAGATGAAAAATAATGGTATTTGAAA